>PTEX01000020.1:4190759-4295750 GCA_003342815.1 Eudromia elegans
GGTCTATTTTGTCAGTTTGGTTTTGGAAGATTGACAAGAGAAGGAATATTCCTGAGGTTCCAACTTCAATTTCTGTTGCTGCAGTAGCATTAGTTTTCCCAAATAGTATTGGGAAATAATATAATAATAATAGTATTATTAAATTGGTCATTTTTAACACTTCCTTCAAGATCAAAAAAGCATTTCCCTTGCACAAATCTTTTATATCAGACTGCACCTTCTGAAACAACACCAGAAACTAAAAATGTTTCTTACAAGATGAAAAATTATTAGCAGAATCCAAAGGTACAAGACAAGTCATTCTGTAGGTGAACAGGGACATGCTTCCAAATGCAAACTGGTACAATGCCATCTTGCAAAAAGGAAAAGAAATGTGTAAAAATTAAAAGTATTGGTTTTTTGTTTGGTCTTTTTTTTTTTTTTTTTCAGAGCCTGAAGGCCCTCTCCTATCACTAGCAATATTCCTCTGTTTGTCCCAACACACAGTTTCTTTTCTAAGGCCTATCTATCCTTCCCATCTCTGGATTCCCAACTGTCTAAACAAACAAAAGCTTCATTTTAGTAGTAGCCAATGCCCACTTTTCAATGCATAGCTTGCACTCTCAAAAGCTGAGAGTGAATCTTCTTCAAATACCAGTTTTAACTCACAAATTAAGTCAGACTTAAGTTGTCACAGAACAAAAGAAAAAAAAATGTATATGAAGTATATTAATGGATCTTGTTTATGACATAGGGTCCAGTAACCACAAGAGGAAACTCTCATATTTCCCTCAATTTTGTATAATATTTATTTTTGAAATGAAAAATACAATAAAAAGCATTTGACATGAGGAAACTATTTTATACACTGTATTTTAGGTATGGATACCTAATACTCATAATGTGTATTAACCTAGAAGAACAAAAATCATTTAAAGATCAGATAGTTGATTCTCACCAGAAAATGAAGATGTCACTATATCACAGAAATTCCTCTATGCCTTGAAGCTTTCCATGTCTCAGAGTTTATTAATAACCAAATTAAAAAAAAAAGAAATAATATGCTAGCATTATCCAGGCCTTCTTGTTTTCTCCCTTTCCCAAGAGCTTTTTATCTCAGATTGCAACTTCTGAGAGATTTTGGTGATCCTACCAAACTGCAATAGGAAAATAAACAATTTTCTATCATCAGGATAAGCTCAAGTTAACTATTAATGCCAGACAGGAAAAACTAAATGGGCCTAACACTCAATATCTATTTTTAAAACAAATATTGGTAACTGAAGAAAAACTTTGAAATCTGAGAAAGAGGTTACATTTAGACAATTTATATTTTGACAGTATTTTTCCAAACTGTTTTAAACGTATCTATGTATGCAAAATCCTATGTTTGTTTGCATACCCTCCTACCTGTTTTTAAAATCACACCCTCACAGCCCTATGCAAAGAAATAGAGCTGGAAGCCCTACATGCACTAACTCGCCAAACCAATCAAATGGTATTTTGCCATCGAATTCATAAAGCTTACAATTCTTAACATCAAGTTAAATCTCACAGTCTCTCTGTTTTACCTTAGTCAGTTTACGTCTCCTCTCCAGGAATACGTTGTCCGACTATTCAGGGTTTAACAGGTGAAGGTGTCAATAAACCTTAAGTCACAATAACATTTCAATATTTAATTAAAATCAAGCTTTTTATATATATATCCTTTTAAAAGTAAGTTAATCTAGGCAGTGCTTATGCAAAGCTCTTGCTAAATGTATGTCTTGGTGCATGTCTTGCAGAGCAATAGCTTGGGTTAGTAGGCAGCTTTCTCCTGCACAGCATATTCTGATTCACAGGGCATGGCTCGTATCTGCATTCTGCTTTCTCCATGGCAAAACTCTCCTTAGGTCTCACAAGCCTTTAAATTCCTTCCTTTAAATTCTTTAAATTCTGAGTGCCGACTGCCATGCTGGTTTTACCCAGCAGCCTCTGCAGTACTCCTGGRCACTGGAGTTTTGCCAGTTTTTCTTCCCCAGAAAGGATCTTTCCCCTATAGAAAGAGCCTGAGTCCCTGTATCACTGCTGGCTAACCAGGTGCTTGACTATGTCTCTTTGAGGGATCTTACCATGAGGATACACTGACTTAATACATTACACCTTCAAAAATTCCTGTGTTGTAGGTATGCCACAAACTATGCTTCATAAAAGCCTGTTAAAACCAACCACCTTTGACAATACTGAATTCATGTGTGTCTTCCTGCCTCTGTATCCTCTCTATTCTCAAGTAACTCCTCTAATGATGAACTCAGACGCCCTCTTCCCTGAGCTCTGCTTCTTACAAAATACRGACTCTCTTCATTCCTTTTCCTTCTCCCAGTTGGTCTCCCAATAAAAGAATATCCTTTGCTGCAGAAAATCACATTCAGATCTGCACTTGCTTCTTCTGCCACAGGAGCACTCACAACAGGCATTTTTAAACATAATGTTACTACCTCATGTTTGCTTTCCTTTTTTTTTTTATGCTTCCCAAATCACAGGACTCAGAAGATAAGACTTGGCGCCTGCATCCAGTTTCTAGCACGGAAATGAGCTAATACACAAAACAAATGCTAGCCAAATTTACTAGAAAAAGGTAGTGTCTCCCACACCAGCAGTCAAGAGCAACAAGAGCTAGAAGCCTTTCAGATTTCTGATACCGAACTCATTACAAAAAGCATTCTACCACATACAGCAACACCACTAACGCCTTGCAGAGATTTGTGCAGACAGCACTGCTCTGTGCTCACTGAGGTTGGATGGCACTTTCATGCTCCTGTGCTTTAGAAAAACATTCTCCTTTGATTTTACACTTATGATCCACATTAAGAGATTTAAGAATTAAAAATAAGAAATGCAAAACAAAACATTTAATTATCTAAATAAAATCAAAGATTCAGACATAAGCTCACATCACTCCAACAGGTAGTGGTAAAATTTCACAGAAGCTTGGGAAGTGTTTGTAAAAGGCAAAATAATGCTATCTGCAGAATAATTCCTTCTTTAATCCTTACTTAAGTTTTACCTGATATGTCCAATTTGACATAATTAAATTYCCCTACTCATCTCAGGAAAGTTTTCCTTTTTTCCCCTTTGCTTCAGTAATTTGCCTAAAAAACTGTGCCCACTAATCAAGTCAGGCATTTTCTGTGTTCTACTTGCTACGATTTATAATAATATGCTTTGACTTTTACTCCTGGACCGAATATTTTAATTGCTGAAATAAATGTATTTCCAGTGATATACACAGATAAATTCTCAACTGCTGAGGAAAACCAAATCTGCATTCCTCCTGAAAAAAAAATGAAATAAAAAATAAAATAATTTGCAGCTTGTGCAAAAGCTAGAATGTTTCACAGCATGCAAAAATTTGTTAGATGCTTAAAACATCCCACTCTCTGCTCTCAGAGAATCAGCAGCTTTTTTTTTTTTAACCAAAACTTTAATGTTAAAATGTTCAAGTTGCAGGTACTCAGAGACACCCTTTGAAGACTTTTTTTGCACTTTTATGAGTAACACCACTGTATCTTCACTCTCCCACCCCAATACTGTATGACTCTTGAATTACTACTGCCACTTCCCAACTCACTTTAAATTTATAGCTTTTAAATGTATGAAGTCCAGTAAAAAAGCATTATTAGTTCCCAAATTAGCTCCTCTAATTAATGATATGTCTACTAGCACTAGTATTCTAACATTCCTAGAACAGACAAAACGTAGCATGCAGTCTCCACCCATTAGCTGTCCTAACAACAAACCTGATTTTATGTCAAGCTTGATTTTCTGATTGATCCAAACAATGTACAATGCCCAAGACATTTTAAAATGCTTTCATAACAATGCTGCCAAAGAAACAAACTGAAACATTTATGATGCAAAATTATTGGTTGGTTTTCTTTCTACAATGCATTCACCCTTTCATCTTACTAGAAAATCATTCACTCAGTTACTTTTTCTTTAATATGCTCTTGATTCACTCACTAGCAGATTTATACAACGAAAGGCATTCGAAAGATTTGTTAGGGCTTGTTTTTAACTTGGGAATATTAAGAAGTGCGTAAAACATTTTAGAAAAAAATGCTTTCTGAAAGCTTTTCATCTTTCTAATTTATATTTGCATTTAGCACTTTTTCCATCCAATTTCTTTGGCTCCTGTTTATTGTTCACAAAACTACCTCTTTACTGTTCTGTGTCCCTACATCTATACGTTCCACAACTGCAGTGCTTTTTCGTAATACCTTAATAAAGCTGGGGCCTGATTATGTGATCTGACATAATAACAGTACATTGAGGAGCTACATTTTATGAAAAGATTCTGTATCTTATCTGTAAGACTTCTTGGAAGGTATTCAAATTCAGTTTTTGTGAAAAAAGCCATAGTCTTATTAGAATATAAAAGTCAAATAAATATGAAGGCTGGTCAAAAAATGTACCTTCATCCACTGCTATGAGAAGTCCTAATTTGCATTCCTCCCTTACAAAACATGAGTCTAGTAAATGTCAGCGTCTAGGCTCTGCTACAGTGAAGTAAAAGACAACTACTGCCATTATGAAGAGAGATTAATCATTATTATTTTTAGCTCTGACTACTCCACTTCCACAAGAGAAAGCTGAGGCACCTGTAGTTTATTAGTTCGATGAAACAATAAGGCATCAGCTTCTAAGGTTCCTAAAATCTTTTATTAAACCTATAAGTCCATGTCCACTACTATCTAGAACATTTTGGATAAAGGGGTAGATAATTTTCTGTTTAAAACATACAATACCAGAATCAAATTAAAACTTGGGAAACTTTATTTGATTGCAATGAAGAGGGTTTTCCACAATTGCTGTTAGGTTCTGCTGTTAGGACTGCAAAGCAGCACATACAAATATATATATATATATWTTTCTTCTAAACAGGATAATGGCACCAGAAATCAGTAGGATCAGAAATAAGCTTTGATCCCATTCAAATGAGCCAATTGCCACTTCATTGCTATTTTCATGCTAACACATAGGAAATTTGCCACTTTAGACAAGGAATCAGTTATATCAAGCTTGTATGTCTGATAGCATTCAAGCACCTATGAAGACTACTGAAAGTTGAAGACTTCAAAATACTTCTGAATCTTTTTTTTTTCTTTTAATTATGACAAACAAGAAAAATAAAAAATATACTTAGGACTGTCAGCTATAATAAGCATAAGCTGAACTCTTGACAGCAAACAGCAAAGGCTAACTTACCATTAAAGGTGCACAGTATGAAAGGAGGAAATAAGTTAACAAACTCCCCGCCAATCCCAGCAACACATAATGTACAGCATCTGGTAAGGGCCAATTCAAATTATTACTCTATGATATACAGAGCTGCTCATCTTTTTCAAAGCACTCATCAGTTAAAATCCATTTGTTATACAGACTACAGAACTTTGTACAAAAATATGCTGAAATAAACCCATAAAGGGTCACTGTGGAAAGCAGCGGACCCAAAGACATTACTATCACAGAAAAACAATGCGGTGGTCTTTCAAAACAGAAATTTAAAAACATGATATGCAATAGAATTAGACAACGAAATGAAAGAGAATAACCCAAAAGACATAGAAACTCAATAACAAAATATTCCAGTTGCAACAATCTGGGGCAAATCCCTTATTCTCACCTTGCTCTCAGTTCTTGCGTTCTACAGGGAGATACATAGCCTACTCAAGGATGCTCTAAGTTATGATCCATTAACAACTGTGAAGCACTTGGAGAAACCCCAGTGCATTTTAGATAAAGAATCCAGTCCTCACTATGCAGACATCTTGAGTAAAAGTACTGTCAGTCCACATACAACTGACTGGAAAATTCTTCATGACCTCCTTGTTCTTAAGCAATATAGGAAAAGTGCTTCTGCTTTTTTTTTTTTTTTTCCCCCCCCATCCTTTCAATACCTTTACTGTTACTATAAAGTTTAACATAACAGATTTTGTCAAGATGAACTAGTGGGCTAAAACCTGAGTAAACGATGCCCGTTTCATGTAGTCTTGACAGGCTATTATTGCCCAATATCAAGCTCTGCCATAGAATGGGGATGCTTACACAGGCATTAACGTCATCATTTAGCAGCCTTTGGAGAAATACWGAGGCAAGAGAAAAAAAATGAGCAAACCAATTAGCTATCTTAAAATGTATGTATTTCTCAGTATTTTAAAATATCAAATAAATTGTATTGAAGATTTAGTCTTAAAAGTAAATCTCTTAAGTGATATGATGCCTTTCTGTGATTATTTACTTACAGTGGCATCTATCTGTTCCAGGATCTTCATGAATTGCTCTGCAATTCCTTTTATCCTCTTGTCCAGCTTTTTCAGAGCTTCTGCTTGGAGATCTTTTGCCAAAAAACCCTGAGGAAGAAAAAGACAGAAGACAGGATAACATTACTTCACAACCTGCATACTATTCAGCTTAGAAAAAAAAATCAACCCACTGCAGCCAAAAAATATTTTTTCCTATTTCTATAGTTTCAAGTACAGTAAAAAATCCAATCTCTTTTTCTTGTTCCATCAACATTTGAAATACTAATTGCAAGATATATTAGGTTTCTTAAATTAAAAAAAAAAACTCAAAGGAACAGCCATTTGTCTTTGAATTAAGACAGAACTGTTAATGTTTTTCTATATCTAAAGAATATAATTCATTCAATACTCAACAATATTTTTTTTCCAAAGAGTGCCATTCAAATCCCTATACTGAAAACTCATAAACAGCATTTGAAGTTTATTAAGAATTTTACAGGCCCCTTGAAAAGACAAAAGCGACAGTATTTTACTGATTGTATAAAACCTCCAAGTGGTATTTCTTAAAATATGCACCTAAAAGCAGTTTTGCAAATACTTAAAACAAGACAGAGCTGACTTACCTTCTGGATACTTGTGAACTCTTTATTAACTTCCTCTAATTTATTAGCTATTTGGTCCACTGACTTCTCCAAATCTTTTAACTTCTTTAATTCAGCCTCTTCCTCTGGACTATTCTGTGTATTCAAAAGCATAACATTCACAACTGTGGAACAAATAGAGCCACTATGTAGCTAATGTGCAGCAACAGCACGATACAGAAGTGATGTTTTTGCTSGCTTAACTGTTACACTGTAGGTATTTTTTCCATACCTTAGTACCTATCAAACAAGGCGCTTGCAAAGCTTAACAACAAATATAATGGCAATGCATATAAACACGTTAAATGGGAATAATCTGAAGAAAAAATGAAAAGTGCAGGTAATTTCTTCTATTAGCTTTATTATCTTGCAAGCAGAGGCAACCTATGAGAAGATACTACTTTGCCTTCTACTTGATAAAAGAAGTCATAGGTCACTTCACTAGAAGTAACCCAGCAGCTATAGGTTTTCGTTGGTTTTCAGCCAGAAAAACAGGGTGAACAAAAAAGGCTGTGAGCACACAGGAAGCTTGTGAGTGCTGACCAGCCACATACTAGGCGGGAGCTTGTCAGGAATGTAATTTCGGAAAGCTGAAGAGTTATTTGCAGTACATGAGACTGAACACAGTTTTGTGGGTAGGAACACAGAGAGGGTTTTACATCAAACCCTAGGAGTCAAGCCACTAATAGAAATCAGAATAATGCATAGGAAAAAAAAAAGATTTCTAATGGCAACACTTACCCTTTTCCCAATCAACATGACTTTGCAACCATTTTTAACACCGAGAGCTGACAACGGTTGCTCCATTTCTTTCAAAGACTTTCCTAAAAAGGGTGAGAGARAAAAAGTCAAAAAACTATTAAGAGCAGTAGGTGATACTTTCTACTGTTCAAGTAATAAAAAATAAAGTGTTAAAAATGCTTTTTTTCAGAAACATTCAGGACAGACATCTGAAAGTAAGATGAAAGGGACAATCCTTAGGAAACCTGGAGATTTGTGAGTTACCTTTGTATATCAGCTTCTGAAAGGGAACGGGAACACCAGTGACTTGTTCAATAAGCAGGGCCATGTCTTGCAGCGTAGGTTCACCATCTTCCTGATGAGAAGCAACCTGAATACTGTGTTTTTCATTACCTAACAAAATCAGAATAATAGTAATACTGATTGTTACCTAGAAAGTTTCAGGTGGAATCAGCTTCTCATACTTATTTCCATGAATGCAGAAAGTTTTCAAATCACCAATACTCATGTACAATCTTAATTTTAAATAACAGGGTTCTGTTGCAATTCCTTTGTCTTAGAGTTACTCATCAAAAAAAAAAAAAAAAAAAAAAAAAAAAAAAAAACTTCTAATAACCTGAAGAGTTTGATAAGGAGACTGGGAACACTGTTTAAAAATGCAGATGGTACAAAATTCCCCAAGCTGAAGAACGGAAGCCCAGACTTTCATGATCTGCTTTTAGGAGGAGGACTTTTAGGGATATGAATTTCGGGAAACCAGAGATGACTTGACACTTCCTTTGCTCCCTAACTCCTACTCTAACATCTTCCCAGCTTTCCCTCTCCTGRGCCCTCTGAACAAACCAGAATAGTCTGAGGATATTTTCTCCCCTAATAGCACATCCAGCTGCTATAAAAACTGCAGTCACTGTTTCTAAGTGTCGAATGAGTTCTAGGGAGGGTCTCCAAAGTTTTAAATACAGCAGCTTTGAAGAAGCTTATCATTTAATTGCCAAAGTCTCGACAGACTCTAGCTCTTAAACCCTTTCTTAGTCTCGTTTGGCTCATCAGGGGTTTTGGATACAGTCAGAAGATTCTTTCATGCAAACAGGTCAATCAGTGTGACAGCCTGGGCAAGGTAGGGAGGAGACTGCAAGCCAGAAATGGGAAACTCAAGCACCTGGAGAGCCCACACGATCAGTGAGCAAAATCCAGCCTCGGTTGCCAGGCCTTGTCAGCCTGCTCAGGTCCTGCTCACAGCGAATCCTGCTCAGACTCGCCAAGAGCACGAGGTTCCTACATGTGACAACCAGCAGGAAGCTCTCTGAACGAAAGGACCATGTCAGTTCATCTCTGCCTCTCAACCTCTCCTGCTCTGTGCACCCCTCTGCTCCCACATGCTGCAGGCCTGCCAAAACACCCACCGAAATGAACTGTCCCTGGCTGCAAGGGAACTGAGAGACACTATTCAGCTGGCAGGAAGAGAGAACTCTAAAGACTACCAGAGAGAAAACTGTCCTCAGGCCACTAGTTTGAAATACACATTAAAAAAAAAAAAAAAAAAAAAAAAANAAAAAAAAAAAAAAAAAAAAAAAAAAAAAAAAAAAAAAAAAAAAAAAAAAAAAAAAAAGCTATAAATATCTATTTTAACATGTTTTAGAGACAAACTACATAGAAACCTCAAGAACTTGCTAAATGTTCTGGAAAACAAAAATGGTTTTAAGCTTAGAATCCTACTACATCAGCCCCCCCCTTCAGCAGTTCTCAAACACATTTATCTGTTGTATGTAAGAAGTGTGTTTGTCCAGAGTAAACAAAAAATTAAAGAAAGAAAAAGAAAAAAAGAAAATAGTAAAAGAACAGTTGAAGGTGGCCTTGTAATGAAGACAGCTTTAACTACAAATTATCAATAACACTTTAGAATGGCTATAGCACAAGCTCTACTGTCAATTCACCGATGAATGACATCACTGCGAAAAAAATCTCACAGATTAAAACGGGTATCACAGTTTGGCTTTTTTTTCTCTCTCTCTCTCTCTAAATGACAGCAAGAAATGACTTAAAATCTCAACTAATGCAAGTTTCCCAAATCTGCAAAACTCTAAGTACATTTAGAAAAAAAAAAAAAATCAGGTCAGTTCAATGATTTGTGGATTGTGCAGTGACACAGGTGGGTCGAGCACCGTTCTTTTTCTCAAGATTTCCCATTTCCACCGTTCCCCACCTCCGCTCACACACACGCACGGCCTTTTAACAAAACTGCTTCCACAGAGCGGTGGCCACACGGCGAGCAGCGGCGGCACCAGCTACGAACCCCACGGCTGAAGCGCGGGACGAAGGCCGCGTTCTGCCCGCCAGCAAGGACAGGGGAACAGCCGGGTGGGAAGGCGGCCGGAAGGACCAAAACGCTCCCTCGCGGGAAGGCGGCCGGCAGGCAGCAGAAGCTCCGCCAACAGCGCGCTCGGGGGAGAGCGGCGGCCACCCCGGCCAGGGAGCACCGCCCGGCGCCGGGGAGCCCCGCAGGCCCCGACAAGCGCGCAGGCCGCGCRGACCCCTTCGGACGCCCTCCCGCCCGCAGGACGCGCCCCTGGGCCGGCTCTTACTGTAGGTGACGGTAACGGTCACCGGGGCCCCGGGCGCCGCCATCTCAGCCCGGCCAGCGGGAAGCTCTGACGGCGCTTCCGGGARCGCGCCGGAAGGTGCTGCCGCGGCGTGACGTCACGGGGGAAGGAATAGGATATTCCTTCTCCGGCACCGCTGGGAAGGAGCCTTGGATCCCGCCGACACACACAGGCACGGCCCTGGGRCCCGGGCTCGCGCCGGGAAAGGACCCGATGGGGTCAAAGACACGCTGGCCTCAAGGACGCGGAGCGAAGAGAGCGCGCGGCTGCGAGGTGCTGGCACCGAGGGACCACGTGGGAAAAAATATCTTTATTAGTGATAAATAAAGCAGTTTCTATACAGACATTTGTACAGCAGGTGCACTGCCAAGGCGCGTCTCCTGCTAGGCAAGAGCTAAGTCTAGGCTGAACAACTGATCTTCCATGGCCGAGGTGACGTTTGGCACRAGTCCTGGGCCTGGGGCCCGTGAGTTCAGCAGAAGGAAGACAGCAGTTTATCTGGAGTCACATTTTTGTTATATAACACTTACCCCCCCGTCCAACATGTATTGCTGCTCCTGCCAGCAGGAGAAACATGGCAGAAGCAACAGCATGGTTTAAATGCGATACTGCAAAGGAAGTATATAGGGTATTTTAGGGATCGAAATGAGGCTCCACCTCTGGCTATGCCTGTCCTCAAGCAGTGGGAACACAGAGTAGGTTAAAATCATTACCAAAAACACCACACGAAAGAATCAGCTAYGCTAAATGATTTTATGTTACAACGGAATACATAAAGTTAATGTTAACCCTACCATCCGTTACAGTTATTAAGAAGGTTACAATACAATAGCACAAAAGTCTCAAGACTGAATTTCTTTTAAAATGCATCTAGTTCTTTATCAAATAAGCATAGAAACGAGGAAACTATTTTACAGACAGGAAGCCGCAACATACAGTCTCAGATTCAAGAACCATAATACAAAAATCAAACAGAGCTCAGCTATAAGCAGCCACCTTTACTCTTCACGTATTACTTTGTCCGTAAGACACAGGAAATCAAAACCTATTAGACTGACTGCTTCCACTGAAGGAAATTGTGCCAAGTTTTCCATTAATAGAAAAGTCAGTAGTAGAACAACTTTTTTYCCAAGAAAGGAAACACCAGCAGCCATTCATATTGCATACTATGATGTAGTGATATTAAGGTTACACTGGAAGGGCAACTTCTCCAGATTTTTTTTTAAAAATCTCATAATTTGATTTGCAAAATGTAGTTCGCCATATCCATCATGCTATTGAAACACTTAAGTAGCAGGGATCTTGGGCAATCCAAATTCATCCACCAATACACCATCCTATAAGGAAGAAGAAAAGTAAAAGAAACAAGTTAATAAGTTCCGATTTCTTTAACAATTTTCATTTAATGATATCTGTAACTCTCTTTGCGTGACARCTGAGATCAAAATAAAAGCAATAGGTATTCTAAGCTGTACTACAATAGTGAAAACCAAAATTATGAAAAACTAAGCTTATGAGGTCTACAAAGACAGAAGTTTAAAAATGCCATTTTAGCTCTTGAAAACAAAGGCACCGTATTCTCAGGTACAGATCTGCTCAAAATACCTAGTTATCACAAAGCCAGCTTACACTTTAKAAGACTAATTCATCACACAAGTAGATAATCCAAAATATAGAAAACATTAAGCACAATTTTAAACATATTGAAAATTCCAAACAGCAAGCAACCCATATATATATATACACACACACACACACACATATATACATAGAATTAATCGTATTTATGTTTCTCTTAAAGAAAAGACTCACTTTATTTTTTGCATCAGTTGGAGTGCCTTCTGGGATTGCAGGAGCAGATGCAGCTTCGTCTAGGTAGGAATTGTCTTCATCGGCTAGAATTTCATCACCTAGTGCATCCAGTTCTGAAACAAATTACGAAGGTTCAAAAATTAAGCAAGGTATTTCTTTTGCAGAAAGAAAGTATCTCTTATAGAGAAACATGATTCACAATGAATCACTTTGTTTCTTAGTTGCTTATTATGTTCCTTATTTAACTGTCATTTGAAAACCTCCCCCATCTGCCATTCAAAAGCAGCTCAGGTAACAAAAGTCAAATTTCCTGTAAGAAATACAGGCTTACACCTAAAAAAATAATTCAAACTGTTTTTAAAACACAGTGAGTTTTCCTTTGCCTTCCTCACCTGCTTCCAAGTCGTCCTCATCAATCTCTGGTGTTCCATAGCTACGGCTCAGCGCTTCCTGGACTTCATTGGCTTCTTCCATCATATCCTCTAACTGATCTTGTATGTCCTGCAGCAACCAAAAAAAATCAACATGTCTGTATTCAATACTTTTAACTACATTTATCAGAGCTTAGCCAAAACCAGCCTACAAGGCACTCGCAGATGTTTAAATATTTTTATAACCTTTTTTTTGGAGGGGAGGGTGAGGAGGAAGGATGTAGCAGTAATATGGGCCATCACATACATATTCTGTATTATAGCACAGCCTCAACTACTATTAAAAAACCTAATAACGTATCAAGTAGATGAGGAATCTCACAACACCTTTGCAAAACACTGATGGTTTTTGTACTCTTCAGGGTGAATTCAAAAGCTATAAAAATGACTTAGAAACTAAGATTATCTTGAAAAATAGAAGAATATGAAATCTGGAGAGGGTATGTCTACCTGCCAGAGAAAAATAACCAGCCTGAATGTGCCAGAACAACAATAAAAAATAGAAGATATTTAAGCATATCTACACCTAYTGGCACTATACCTAGACACAAATAAGGAAATCATCCTTGTCTAAGAGTTTATCACACAGGCAGTATTAAAAATAGCACAKCAAAGAACTTAGTGGAATTCAGCACTGACATCTGATGAACGTTTTAATGCAGCATGCTTGTTACATTTCAAGATCTTATGGTTTTAAATTATGTTTTAAAATCACATTTTATGAAGACACTGTGAAGCTTTGCAGGCTTCCTGAAAATATTTTTTCAGTTAACTACCAAGAAAAAGAACACAGGGGGCAAAGTAGCAGCAACATGAGAGAAAAAAGAAAGGGGAAAGAAAGTATAGAACAAAGTAGTTGTAATAGTGATACCAAAGCACCAAACAAACAGAAACCAAAACAAGCAAACAAAAACCAGTCAGCTTGTCATTTAGTTACTTAGTCCTCCACTCCCATCACTACTTGAGTACATTTTTAAAATTATTTTAAATTATTAGAGAGCAGCAGCTCACCTCAATTTGATCTATTTTGACCTGTTTGTAAGCTTTCTTCATTTCTTTCACTCCCAGTTTCATTGCATCAACCTACAATAGAATGAAAGATGTTTGTGTCTAATGTTTGTATCTACACAAATTACAAAAAAAGAAAGTTAAGACGAATATTGTACCGTTGCCTTCGTATCCTTGAGTGCCTGAATAGTGTAATTAGCTTGTTCCATATTAAAAGACTGTTGTGATAGATTATCCCTCTGTTGTTCATACCTGTTAAAAACAACGGAAATGTCTCAAAAACACTTCTACACAAACCAAAAAAACATTATTAATTTTTAAAAATTTCAATCCTTATTCACCATAGTATTACTTGTATTGTCTATATAATGGAAGTCTCCTTTATAAGAGGTTCATCAGAACATCTGAAATTCAAGTTTAAACAGAAGACGGCAGTAACACACACTTGACTAAATATCATTTACTCAATAACTCTGAGATAACCCAGAATGAAAGAGGTGAACTATTCACCGGAATATAACTTTTCATTTAATCCCCTAACACTCCTATGGAAAGTTAAAAATGCAACATTTTTTCAGGGGAGATCTGAATAGAGCAAGATGACACTAGTGCMCACCAGATTAGAATACAGGACAAAATTGGATATATGTGATCTTTTGGCAGTCACAGAGATTTTGTAAAGGGTAATTTCACTCTTTCACTAGAGTTCTTTGAGGGAGGCAGTGAGTGTGTGGATGAAGGTGATCCAACTCACAGAGGCAACTTCTGTATATCCAAATGTTGGCTGACAAGGCCTCTCAACAAAGAAACAAGAGTCCTCCAAAAAACTAAGCATGCGCTGTGTGAGAAGGAAAACCCTCATAAGGCGGAACAAAAAGATAAACAGCTCTATGAAAACGTCACATTAATATTCAGCAAGGCACAACTGTATTTTGAATACAGTGTGAAATTCTGGGTGTTTTATCTCAAAAAGAATGTAGCAGAACTGGAAAAGGTTCAGAGCAGGATGACAAGGATGATTCAAACACAGAGCAGCTTCCGGACAAGGAATGACTAAGCACACTAAGGTTCAACAAGTTGTGAGAAAGATGACTGAGGGATGACGATGGCCTCTTATGAGAGGCCCTGCAGATATAAATGGGGAAACAAGTACTCAGTCTTCCAAAACAAACACTGAGGAGACATTAAATGAGAATAGCATATGGCAGAGTCAAAAACAAAATAAAACCATTTTCATCATAACATCTAATTAAACTACTGTGTTCCTCTGCCACAGTGATTTAAAAAGTAATTGAGCAATTCTATATAGAAGAAATTCTGTATAGAAGAAATGAAGTACAYTGTTTATAATAATCAAATAAAGATATAAAATGACTGGTTTTATCCTGTATAGTAAGTTCAGGAGTCAAGTACAGCTTTAGTGATAAGCAGATTTAAGTAAGCTTTTCCTAAGCCAAATTTATATACTCACATACAAAAAAGGCACAGATATGCCGACACAAAGCGTGCACATAACTGAYTCTCAAAGGCTGATTAAGCTAGTTCAGTTATTTTCTTGAAAKAATGCTGAGAAGTAACAKCACTGAAAAGATAAATGCCACTTTGCTTGAACAAAACAGCTTTTGATTAACTCAAGATAGAGAAAGGTTTAAACTTACATTCGCTTCTGCTTTAACACTCTCAAAGCTTTCTGCTTTACTGTGTTCTGAAAGAGATGGAATATAACAAAATTAGGAAAAAAAAAAGGTTTTACCCTGGTTTATACTATCAGAACATTATGTATAGCATTTACATTTTCCAAAAGTCTTCACTTACAGTCACATTTGGGGTTCATTCTGCACTAACAAGTAATAAAGTAGGCTTGGTAAAGGTTCCTAATAGCAAATACACTCAGAACTTCTAGCTCTTGAATTCCTTTTTGATAAGCAGAATATGAAGTCAAATGTGATCAGTCAGAACCATCTCGCATCAACACATTTTAATGGTCAGCACTGGTAAAATACTTCAGTGATACTACAGATCCGCTACTGTGTGTAGTGGATGTTTGCCTCCTTGCAAAACTGGGTTTTCCAGTTTCACTYTTGAACAGTGCAGCCCTTTTATTTTGGCAGATGAATTAAACAGCCTCTCTACTAGACTTGATTCAGATAACAGAAAGAAGAAGGGAAGCAAGCAAAAAGTTCTTTCTGACTGGAGAAATCACATTACCTTTTAGACGAAACAAAGAAAATGAAATCCCAACTGTGTTGATGCATGTTTGTCAGAGTTTAGATTAGAAGTACATCTTCAGGATCTTACACCACATCAGTGACGCCAGACACAAGTTTAAGAATGTGAAGTACCTACAGTACTACAGTATCAACCTATTACATGAGAAAAAGTCTGAGTCAGATGTTCTCATGCTTAAACCCCATRGAAAATTCTTACCTTTGCTGGCCCCTCTCTCATTTTCTTCATTTGATCCTTATACTTCACCAGCTCTGCATCAAGCCTYGCAATTTTCTTGTCAATTGACTCAGCTCTGCTATCCACCTTTGACACAAGATGGGAAAAAAGGAGAAAGAGGGCAGAAGAAACATGCACTGAGCTGTTATCCACTGTACAATAAAACAATGACATTAGCTTGAACATATCTGCAATTCCCCACTGCCACCACTCACATAGCAGTTTTACAGTTTAMAGGCTGTAAGAAATCACATGTAAGAAACCAGAATCAACCGAAGCAACAAGTACTCTGCAGTAAGCTCCGCATGTAGTGGGTTCAGCTTTGGGATGCTCATTTGCAAACCCACCCAAGCCACTGGCTCTGTGCAGGAACTTGGGCCTGTGCATGGCACTAGGGATGAGGTCAGAACAGACACAGAACAGCTTAGGTCTGGCAGATGACGAGCAATGCGAGAGAAACAGCCATGTGTCCAGCAAGACTAAAGGCTCTCTTCTGGCAGGCAGGAACATTAAAATTTTGAAAATATATACAGATTATTCTAATTCTATTTTATTATTCTATACATAAAAATTTATGTATATGTACACACACACACAGAGGCAATGACAGTATTCCTTTGAAAATGTCAAAAAAACTTATCAATTTTGCATTCTGAGAATATCAGGATAAAAATATGCCTATATATATAAATTTTAGTAAAAGATAAACAGGTGTAAATTGACAATTCTGACTTGCTATCAGTGTATCTAAACATATATGATTACCATCACTCTAAATTTGGTCTCTTTAGCTCCTTAACCCACTGTTGTGACAGCAACATGCTTTTGCCAGRGGCATTTTGAGCAGAACATTTGACRTGAATGCTCTCTACACTAGAGACCAAAATGCTCAGTCACAGCTGGCACTGAAAAATTTGCATTAAGCTTCTCATTATTCCAAACAAYTTATTAGTAACAAGAAAATAAGCTATTTATGGTTTCTAAGGTCTTGTAAGTTCCAAGTCTAGCAACTCTTCAGGGTCTTCATCAGCTAAGACCCTCTTTAAGGACAGCCCAGGGGAAAAACAGCTACTTAGGCAAGAGTCTATAAGGATACATGTAGATCCAGGAGGATCTGCCACAGTCTTTGTTTATAATRTCCACTATCTACGTAAGCATTTCACAAAGAATATGAATTTTGATTACCAAACTGAGCATCATGCATATACAGTACATCAGCCTCTGCAAATTTAGGTAAGGTGAGCTAGTGTTTCAGCATCCAAATCCAGAAACTTGGATGTTTAGATGCACACATTACATGTAACYGAGCTACACATACATCAGATGGAGGAAAAGCCTCTTCAAGAACTGATCCAATTTATGCTAACGAAAACTATATTATGCATTAAGACTCAAGGAGGTGCTTTCTGTTATTCACAAAAAGAACATACAAGAGCCTTTGGTGTTGCTCACAAGCCCAACCTAAGCGCAAGAAAGGGAAGACATATCACAAATCCTTATTAAACAAAAAAGCAGCGTACTTCAACACTTTCTGTGTGTGCGTATATACACATTTTTTTCAAATTTCAAATGATATTCTTAACATCATGATCACAACTACGTTTGCTCTGTGCTAAGCTTCCCCTTAATTACTTTGGAAAAACCCTTAATCTGGAGTGTTGTTTCAAAGAAGAGTAAGAAAACARGCCACCAATGCCACAATTCCTGATCTAACCTCCCTCCCACCACCCTTGTGACAGCTCTGAGCTCTCAGGAAAGCATGAAGTTCTGCAGGCACCTCAAGACACACAGCAGGAGCTGCAACAGACAGAGCARCAACAGGTCTTGGAAATTACTTGGAGAGACTAGGCAGAAGCACAGACAGACATTGCAGACAGACAGCGAACTCAACAGCAACCAGACATCAAGAAAAAGAATGGAAAAGCATTTCCTGGCTTTCAGTAAATGCTTTGGGTTAGAGGCCCCACATAACCAGCTCTTTAAATCGATAAATCTATAACCATTTAGATATTCTAATGTTTGATTTACAAACTAACTGTGAACATTCACCACAGCTCTTAGAAAACAATTAGTGGATAACTGTTATTTAATAGATATTTGAGATTTGTTTCCTAGTAATATTAGAAAATGAGGCAAGCAATAATAAAAGCTCAATAGGGAGATTTTACAAAGCAACTTGACCATCTTTCAAATGGTACAAATATGCTTAAAACAGAAAATAAGAGAACTAAAAATTACATSAGTGTGTCTCCAAACCATTAAACTTAATACGCTAAAGCAGCAGCATACATTTCTGATATGTCACCTTGCTCTTTTAATGATCTTTCAAAAGCAGTTTAAGAAGAATAATCCTAAMGATATCACTACTCCTTTAACAGGATTTATCTGTTGTGAATATGAACTGAAAACCTTGCAAGTCTTTGACAAATCAGACAAAAGTGACAGCAAGACATATTCATTCACAAATTTAGAACATCTAAAAGGAAGTCTATTTCTGTCTATGTTTGCTCACATATATAACTGTTTCAAAAATGAGTTGCCACCACAGAGAATGAAAGTTAACTGCAGGAAAAATACTAACATGGAGTTCAGTAACGATAAGTGGTTTAGAGCCTTCCCCAAGTCTAACACCTGCACTTAGAACCAGCACTTCATTTCTGAACACTGCACCAACAGAGGCTCTCAATTTCATATCTTAAAACCCCTAGCTCATTATTGGTTGTCAAAAAAAAAAAAAAGGTACGTGTAAAATGAACCTGAAACTCTACTTTTCAGTTCACCTGATGCATCTTGTACATCACAATTCTCAGATAATGTAATTACAARTAACTGGGAAAGAAATGCATGCAGTTCCCAGAGGTTCGTGGCTTTCACTTTTTTTTTAACAAAGCCTGTACTGTCAATAAAAAGGAGCTGTTTAAAACACACTTATGTACATCAAAAATCCAAGAGGACTGAACAAGCTCCTTGTGGAACCAAAGATGCTGGTATATCTAAAACTGTCTGGTTTCAGCGACAGAAAGCACACACTACCTCATCACCTCAGAAGTGGCAAGATCATTCCCAAGAAATCTAACAAATTAACATGTACTCGAGGGAAATGAATGTGCTGTGAGAGAAAGAAAATATCTCCTGGTCTCTAGCTTACACTGCCAAAGGGGCACACTGAAATGTACACAGTAGTATCTCAGATTGGATACTGAGATGGAGTGTGGAAAGCAATGGGAAAGGGTATTTTTGGGGCAGCCTTCTCACCTATGGCTCAAACTAGGCACCCCTGGAGCGCTGCTCAACAACAGCGCTGGCTCTTGGCCTGTGAAGTGACACCCTACAGGACCAGACAGGGCAGGCACCCTGCACGGGCTCGCGCKGCGGCGCCTGCGAGGCCTACACAGAACCACGCTCCTCCACCCGACACACACACCCAGATGGGACACGGGGAGCCCGGCCTGGCCCGGCCGCAGCGGCGGCCCCGCCGTGCCCTCCGCGGCCCGTTCCCGCCGCCCAGCGCCCCGGGCGCGGGGACGCCACGCACCGTGCCGATGCAGTCGGTGAGGCTCGGCGGCGGCGCCTTGGGCTTCGCCTTGCCGAAGAAGCGGTTCATGGCGGCGGGGGCGACACTCGGACAACAGCACTAGCGAGCCCCGCCGACCCGGAAACCCGGCGCCGACCCGGAAACCCGGCGCCGGCTCCGCCCGCCGCCGCGCCTGCGCCGCCGCCTCGCCGGAAGAGCCCGGCGCGACGCCTACTGAGGGCGGAAGCGTGGGTACTGCAAAGAGCACCCTTAGTCCCGCCCTTCCGTCCAGACCCGAGGTGTGATTGGCTACGCGGAAAGAGGCGGGGCTACGCGCGGCATATTTAAAGGCCGCACCTGGCGCAGACGTTAGACGTTCGCGTGGTGCCGTGGTCTGGAAGTCTRGCTGGCATCGCGGTCAGCACAGATAACGTTTATATTAAAGCGTAAGACCATAAAAACACGTGGCTGGCAGCAGCACACCRAAAGCACAATGTGTCTGCTTAATTTATTTTTTTATGATAAGTACATTCAATACATTATTGAGGGCCTAACATATCTTTAGGCTTCACCCACTGATCAAACTGCTCTGATGTGAGGAATCCCAGCTTTATGGCAGCTTCTTTTAATGTTGTCCCTTCTTTGTGTGCAGTTTTGGCAATTTTAGCTGCTTTATCATACCCTGCAAACAAAAGAAAGAGATCAAAATAGCTGTTAGCAACTCTAGAATATTGGCTAGATACAAGAAAAAAGTAGGATGCTTGGTCCTTAAATTACCAATTTGTTAGGTATTACTATTATTGATACATTGCTACTTAGTTTGAAGTAAATGTGCACTAAATATATAACACCTCACTTAAAGCAAATCTAGTTATTCTAAAAATAAAGCACTGAGATAAGAGTTCTATGTGATTTTATCCAACATGCTACTCRGTGACTTCTTCTTTTGAACTGTCTCATATTGTAATGTTTAATTTTTCATTATTACTAAAGAGGTCACCCTGGGACAAAGAGTGTACAATTCTAATTTCCTGTTTGACTCCTATCGGATTTTACTCTTAATATACTGGAATGGCCACAGCAAACAGCATATATCTATCTTTAAGAGTAAATGAGAATATTTAGGGCTGTTAATTACGTTTTAATCTGACTCATGACTTGATCTCCTAAACATTGTGACAATGGAAATAACATACGCAAAACAATGCTACTGAAAAATATTTTAACAGAACGCKACTGCAAAACATTATATTACAATGGTTTTATATGCCTCTGAGCCTTTAACTTACCTATATGAGGATTAAGTGCTGTCACCAGCATYAGTGATTCACTCATTAGTTTGTTGATTCTGTCTGTATTGGCTTGGATTCCAACTACACAGTTGTCAGTAAAAGAAACACAAACGTCTCCAAGAAGTCTTGCAGAGTTTAACACATTTTTAATCTAACAAAGAGGAAAAAATCCAACTATTACATTCRGGCATTAATATTTGCATTATCTGGTTTATTTATTCATAACTAATGCCATCTCCCAATAAATACTACTCAGTATATTCTTATGAAAGGAGTACAGTAAATAGCACATGCTCTTTCCTTTGTGGGTTTAGTCAGTCATATTTAAAGAAACTCTGCAAGAATGACCCAAAAACCAAACAACTCCTAGATAAAAGAGTCCCCAGTATATATAAACAATATTTTGCTCTCCCACAGTTTACAARTAACAAGTTAAAATACATAAAGGTATTTGATTCAAGGGCATTTTTCCCCATAGGTATCAATTAAGAGAAGACATCTAAAAACACAAAGTTTGACACTGTTGGCATTATTCTCTGCTCAAATAAACCATTACATGCCACTCTTTTTTGATAGTTATCTGTTTCTATCAGTATTTATATTGTTAGGAACATCTCACGGCTGAACAATAGGATATGTTTTCTCAAATCAACAGATGCTATATATTTTAAGAAAGTCTGTTCAAATGGGTGAAAAATTAGTATCCTAAACAGATCTAGTTATGAAGAGACAAATACTGCTTTTATTAACAATTTGAATCAATCATTTCTAACTATTGCAAAAAAAGAGTAGCAGTCAATCCTTACAGGCCTAGTAGAAAAATAATATATGATTCATTGCTTCCCTTGTGTCTTGTCTTTCTCACAAAAAGACAAGCACTCACAATTTTTTTTTTTTAAATATCATTCTCACTCTAACCTCCATGCTATCCCTCTATCATCTCATACGCAATTCTGTATGGTTTTCAAGTGTCGATGCTTTTGTTCATATTCTCTCAATTTCTTTTTTATTCTTAGATGTAACATTAAATAGACGTAACAGTTAGCTAGATGTACATTTTTTAATTAAGCATAGAGAAGAAGTAGTCATGCTAAGATTGTGGCTCACGCCTTGGTATTCAGCAGTAAAACAAATTAGCAAAAACAGTTCCTGCGTATCAAATTAACAATAATCATCACTTTCAGTGACAGTACATTCTTTAGCCATATTTTCTTCAGCTTTTGATAATTTTTTGTCTCAAACTGTGATCCTGTCTTACCACTTCTTTAGACTAACAAGCATACATTTTAAGACCAAAGCTTCATGTAAACAAAAAAAAAAAGAGGCCTTTGTCCAAATAGTAAGAACTATACAAAAGAATCAAGTTTATTCTCACTTTTATGAGCTGCTTTCATGCTTGTTATAACAATGTATTAATTGATTTTTTTTTCACCTGTTATCTATCTGTAAAAATAAGAACTTCAAGAGTCCTAGATACCTAAAATGGTTTGAACTTTTGAACTTACCATCATAGGCTTAAAAACATTTAGTTCAAAGTGTCCATTGCTGCCTCCTACAGTAACAGCAACATGGTTTCCCATAACTTGGGCTGCCACCATGGTTACAGCTTCACACTGTGTGGGGTTCACTTTTCCTGGTGTAGAAGGGAGAGAAAAGTGTAAAGCAATAAGTCCTGTATCTATGAAATCACATTTAACAAAATATCTTTTTTTCTAGCACATAGTATGTCTCATCCCTCAATAGCTACTACATCTAGAAATATAGAAGATAAATAATTTCAAAATATTTTCAAAAATTATATTAAATTTATTGCACATTCAGCTAGGATTTTTTTTAAATGCATCTCGAACCTATAAGAAAACCAYTATTCTCATTTAATTAACCATTGTCTGCAAAATGCAAAGCTTTCTATCACATATTCCCTTCTTYTGTAATGATAAAAACATGTGCAGAATAAAAAGTTTTAAAGAAGCACACCCCCAAAAGCAACACCTTTGAGGGCCTTGTCTCATGTGTATGAAGAAAGCAACTCTAAATTATCAMAATTTTTGAGAGACTGTAATCTGCCATTGTCCAACTACTTAGGTATTTTTGGCAAATCACTTTCAAATCCCAGGGAATTCAAGACAATTATTATTAATTTGTTAAAATTACATTGTAGCATGATTAGTATCAATTGAGCTGTACAGTATTCATATATGTACACTTCTTAGGAAAGGGGTGAGGAATGATTAATAACATTATTCCTTTTTTTCTTGTCCTGCCATAAACTGGAATCACTGCAGAAGGGAAGATGTGATTGCATAACGTTAACTAGGCTAGGAAGTAAGCAAAGACAGAATTAAAATCACAATATTGGCCAAACAATCACCCTTAATTCAGTTCCAATAATGGATACTATTCAGAGACTGGATCATTTAAAGGCAAGTTTTGAGAAGTATGCTGCCATTAGTAGTTATATATGCATGTATGAATAATTAATACCTGGCACACACTTTCCAACATGTGGCTGTGAAAACAAATATTTTTATCAACACAAATTTTGCTAAAATGGGACAGAATATAGAAACTGACAGATGTATTGAATCATGGACTTACTGAAATTTGTGCTGGGTTTTTAGTAAATACTTTTTAACAGATACTGGTCCAACACAAAAGAATTTTTTTTTTCTCCTATATGTTACCTGGCATGATACTGCTCCCTGGTTCATTCTCAGGAAGGATGAGTTCTCCTAATCCAGAGCGTGGTCCAGAACCCAGGAACCGAATATCATTAGCTATTTTCATCAGACTACAGGCCACTGTGTTCATGGCACCACTGAGTTCAACTAGAGCATCATGAGCTGCAAGAGCTTCAAATTTATTTGGAGCAGTGACAAAAGGTAAACCTATAGGGAGAAAAGAAAATATTAAAAYGGAGGTCTGGCCTTGCAGATATAAATCTGATTAGCAAGCATGTGATTTGCTTAATATAAGATTTTATGAATAATACTTCAAGTTCATTTGTCTTCGCTAGACCTTTCCTCACAAACACATTTCATAAACTGATTCAGTTGTTTACAAAAGACAGTTAAAGTMATTAAAATATAGAAAAATATAAAAGATGAGAATCTGCCTTTAACAAACTTCAAGCTTTCATAGCATATATTGCATACTAAATGTTGCTTTGTACCACAATACTTTGAAAATTTCTAGAATCCCTGAAAATTTAAGCTACCTTATGAATTTCCCCCATAACAGCAAATTAGGTTCTTCAGACTCAACTTCCAGGATGCTTTCTTTCAGTTATGGAAATAAAGATTTTTGCATAGCAGTGCAGATATTAGGATAAATAAAAAGTAATCACAATGGAAGCAGTTACATAAAGAAAAAAAAAGACACATCCAAATTTTAAGTTTTGGTCTTGGAAAGAAGCATGAAAACTGGTTCTGGCTTGAGGATGTCTGAAATTGCTACCAACAGGAGGAGCACAAGAGCAACAGAAGCAACAGCTGAGTATACCTCAGGTGGAGGCTAACTGCCTAAAAAATAGCTGATGGATTCTTCAAGCACCAAAATGAGCCCTGCAGGGTATAAGAAATTCTTGATCCTCTACTACACAACATTTATAAGAACAAAAATGCTGCTGAAAATTTTCTTGCAAAGCATGAAACTTCACATTATATTTTTTTTCCAGGCATTTTTAAGGATGATATTGGTACACAAGACAAAGCAATTCTAACTGGTTTGTCAGTTCCTCAACAGTTCTGTAGATCAGTTTTAAATCTATTAAGACAACATAAAAAAATAAGTAGTTAACTATTCTTTCCCATAAAAAAACAGTATTTTGCCTATGCTTTTCTTCCTCTTTGGTGTCACATCATTCCAGATTGAGAAAGAAGGRGCAGAGATAAAAAGGAAGTATTATGGCTGGGCTAGTAAAAGAAGCATGAAGCTTCTTCAATCTCCATCTCCAATAAGCCTTATTCGGAAAAGCATGACTCCAGTTGCTTTTACTATACTGAGTACAAGTAGAAAAATACCTTACATGAAAAATCCTATGCAYAAAACACTGCACTTCCTGTTAAAATATAAAGACAATTTAGGAAGCTTTATGTATTTCAATGCCATGTGAAAGTTTTAGTTTAAATATGACGGCATACATTACATATAATGCTTTATTGATAACTCTTAAAATTTATGAAGACTCACCTGTCAGTTCAGCCACTTTGGCAGCAACCTTCTCAGCAAAGCCAATTCTTGTATTTAATCCTGTACCAACTGCAGTGCCACCTGCTGCCAGCTGATAAACTCTTGGCAAGGTTGACTCAATCCTAGCCACACCGTATTTAATTTGTTGAACATAACCACTGAATTCCTTTGGAAGAAAAAGGGACAAGAAAAGAAATATCAAAGTTGATCTAACATTATTTAAATATTTAACATGATAAGGCTATTGTTTAAAAATATGAAGACAACRAACTTCTCACAAATGATAAATCTTTTATTAGAAAACTATCCCAAAATGTTGAGCATTTACACCTAAAAATAACTTGCATATAAAAAATACAGACATTGCACCTTTCCCTCGTCTTTTTTTATCTCCGTCGGGTTAACTTGTAAAACCTGAACTGAAAGTAAATCAGCTTTCAATAATATCAGTTTAAATTGATTCTTTACCAAGTTAATGTAATATAAGTCTTTTCTGGATATATGATAACGAATATAAGATTTGAAAATTTTTAGTAGTATAAATTACACTAGTTCTAAAATTTAGCTTTTCTTTTTTTGTCTTGGAAAAAACTAGTTTTATATGCTGAACAAAATACAAACAAACTGTACTTCATGCCTTCTGATGTCACTGCAACAGAAATATATCATGTATTACATTGTGCTATTTGGTAAAAGAAAATTCATTGAAAATAATTTACAAATCATTCATACTTTACCACTTTTAGCAGTGAAAAAAAATCTTGCAAAAATTTATGGCAATTTGTGATGCCATTCTTAAAGCACAGAATTCAGCAGCAAACACTAGTTAAAATGAAAACACTATGATTGAGATTCAACTGTTTTCCTATAGTTTGTCCAATTTTAACTTCTTTGAGTTTGCCTTAGTAAAAATTATTTTCATCCATTAAATTTTCAAGAATGTTATGAAAAAAGAGAACACACATATATATATATATTTACCTGCCCAAGTGTAAGTGGAACAGCATCCTGTGTATGAGTGCGCCCTATTTTTATGATTTGGGAGAATTCTTTGGATTTTGCTTCAAGTGCATTCTGTAGTTTCTTTAGTCCAGGTAACAACACCTCATTAACCTCCTGGGCAGCAGCAATATGCATTGCTGTTGGGAACGTGTCATTGGAGCTCTGTGAAAGAAATTAAAGAAATTTATATACAGGAATTCTCATCATTTGTTGCTGTAAGATCTACCTATGTGGCTTTATTCCTACAAGCAGGAAAAAATGAGGCATAAAGTAAGCAACATAGGGGTGTTCCARAAGTCAGTTTGCAGGTCAAAGTTCAAATCCAGCATCTTAATGATAAAAACAACTTTCTCTAACTATACCTGTGGAAAATTAACTGCTTAACTAGATAGTTCACAGTATAATTAAAAATAAAGAATCGCTATCAACTTATGAGAGACAGAGATAAAAAAAATGGATGGAGCATTTTAAACAAACTGTAGACAACTAAAAAGACAAATATTGCTTTGGTAATATTTGGATATTCTTTAGTWAGCTTCCAGAATATCAGCCCATCACAAAAGATGAGGAAGGGATACAACTAACTCACTCCCCTGAGCTTAACTAATCTAAAGAAAAAATTAAGATTTAACTACAACAAAAGTAAGACTGTTTGCCAAAATCCACAGGGGAAAAAAGAAATGTATGTTTATTTTTTCTAATAAAGGAATTTAGCCACTTTACTGTTATTTCTGCATGCTTTATATAACATATTACAGAGCTAACAACTACAGCTACTCAAGCTTTAGAAACTGGACCTAGCACAACCACCCACCACCACTTTAAAATAAACCCACAAAAAGTAAAAAAAAAAAAAAAAAAAAAAGAGTATAGTGACCTGACTTTTGTTAACATGATCATTCGGATGCACTGGCTTCTTGCTCCCCAGTTGGCCTCCCATTATCTCAATGGCTCTATTGCTGATGACTTCATTGACGTTCATATTGGTTTGAGTTCCAGATCCAGTCTGCCACACTACCAATGGAAAGTGATCATTTAATTTTCCTGCAGCTACCTATAATAGAAAATATGTAAACATATATTTTAAGAAGAAAATATGCACACACATATAAGTATATGTACACACATAWATCTATTATATTTTGTATCTCAGTTTTATTTGAAAAATCAACATATAATCATTGTGGATATTAGACAGTTAAGAACAGATTTTGATGTTAGGCTTTTAGAAGACCCTGAATTCTAAATATCATTTAATTCCATGCTCTAAATAGCAAAGGAACTCTTATCGTGACTTCAAAGTTAAATAACTATCTCCATATTATAAGGATATATGACAGTCATCCTGGAACTACGCTTTCCAAGAAATAATATTATGAATTTTCCATCTTATACAGAAGCAAATTATCAAAAAAACAAAACAAAAAAACAAAACAAAACAAAACAAAACAAAACAAAAGGTACACACCCTTCCACAATAAACTTGATTCTTTTCTAGTAAAGGGCATGGTTATCACTACAGGGTTATCTAGGAGAGTTATTTAGAAACATGACAATAAAGCCTCTCAGGCAACTTTCAGATATACTGATAAGGGCTAAAAAGCTGGAAAGCCAGATTGCTTCCAGACACCAGCACTCCTGGGACACTTCTAACTAGAGAAGTCCTATACATCACAAGGAGTGACTAGTCATATATTCTGGAGCTCTTGAAGAGTCTTGGGGTGTGAGACTCATGGGGCTACTGGATTTAGGTTCTGAAAGCTACAGAAGCTATTCTAAACTGAAAAYAAAATGTTGAATGCTGAAAATAATGACTAAATATGGCTGTTGATTTACACTAAGTAAACACGGTGGACACAAATAATTGTCATTCACAATCCTGTGGAATTTAACCTGGAAAAGAAGAGATACCTCCCTGTGTCACATCGTGTCCTCTCCAAACATAAAAGTGATACTAAACAAGTGCAATTATAGTAGTAAATTTAAGTCTGAAAAGGATTTAGAGCAAGATTTAATATTAGCACTGAATTCAGCAATATTATATTCCCCTCCTAAGTTTTCTGTACTGTTCTTCTGGCAAGAGTCATCCCACAAATACTTTGCAAGTAATGYGCAGTGTTAACAGAGGAGGAAAATTACATTACACTAAAAAACATAAATATCAAAACGCATTATAACATTCATACATTTCTAGAARTACAAGAAGTAAAATATTATTAGGTAAAACATTTATCAGCCTCAAAAACAGAGTTTACTAACTACAAATGCATTGCCCCAGCAATATGAAAAAAGCGAGAAGTCTTTCCCCATCTACCAAAAAATCTTCCCATGAAAAGCTACCAAAAATACCATGAAAGTTCTCGCATGCTGAACAGTTTGTTCCTACCTCATCGGCTGCCTTTATGATAGCACTTGCAATGTTTGGTTCAAGACCATAATCCTGATTTACTTCAGCAGCTGCTCTCTTCAAGATGCCAAAAGCCCTTATGACTTGAATCTGGGACACAAGAGAAAGTTTAAATATGTATTTTCCCCCTAAGAAAATTTTAGAAATGTGTTATACAGATCTAGCTGTAAACTAAATTTTCTTAACCTTAATTGAGAAATGAATCCATCAAGCAACCCAAAGAGTGACTGAGGTCACACTGACTGAGCTGTCGTTTATCCAGGTAATACACAGCAGTACATAGCACAGCTTATACTCTTTTTGAAAGCTAAGATATCTGCATCAAAGCAGATTATGTGCAATAAAATGGACAGAAAAAAAATGGTAGCCTTTCAAAATAGCTTTCTGAAGACAAAATATTCAGTATACACAAAAACAGTACATGACAAGTTGTGTGTATACTGCTACTGAAAGCAGAGCTGCAAGTAAAAAAACTTCACATTAACTTATGGTATGCAAAACATTCATAAACAAACAGCATCACAGGAAATATATAACGATAATATATAACAATATTCACACTCTGGTCTCCAGAAATAAAAATCCATGTCTTTCCATTTTATTGAGTTATTTTAAAAAATAAACAAAACAATAAGTAACTACTCAAAAGCAATGTTTAATTTATTGAAGTTACATAAATTGATTTCACAGTGAAATATCTTGCCATGGAGATTCTAACTTCAATTACAATTCAAAGTTGCTGATATTCTCAGCAAAAGACTAAGAAAAAGGCACTCATTCCAACATCCACAAACGTACAGAAAAGAGCACAGACTGAAATTACTCACTGGCATCCTTTCTGAAACACCTCCTATCTTGAAGTTCATTGTTGATCTCACAGTCTGGGCACCATAATACTTGTCACTTGGGACCTTCAGTTCCCCGAAGGTATCATACTCTATCCTAAAAGACTCTTGACTAGACTATGGAAGARGAAGAAAACACATTTCAAACACTGGTAAACAGAATAGCCTTTTTGAAAGCTAAGACATAGCTAAGAAAAAATGTACAAGAGAAGGAAAGATAGGAAGGATTAATATTAGCTACAAGTATCTTTTTAACTGTATCTTCAAAAAATTTATTTTCTTTTTTTTGATTTTGAATACTGGTCTGTTTTATTTGTTCTTTGCTTTATGGCTCTCCATCTTCCCAAAGGGGAGTAGAGCTAGATATTCCACAGAATCTGTTCTTGAGCAAGTGACTTTTTCCARCAGCCTGTTCAGCTCTGTAATAAGCTTGGCATGGATCATTATGCCATTCCTGTATTCTTTGATCTTCCTTATCCTATTTTAATCACTTACTATTCACTGACACACTWCCGAAGGAACAAAACTTAGTTAATATTTACCTAGTATCTTATAATCCAAAACATTTAATTTGGACATTCTGAATATACACATGCACATGTAGATCTCTCTGATGCACAAGATCCAAAATCCCTGCTTTTGAAATCTGGACACCTTGTAGAAAGCAGACAAATACAAACTTTCCCTAGAACTGGATAAGCAAAAMCAATTCATTACCAAGCCCAAACACCTCATACAGGAGCCATGGAAACAACATAAAACATGTAACCAGCCATAGCCTTTTATCAAAAAGTCAGTAGTTGCACAACTGATTGCTCCAGTTATATAATTCCAAAGTCAACAATGGCAAAACAAAAATAAACAGAAAATCAGAGATCAGTACTCCAAATACATTCGCTAAAGTACTCTTTAATAACAAAAATCATATTGTGTGTTCCCTCACCAACTCCACATCACACAGATTCTCATCAAGTGAAGTAAGGAGATGAGCTTCTTAAAGCTATATGTTATTTGTCGATTCATCAAACAAGAAATAGCATTAAAAAAAAAAGCAATTGATTTTTTTTTCCATTCACACCTAAATAACTAAAATACTGATGGTCAATTAAAATTATTTCAGTTTTAGTAACCAGGAAGCAGCAAGAATTATCCTCATTAACCTTAAATGAAGTCAAAAATTATGCAAACAATCACAAAAACTTGCACAAAGATTATATGGGACACATTTTCAGATATGCACTAAAGCATTAATTTTAGTTATCTTACTGTTCACATAAGYACAGTGGTACCACAGAAAGTAATGCAAGTATCTTGAAGAATTCTGCATGACTGACTAATGTAGCAGTTTGCAGAACTGAGCACATTTCTGTGTTAAATATATGTGCTTCTCACCTCCATAGAGGGAACTCTCTCTTCTGGGTGGTACCACCTGAAGGCCTCAGTTCCCCTATCTAGGGTGGGTTTTGTGGTCACTTTGAGACCTAGGGAATGGGGGGCCTGATGTGCAGTGGTGTAAGAGACATTGAAACATGTTGTCTCCCTAGCTCCAATCCGTCAGGCCACAGACAAAAACAAAAGGACAAATACTGACAAGCTAAGGCAAATTCCTATGTTCACGTTATTTGCATCTATAGCCGCAATAAAGTCAGCTCTGAGCAGCAATTCCTCACCTTTACAAAATTAAAACTTTTGGCTTTTTCTTTTTCTCTCTTTTTTTTTTTTCTTTTTTAACCTCCCAGAGAGTCCTGACCATGTGTGCTCTGCCCCACAAAACCCGATAACCCACAGTCCCAAGTTGATGTAGTTTAGGCAAACATAACTGTACTTTTGCCTCATTGCTGGAAACTGCTTTGACAGTAGAGCTGATTGCACCATAATGTACCAGAGAAAGTCAAACATCTGTTGTACTGCAATAATGCTTTCTGTGAAAAAATATATTCTGATTTTTGTACACAGCAAYTTTTGGAAAGAAACATTTCAATTTAAATAAATGTCACTACCATGTCTAAGCCATTCCTTAAAAAACAACAGAAAATGGAATCTGCATTCTTCCTGCCGTCCTTCCTGAAATGAATGGGCTTTCCTCTTTTTAAAGTGCAGAAGCTCAATATACCAGTTAAATCACAAATCCTGAAATTTGTTCTTTAGAAAAYGGAAACAAGTATCTAACAACATTCCACTGAGGAAAGAACAAACCCAGTTCTATTTAAAGCATCTCCATTCAAATCCTGTTCAATTTAGCGCCAAGGTAAGGCAATACAACAGTCACACTACAGGACAACACACAGATTAGGTTCTGTCTAACTATCAAGTGTTCAAAATGACAACTTTTGCTGCTGAAAAGCCTCTGCAAACATCAAAAAGTGACTTATTTACATTTAAGTAYAAGGTAACATATTGTATGTTTCCCTTTCCAAACTGCCATCAGAAGGTTTCCAGTCAAAAGGCTTTTTGAGTTTGAAAATCACASAGGAACATTTGGCTACAAATTCTGCAACACTTAAACACAAGCAATTAACTATATCATGAATGGCTATTTACAGGATAAGTTGTATTTGAGACCAACAAAGAATATATTTCATGTAAGTTCACAGTCTTCATAGACACTAGACCTTCAACAGTCAAGTTAAGACCAAGATCTATAACATTCTTTCTTAAATGATGTGGCGATAGAAAATTAAAAAAGAAAACTCAAGACAGTCCAATGGTTTACAARCGACATATTGGTTTTGACTCCAATTTTCTCATATATTTTATTCATCACAGAAATTATTAACTGGGAAGTTTGTCTTTTTACACTATTTTCTGTTCCCTAAGTAATATTACAGATCAGGGACTAGTATTCCAGTTATTTGATTAAAAACAATGAGCACTAAACGTCTTGCTTTCTGCTGGGATTCTTTTGACAGTTGACCAACCTCTCGCTTTTAGCAGTGAACTCCTACTACAGCTCATACAACGTCCTGACTGTTACCACTCAGATTCACAGCCCCCCATTCCATCGGCATTTCTATTTTGATGCTGAACTGTGTGCAACACATGCACCCCACGCATGCTTTTGCCTGACAGTTGACCGGCTACACTTGAGCAGGAGCTTAGGCTACCGGATAAAYAGCAGTTTCAGGAAATTCTCAGCAKCAGYTARAGTCAYCTCTCTAGCTTTCAAGCAGATTTACTGGATCCTGCCTTTCTGTGGCTTCAGCTTGGCCCTATTTATACCCAACACCTCTAAGCAAGGGCACGGAGACTTTAGGAAAGATGCTGCTGCACGCCAAGCTCTCTCACAARGGCGCCAGCAGCAATTCTTTCCTCTGCCTCCCCTCTCCGGCCCAGTTCAGCTAACTGCTAAATAAATAAACAAATGAACAAACAGCTAAATAAGGAAGCGCGGAGAAGCCAGCGCTGCGGCAGGAAAATGGCGGCCGCGACCCCGGGAGCCGTTAGCGCGGCGGGCGGGGTCAGGGCGGTGCGTGGCGGTTGGAGGTCGCGGCGCTGCTCACCATGGGGGCGGGTCGCGCCGCCGCCCCGCCCCCCAAGGCACGGCACCGCCCCCTGGCGGCGCCTGCGCGCGCGCCCCGCCGCGCCCCCGCGCGACACGGGAACAGCGCGAGTAAGCGACACGTCGTCTCCTCTTCTTTCTTTTATTTGTCTTTCCACAACAGTCAGCAGGTGAAGAAACAAAACCCTTTGTCCAGGAAAGGAGAAACGCTTTTTTCAGTTCCCATCTGGGGCCCCACACTCGGGTGCTGAGCCCACGTCTCGGGGCTATTCTCAGGAAGAGATCTCTGGACTCCAGCACTTGCATAAACATGTTTGTGCATCACCCCTTGCCCCCTTCAGCAGAGCACAGGCAGCTCAAGCCTTGACAAGTTTCACCAGGTAGAGGAGTTCTCTTCCGCAATGCCAATTTTTATTTCTGGCAAGAAAAGACAAGCTAGAAAATATAGAATACACACAGAATACACTGCAAAGGTATCTTCAACAGTTCCAGGGACTGCAGGGAGAGCTGATGAGAATGTATTTTACTGATGCTGTATTTTTGCAGAAATAAATTGCACCTGTTTCCAATAGAGTAAAAGTGCCTCTTTTCCTTCAGCAGTGAAATAGTATGACAACTTTTACAATTTTAACTTAAGAAAAAAAGCTGCAGTTAACATGATAGAAAAGAATAAGATAAGTGGCAATTTTGTATTGCTTAACTTTACATCTCCATATCATAAAATTAAGTATCTCAAGCATGTGTACAACTTTTGCAATGCATTTGTTTTTAAAGCAAGAGATAACTATACATCTAAAATAAATGCATTAGGGTTATATACATAACTGTATATTCAAAGATAAATACTGGGACATGACTTCTAAACACTTTATTTAGACACATGTTGTGTTTTCTCTTTCACTTTCAGCAGAGAGGTGAGAGAGCATAAGATATTCTGCACTCCATTTTCATAGCTTTGCAGTAAGCCGCTGAGCAGAAAACAAGTTGGAGACAGCTCTAGGTAGCATTTTTCATTAATTGTTAATGACAATGGAATTGTGATTTACTTGTGCTACGCTGACATGCACTAACTCTCCTTGGGAGCGGAGTGCAAAGCGATTGCCAGTTACTAGTATGAGCGAATAGCAGGTGGAACAGTGGAGCAGTCTTCTTCATTCAGAGTTCTGTCAATTACAGGTCTGTATTTCAAGGTAACCTTTGGATGGAAGAAAAAAAGACAACTTTAAGACAACCTCTTATATCCCAAACAAAATGTTCTAGATAATAAAAGTGATTGGATAATATGATTTAGGTATGATGCGGTTGGTGTTCAACTATTTTGTGGTGTTCATTTCCTTCCATAAAAAAAGAACATTTTCATAATCTAGATGGAATATGTGAACACAATTTTCGACACCAACTGAATTTATCAAAACCAAAGAACAGTTATTCAGGAGCTGGAATGCTCTTGCTTTTTCTAAAACTACAATGAAGGAAGCTAGAAGTTCAGGGATAAAAAGGACTAAGAGAAGGCATATACAAACCAACATTTGATTTTTTTTTATAAGATCAAATTTCAATTCTATTTACTTTTAGAAATACCTCATGCTGAACATCAATAATGAGTTTTACCAGCAAGAGGAAAACAAACAAAAAAAAACCCCAAATCCTAAACCTCTGCAACTAGCCTGATGCAAAGGGAAGCACAATTCTGGCTGGATCACAAAGTTACTTCTCAAAGATCAACAATAACTTCTCACAGCTACACCTACTATACTAGATGAAACATTTAATTCTTTGAGTATGCTACCTATATGGGGTACCTCAGACAATGCCAATCATTTGCTAGTATTACCATGATATTAAAAACTGCCTATTAGCTGTCTGCTGACAGGGAGGAAATGCCTTAAGCAGTCAACAAACCTTCCCAGTCTTGACATCCACATATGAAAGGGTGTGCTTTCTCCAGTGTTCTTCAAATGGCTTCTTTTGTTGGCCTTGGAGGGGCTTGGAATAATCAAACTCATCTATCCGTACCTAGGAAGATCAGGTTAGTGTAGAGCAGAAGTTGCACCTGAAGTTCACTTCATAACATATAGTTAGCCACATTCCAATTGCAATTGCAATACACTCTGTTCCCTAATAGCCGGCAAACTTTATCTCAACACTTCCTACACCAAAATTCAAGTCTTTGTGAAGTTTCAGTACTTGAAATAGTGTTGTTTGCAAAAAGCATTCCATGCACGCACACACACACAAAATAAAACAGATTAAACAGAGCCTGCAAGACCGTAAACAAGCGCCACATGAACTATTACTCAAATTTCCGAGGACTGTACTTTGAAGAAATTAAAACTTAAATAATCCATTCAAGGCGTAGCAAGCGCAATCTTGTGTCCAGTCACCCAAAGCTTTTATACCTTATAGTCCTCTCTGGCATGCGCACCCCGGGACTCTTTACGAGCCTCGGCACCATAAATGGTTTGTAGAGCACAAAGCATCAGGTTTTGCAGTTCTAGGGTCTCCACCAAGTCAGTGTTCCACACAATACCTAGTAAAGACATTAAGATATTATGAAGATGCTCCACAAATAAGTTTTCCTCAATCTACTTCTAACCTATTGTAGATACCTAGGATGAAGCTAGTCAGTGCCGTATATAGTCTAGTCATAATACTGCAAAACTGAAGTAGTCGCTTCATCTCAATACTCAATGCTGACCATCATTAAAATATCATACAAAACCTCAGCAGTACTGAAAGGTTCCATGCGAGTGTTATCTAAATACCACAGATTCTTGCATGCTTGTTCTCAAGCTTGAAATTTAATCAAATCACAAATCTAGCTAGAAGTAGCCTTTTTTTTTTTTTTTTTTAAATAAAGCACCTCCCTAGCAAGATCATCAGACAAGGCCTCTCCTCAAAAAATAACTGTCTTTCCCTTCAGTTAACTATCTCCAATGTGGATCCAAATTTGCTTAGACAAATACATCCCCATTTTCTACATTCTAAACTATCACAAGACTCCTTTTCTTGATGCTTGGTGAGCGTTGTCCAAGAAAGCCTGTTCTATTGTCACTGCTAGGATATATGTCTAATAGCAATAGCTGAGGAGAAATACACAGATTGAGGGGAGCAAACGTACATTATGAGATGCACTTAGCAAACCAAGTCCTCCTAGCATGCCCTGCAAGACATGGCAGTAACTGTACACACAGCTATTTTCTTAGATAAAAAATGAGAATTGATCAGCCTAAGAATAAAACGTCAACTTTTCTTAACTTCCTAAGAATATTATAAATATCTTCTGAAAAGGCTAGTACGTGAATCGTTACGCATACATTCATCTCAGGCTCTGACAGATGGTAGTATCTTCTGTAATTAAATTTGACTCCAGTGTCAGCTTCTTTGAAAACAATGTGCAACTAGAACATGTCCAACAAGATAAAGTACTTTCCTACTTACCACACTTAAGTCTCTACAACATATTCCTGTGAGTTCAAAATTTTCAAGATCTTTAACCAAAGTTAAAAAGAAAATAAACCAACCCATGCAACTCCTTTGCCAACCACTTTTACCACAGAATATTCTAAAGAAGATGAGGTCATTAAAATCAGATTACCTCTGTCAAACGTCTTCAGATGAGCCAAATCTTGATAAATTTGACTAAGTTTCTCACAACCTTCTTGTAGTACAGAGCCAGTACGAAATACAGCAGCATGGCTTTGCATTGTCTGCAAGACAGTAAAAAAAGAAATGGCCTACTTTCACCTGCTCTATATGCACAAAGCCTCAAGTCACCTCATTAGTTCTAGCAGAGCTGTATATAAAACTACTCTAATTTCACCAATCTTACCTTCTGCATGTTAAGTCTCACTTCTGAGGTTCTCATGGTTCCATCAGCAAATCTTAGTTTGTCAAGATTAGCAACTGACTCTTCACCAGCATCTGGTTTAATGGAGGGAACTGCCTCTCCTATTAAGAAAATTCAGTAAGTTTAATAGATGATTGCCTTCAGGTTTTGGCAGATTTATAAAATAATAACTACTAAAAAAAATAYCAAAGCAGAGCAAAAATAATAATTTCCTGAGATACAGTTAATTGTAATTTTCCTAAATTCCCCACTAACAGTACCTATACACTTTTAAAAAGTTAAATTGTCAGTTTCTTTTTCTTGACTGTGATTTTGGGAGGAAATTTACAGATCCAGCTAAATTCTGCTGTTAATTCCTGAAAAAGGAACATTTGAAAAAAAATTTCCTGACTGTGAAATAAGCTTCACTGCTTGCGGCTCTTTATCTCCTTTACTTTCCTTGTCTTTCACCTCCAAACTGCCCAATTCCTCTTGGCTCTGTTAAGGGACTCATCAATATCCTTGGCAATTACATGTGGGCTCTGCAACTCATTTCTAATACTGGGATCCACTTTTGTTGATTCCCCTTTGCCAATTCAGCTACACTTTTACTAGCATTTTTGAACTTAGTAACTGTTGCAGAACAAGTTATTCCAAAACATTATGCAACAGTCATGATACACATAAGGGATGTTACAATTGTTAGTATCCATTTCTTGCATCACTTGTATATGTGGTCCATATTATGAATCAACAAGATAGCAGCAAGTGCAAGACGGATCACACCTTGATCTAGCAGACACACTGCAGAACGCAGAAGAATTAAGTTTTTGCGTTCAGTTTCCCTAGATGGTAAAACAACTCAACTGCTTTTGCTGATAAAACTGTAATTCAGCCAGTGCTAAGAGGACTGGTTCACAACAAATATCACAAAACAAGTATCTATGGCAAACATTTGCACAGTCAAGAACATAAGAAGTCTAAAAGCAGCACATTTTTTGCATTTTCTAACAGTCTATTAGCCACAGGAATTTTAAATAGCTAGTCATATTACAGTAACAACTCCTTGTGGGGGCAGAAATCAAATCACAAAGGTAAGTAGCTCTCTAAAAGTTGAGCTAAACAGTGAGACATACCAGGCTTGCATGTTTCTGCAATAGTAAGGGCACAAGCACGACCAAAGACCACCAAATCCAAAAGTGAGTTTGCTCCAAGTCGATTTGCACCATGGACGGATGCACAGGCTGCTTCTCCACAAGCGTACAAGCCAGGTACCACTTTATCCTCACCATTCACATGTGTAATCACCTGTCATTCCAGAAATTCAACTGATGTTCATTTTCAAACAGTTAACAAACACACAGATCTCCTCATTTTCAAAGGCTACACGCTTGGTAAGCATGAAACTACAGCAATCTGAAGTTTTGACTCCAAATCTATAAATATTTAAGTTCAAACACAATGGAAGCCTAGTATTTCTTTAGTCATGTCTAGGAAATAGAACCTCACATTTCATATTTTTGCAGTAGAAGTAGCAGTAGAGCTAATTTTTGCAGTAGAAGCCAAAACAACATGGGAAATGAATCTTTCCTGCAGGTTTCCAAAGCAAAGTTTTACATTAAAGCAAATATACCCATCAAATACAATGCACTGACCCATAAAATTCATCTGACATTATGACATTGAGCTAAGCGCTCAGCGTGCAAGGATTATGTGCTTATATCAGGTGCAATAACACATACAACCCAAGTTACAGACTGCAGTAGACTCTAAGTCTTATCCCTGCTCAACTACATATTATCCTCAGATGAATAATCAGAAAATTTTTGTTAGATATGACAGTAATGCTTCCTTCCAGCCATTTCTCGGAATTACTTCTCCAAGTGCTGTAAAATTTGGGTCTTGGGTTAATCAGGAAAACAAACTAGACAGTAGGTTTCAAGCATTCTAGCATTAAATTATGTAGTTCAGCATCCTTGCAGTTGTAAAAATACCGTTAATGTTTGGATATTTGTAAAAATCATTTCCTATTACTAGATGATATAAGTTTCTAAAAGTAATCTGTATTACTTACTTGCCCTTTGTAGTTAGTAGGAATACCTCCCATATTGTAATGCACAGTAGGAAGAACAGGAATGGGCTCTTTAGTCACATCAACTCCAGCAAATATCATAGCTGTTTCTGAAATTCCTGGAAGACGAGTTGCTAGCTGCTGAGGAGGTAAATGGTGCAACTGCAGATACACATGGTCTTTATCAGGGCCACAACCCCTAGCAAAAAAAAAAAAAAAAAAAAGTGTAACAAGAACTCTGCAAAAGCCAGTAACTGTTTAACTCTATTTAGTTTTAATAACACTTACAAAAATTGAGTAATCTCTGACAAAAATACATATTAAGCATATTTGAGAAGACTGTTGACCCTAGCAGTGATTTTTCCCCTTCCAGCCTTTTTATTTTTGACATAAAAATTTTCTTTCTGCACACTATTTAGCATTTTAAAACAGTATATATTCAGAGATATAAAAGATAATTCATCAAGAGAACAGAACAAATGTCTTTCACTATTTTAAGAATTGATATGTTAAATTTATTTAAGCAATCGTCCCTATACTCACTGAATTCAAAAACTACATTCCTAACATCTTGCATTCCTTTCTAAGACAATTAAGAAATAATGAGCAACATTTTCACTCCAAACACACACAGTCTTCATGTAACAATTACAGCTCATGTCCTCAGGATGCCAGTTTACCCAATCAACTATTGAACTACATAGGGTCTAGTATGATCAAATATTCATTCTGCAGCTTCCTTGAAATACTTAACTAACCTTCCTTCCCGGATTTCTATTGTCATAGAACGGGACACTACATCCCTGGAAGCCAGATCTTTAGCGACAGGTGCGTATCTCTCCATAAATCTTTCACCTTGACTGTTGATTAGAATACCTCCCTCTCCTCTGCATCCTTCTGTTATGAGACAACCAGCTCCATAGATACCTGCAAAGAAGAAAAACAAAGTGAAATACTCACTAGACAGCTTCATGACTAGGATGACCAAGCCTGGAGAAACAAAATCCTCTTAAAAGAATGCAAACAAGTCACATGGGTGGACTGTATTCTTCTCTAATAATCATACCTACTAATAATTGTTCCACAAGGTTTCCTTAGTAAACAAGCTTTATTATTCCTTTCAAACATTTTTCTTCTGCATGGTAAAGAAACAGATTAGGAACATCTTATCATCTAAAATATTACGATCTGAAGATATCCATATACAGCAATACATATGGAGAACTTCCATAAGGATCTTGTAGACCCTAATGTTCACACAAATCAGAAGTGGATCAGCTCAAGTTCAGTTTGTTCATCTTTGTTTGCACTTCTCCTGCTGATGGCAGTGCAGAACAGCTTCAAATTGTACAGAAAGTGAAAATTAACCCTATAAGTCTTTTTCTCTAGAGAAGTAATGCCTACTTGTTAAGTCGTCAGTTCTGGTCATTATAGGAAACAAAAAGGCTGAACAACTCATACAATTGATAATTATTTTAAAAGTTACGGAATTATAAGAGAAGCAGTGAAATGTCTTTGCCTATGATGAACCTTAGATTTTTTAGATTGTAACAGCTATAATATTGTAAAATTAAAAATTCAAAAGCCTCACTATTTCTAATAGGCTAAAGCTGAGTATTTATTTAGCTATAGTCAAAAGAAACAAATCTTCACTATTTACTCTGTAAATTTCATGGCCCACACATTACATCCTCTGCTATAAAAGGATGGTCCTAAATATATAACTCTTCTACTACTCCTTTCATAAAACATTCTAGCATATAACTAACATTTACATCTATCCCATTGCTTCTGTCTCTAATACCAAACCTTTCAATATTTTAAAGGTAAGAGACACATTTCCAAGAGGGGAAGTAGTTTAAACTCAAAATTCATAAAACTTGTTATTAAAGATATCTCTTCAAAATATTTAACACTGGTATCTAAATTAGAAGAGGTGAAGTCTCTCACAGTGTAGCATTCTTACTCTCAGCTTTACGTTTTACAGCAGTCTCAACATTCTTTACAAGCACCTAATGAACAGCTAAGTGCTACAGGAAAGTTCAAACTGATTGAGTATGTTTTCAAAACAAACAACCCCCCCTGCCCCCTTTCATCTTTTTTCTTCTTAAAAATAACATTGCAGGTATTATTTCAACCCTGCAGATGTAGAAACATTTCTATAGGTAGGACTGCTTTTGCAAGCATGCTCTGTACCTGTGGGATGGAACTGTACAAACTCTAAATCCTGGCAAGGAAGACCAGCTCGTGTGACCATTGCAGTGCCATCGCCCGTACTGGTATGAGCAGAGGTACAACTGAAATAAGTGCGGCCATACCCACTGCAAAACACGTGGAAAAAGTTTTAAGCCAAGGAAGAACCATTGGAATCTCTCTCTCACTGCCTGTCTGTTTGCATAACAGTGGAGCTAGAGCAGAGGGTTAACAAGCAAGATATTTTGCAATCTCCTGCAGTAAGTCTAACTAGAGAAAAGAAAAATTGATACTGCCCTGTTATAGTCAACTCTATCTGAAAAATTACTAGTGCTAGAAGGCAAAAATAATAACATCTGTTCTCTTTCAGACAGAATAACAAAATTTGCAACTACACTGCTTYTCATTCAAGATGAAAACTTGCATATTACAGATTATATATTGACTTAAAAAACATAGATTATGCATTCATCTCCAAAGGAGCTTCAAATTCACCTAAAGACACCCAGCCCTCAAATTAAACTAGTAGCAGCCTTTTATCATAAGCATTACATTACCCAGTGGCAATGACAGTGTTCTTTGCCCTAAATCTGTGTATAGAACCATCTTCTATGCACAGGGCAATAACACCATGACATTCTCCATTTTCCATTAGCAGATCCAAGGCAAAATACTCAACAAAGTAGCTGGTATCATATCGCAGAGACTGGAAAAAAAGAAGAAAAAAAAGAAAAAAATAATTGTTACGAAAAGTCTGGAAACTTAAGGAAGATCTCTTCAATATCTTCAAAGCTATGAATGCATACGAGATTTTTACAATAAACACAAAAGAAGCAACATCCTCCCCCATCCTAGCAATTCAAAAAAGCCTTTTGCCCTATAAAACCATATTAAGAAAAAAAACAGTACACCACCAATGACCTTATCCTAGTTCAAGCACTCAATTCAGAAAAGCCATAACTAGTTAATGAGACCTGTTCTTTCAGTCTACTTTTGGTAGTACTTCAGTCAGCTGCAGAGCTCAATACATGTAGAGGCAGGAATCACTAAAAATCTCTCCGAGACACAGACAAACCTCAAGCCSAGTATATGTATTTATCAACAGAAGAAGCCAATAAAGTCAGATTTCATGCCCTCAAGGATCAGACTAGTATACGGCAGCACTATGTGTTTGTTTTGCAGCACCATGTATGGTTTTAACCACAAGGAGAGTAAGCAGTTAGACACTAAGTAAATAAAAACCACTAGCTGCTCTGCACTTAGTTTAAGGCTTCAGGTAGCTTACTACCACATTTAGAAAGAACTACGTCTTTGTTCTGTTTTGTTCCATAGCATTGAAAGGACATATTAGAATAACAATCAATAACTTGCCAGAAAGCAAGCTCAGGAATACATTCTAACCCTTTATACATTTGCAGGTATTATAAATATTTTCCTTGCTCTTTGAAGATGACTGAACAAAACCACTGCCTTGTATCTTTGCCAAGAGCTCCCCAATGGCCTTGAGTCAGTAAGTCTGAAAAAGCTAAAAAGGCTTTGGTTTTCTTCTCCTTTGCAGGGTAGGGAGGAGAGGAAAGGGTAGATAAATTATGTCTTTGACTAGTTAATAGAGGCATGCGCAGCAACAAGGCAAAATTGTTCCAACCACACAGTTGTCAGTGTACACTACTCAAATATTGCCTCCAGGAGAGCAAGTATAAGCAGGATCCTTTTTTGTATTTTGTTTGCACTCCTTGCCAGAAACAGGCATCTGCAAGGCTATATCTTTTCACAGTGCCTCAGGAGGAAAAAAGATCCAGAATTTGCATCAGTGATTTGCTCAGACTCCTCATTGATATTATAGTTGCGAGCAACTACATTTCTTGAATTTTTAAATGCTAGAAGAAATTATTAACTGAAAACACAAAAACCCAAATTCAGTTTTATTTCACAGCTTCTTACCCTGCCATACAAGGTATGCAACAGTGAGTGTCCTGTTCTGTCCGCAACACAACAGCATCTGTGAGCCTGTCCTCCTTTTCCAAACTGGAGGCTCTGTCCACCAAACGCACGCTGATAGATTTTTCCTTCCTCTGTTCTACTGAATGGCATTCCATAATTTTCCAGCTGTTGAACCCAGATAAAAGCATTGGATAAAGATGTGAGTAATAAGCCAGAAAGTTCTTGGCAAGAAGACCTCCATGGAAGCTGGTCTGTGCTACAGTAAGCGAATCTCACCTCTATTACTGCAGCAGGGGCTTGCTCGGTCATGTAGTGAATAGCATCCTGGTCTCCCAGCCAGTCAGACCCCTTCACTGTATCATAGAAATGCCACCTCCAGTTATCCTCCTCCATGTTTCCCAAGGCAGCATTGATCCCTCCCTGGGAAGGAAAATATATATTCCTAGAATTTTATTACTGAAGTACAGCTTCAGCAATTTTCCCTCCTGCTTCTGTTATTCCCAAGACAAATAGTAAAGTCAGACTTCATATGGATGTGGAAAAAAAACAAACAACATGAAATCTATTAGTTTCATAAYAGTTCTTATTCTGATGCATAACACAAAAGCTATACACATGGAATGCAGTGAAACTAAACTGAAGTTAGACATACATTGCCTTCCAAAATAGTTTCAACTAAACACCTAACATTTATGAAAGAAATGTGTCCTTCACACATTATGCTCATATGCACATCCAAACAGGTTTTCTGAAAGCAGCTATTTTTTTAAACATATATTCTGCCTAATTTCTCACCTGTGCAGCAACAGTATGAGATCTGGTAGGAAACAGTTTTGTAACACATGCTGTATTGAATCCAGCTTCCGACAAACCAAATGCAGCCCGCAGACCTGCTCCACCTGCACCCACAACAACTGCATCAAACTCATGGTCCACTACTGGATATTGTGTAGAAATCTGGAAAAAAGAAAAAAAGTTTATTATCAAAAGTACTTAAACCTGAGCCTAACTTAAAAGTTCTGTGCAAACACAAGCAGTATATAGTTAACATTCTTAACAGATGTTAAGACAGTCTGCAGGAAGAAATTCACCACTAGAAAAGTTATTCAGATTAGAAACTCAATCTACTTGAACATAACATTCTACTGAAGCCAAGTATCTCACCGCAGCTCTATAGCTTCCTTCTACACATCAAAAGTATGTATCAAGTGTGTTATCTAGTCTGTTTTAAGGCATAGAAAAGCAGTGACATACCGAATCAGAAACCTTGGTGGAAGCACTTTTCTTTCCAGTGATGGTGAAGTGAAAGTTGCGTGAAAGAGTCTGGCATGCTGCTGGCCACTGGAGAAAGAAGTTAAAGACAACCACCATAGAATAAGTGTTTCCACAAGCAAGACCTTCAGCATTCTCAATTACTCTATGATTATAACAAACACCTATGTACCTTTGATACCACATGTTCAAGCACACTGTAGCAGCAGCATTTTAGAGCTATCTGCAGTGAAACTCTGGCTTTCCTATCATCACAGCCAGAAGGATAGACATTTAAAGTTTTGACTAGATGAGAGAACAATCTGCAAGTAACAAGTTGACATGGTCTTTATCATATTTTCTTCACCTCATTAATCCTAGTTAGTCTCTTAGGCCTATCTGAGCCCTGTGTTGACAAAAAATATATTTGCAATGAATGCTCTGCTATTACCATTTCTTTTCTTATGCAAACAAGAACACTGACAACCTTGAGAATCACAGAGTTACTGGAGAAGATCTCACTCCAGTCAAACACAGAGTCAATGTTGTCAGTTGACTCACTTGAGTCAATCCACAGATTCTGAATTATTTCAGGTTTCTGAAAGAGCCAGAGATAGTGTCTCTCTCTTTCCCCCTCATCCTCCATTCTGTACTTAACAGTGGCCTATTTAAAACTATTAATACCTGAATGAAGCACAGCAGCAATATTTTCCCCTTTTGCAACAGTCTCGGTGCTTCCCAATCACTGAACCACTAGAAACACTAAACAACTCAAACTCATATCAGTCCTTGCTTTAATAGGTTAAAGTCACAGTTTTAGCCCCTCTAGGATAAGTGACCAGTTTTCTCAATCCTAGAATGTTCCGAACAATCTGAAGAAGGAAATATCTAACCTACAAATAGAACAGTAATACAAAAAAATCATGCCAGTACCTTGCACAGGGGCACCAGTACTTTTCTATTTAAAATATCACTCCAGTACATTTTTGCATATGCCTTTCCCAACATTTGTTTTAACAACAGTGTAATTGCTTCATCATCATCTTTGTGCTTGACAGTGAATCGAAAGTGTCATAGTATACATTAATACACTTCCTATTAGAGACAAGGTAGCTAGTGAGTTGATTTAATAAGACCAACCGTAACAGCTACAACTGAAAAAAAATTCTTAGTAACCTCTTTCAACAGTTTATTTTCCTCTTTCTCCTTCCCACTCTATTCTGCTGGGTTATTGCACTTTTGGACAATGCCATTCCTAGTACCCACATTTGTGCTTATCTTCATTAATATGTTAGATCCCGAATCAGATCAGGTGGTTCACTCAAAGTCAGACAGAATAGATTTAACAGATAACAATGAAATACAAGATGCAATTTTCTACAAAGCTCTCCCAACAAGAACAGATACCAAACTGGAACTGGTTGCTCTCTCTATGGATGAAATCCATTTAAAGCCTTGAGCTACAGCTGGAGCTAGACTAGCAGAACTGCAGTTTACCCGGCCAGTTACACTTCCCACTAGAAGTTTACCTATTGTGCATTCACTAGCATATACCAGCCCTGCCTGTTTTATCAAGAAAAATATCCATTTTGCAGCTTTGACACTGCTGCACTGCTTTTAAATTTATTAACTTGTTGTCAATTATTAACACATCTGGTTATCAGATAATGCAATTTAAAGAAAGTCTCTACTGATAGTACATGACAAAGTTTCAAACACGCTTCTACACACTGCCTAAAGCAAGTGTAATTTACTATTTTTTGGGGGGGGAGCTGCAAATTATGTCATATAGAAAGAAACTGAGCCCATTCTCCCTCACAAAATGAATGTCCAACTACAATCTCCAGAGGAACTCTGGTACAAGTACCTTACAGTTGCCTTAAAGAAAAAAAAAAACTTATTTTTCCAAAGTTGCTAATCACTTTTTTGCAGGGCTAGTCGTAAAGAGATTACGAAATACACCTTTGCATCAAAAAATTCGGGAAGCACATTAACAATTAATAATAACAATATTAATAATAACAGTAATGAGGCAGTCGTTTCTCCTCTCCGCGGCTGCCCAAGGTCACGGGACGGACACGCGGCAGCGACACTCTCGGGGGCGGGAGTTGGTGGTGGGGCAGACAGACGGACGGACAGACGGACGGACGGACACGGAGGGTCCCGCCCCCTTCTTCCCTCCCGGCCGGGGGAACGWCGGGAGCGACAGGAGCCTCCCGGAGCCCCCGGCCCGGCCTGCGCCACCTCCCCCGAGCCCCCGCACCGAAGCGGCTCCCTCCGCACCCGCCGAGGCCCGCGGGCAGCCGGGCGGCCACACTTACCGCGCGCACCGCCGGCTGCAGCCACCGCTTCGCCCAGCCCCGCGACGCCGCTAACGCCGCCGCCATTTCGCGCCGAGCCCCAGGAGGTGACAGCGCGCATGCGCGCGGCGTCCGCTAGCGGCGCTCTCACCCGCAGCGCTCGGCCGAAGAGACCAATGCTACGGGAGAGGGGGGGAGGGAGGGGAAAGAGGTGTAAAGAGCGAGGCAGGGGCCGCACGCGTGCGCCATTCCCCCCAGCACGTCCCCCACGCTGCTGCCCTGCGAGCAGCTCCACGCGGCTGGGGTAAAGGCTCCCCGCCTAGCGCTCTGATGCCTCGCCTGGTCCTGTCCTCTCCCCCCGCCTTCCGTCGSTTAATGGCTCGGTCGGGGGGGCGGGGCCGGCAGGTGAGCGCCCTAGCAGCGTCGCGGTTGCTGCGTGACGGTGACGGTTCCGTCCCGCCTTGCCCTGCGCGAGGGGCCCCGCGACCCTCCCCACCCCCTTACGGGGGCCCAACGGCCGCACCGGGGCTGGGGGGTGTCGAGGTGGAGGGAGAGCGAGCCGGAAGCGGCGCCGTGGCCTGCGGGGGCCGCGGTTGTGCGCCCAGCCCACGGGGCTCCGCCGAGCTGCGGCGGTTGCGCTCGAGCTTCCGAGGAGAGGCCGCGTTCGGGGCGGTTTGTGTCAGGGCTTTGCTATCGCASCTCTTACTCATTTTATCAGGGAGCGTAAGGCCGAAACGCTTGCCYAAAGATAAAACTGTAGCTACGGGAACGGCCTTTGTACCTGTGTATGGCATTAACACTGTGTTTCCCTTCTTTCCTATGAACCTGAAGCATCTTCATGAATAATTTGAACGATCCTCCCCACTGGAACATCCAGCCGAACCGAAGGGAGCCTGGCGATGAGGGCAGCAGRTGGAATTACGCATTGCTGGTGCCCATGCTGGGGCTGGCAGCCTTTCGTAAGTAGTGGTAGCCTGCGGGCTCAGCTGCAATCCCTGAAACAACACAGCGGTTAAGTAATGCCCTGTCTAGGGATTCCCTCTGCCCATGGTCTCCAGGATGTGTCATGTGTTTGGGAATGTTCCAGTAAATACCGTTAAATTTACAAGCCTAAGGCAAGGAAAATTTTTCACATACTAAACTGAATATATATGTATTAATAAGCTCTACCTTACCCAGCCCCCTGTCAGAGGAGGAGACAAGTGATATGCTAGCAAGCCAAAGGTAACCACCCAAAGAGCTGCTAATAGGTATCATTTTGCTGGACTTTGAAAGTGCTTAGCTTAGTTTCTTCACTGGGGACCTTGAGTTTATCTCCCCAGTAATTCTATATTCCTTCTTTAATCCAAGAAATAGGTGTGTTAGCAATATGAAACTAGTGGAGATTTTGCTTCAGAGGAATCAATATGATTGTCTAGTTCACCTTCCCATTGGAACATGGACCCATGGTGGGACCAGGAAACAAAAGTTATTACTGCAAAATAATGTTTCTTTTGAGGAACAGTTAATTCATTATACCCATCAATGCCACCTCTGTTTTACTAATTTGTGGAGTCTCCTTTGTATATAATAGGTTGGATCTGGACCAGAGAGTGTCAGAAAGAAATAGAAAAAGAAAAAAAAGAATATTATAAGAAACAATCATGTTTACAAAGAGACCTGGAAGCCAAATATCGGGATATAATCACAGAAAATCGTCGCACGGTTGCTCACTTGGAGCTGGAGCTTGAAAAAGAGCGGAACAGAACCCTGAGTTACCGTGAAGCACTGGTGTCCCAGAGCCGCAAGCTTGTAGAAGAAAGAAGACTCCTAGAACAGGAACAGGAGAAGCTAGAGCGAGAAAAACAAGTCCTCTTRCACTCGGGAGCCGCAGGGAACTTGTACCAGAGTTACCTGGCAAAGGAGGAAGAGTGGCAAAAAAGAGCCAATATTCTCCTGAAAGAATTGGAAGATGGACTTAAAGAAAGACAGGAAATCTACTGCAGTCTTGTGGTGCCAAGAAACCAGAGACTAGAAATAGAGAAAAATCTGCTAGTTAAAGCAGCAACGGATCCTGTTGCTGTGGCTCTACAAGTGGAGAGTGGCTTGAAAGATATTTTCAAACATGATAACTATTGTGGCAATCTGCTGAACAGAAACAAAAGCCGAAATGGAAGACTTATGTGGCTATATCTCAGATATTGGGAGCTAGCCATTGAAGTACAGAAGTTCCAGAGGGTAGAAAAGGCCATGTTAGGAAGACGATAGGTAGCAGAAATCATGATCCACCATGTGATCCACCGTGGATAATGTGGWCTACCACAGTTGTAGTCCAAAACTGTTAGGTTCTCCTCCTATGTTTCATTTTCCCCTCCTTATCACATTTGAATCTGCATGTGCTATGTGGGTGCCTTTCACTGCCTAACAGCAAATGCTCGGGCAAGCTCTGCTTCTTGCCATAAAACTCTGTGAGTGTGTTTGTATTGCAGACTGCAGCCTAGTGTACAGATGCGCCTGCTTCTGTGGGTGCCAGAAGCATCAAAACAGCATCTGAGTTGGACTGATTTACGTACTTGCTCATTATCCTCCAGTGGAGAAATGAGTTGTCTCCCTCAGGTAGCTCATAGTGCTCCTTATTCTTGGCTTCTTGCATCATGGCATTTCATTTTTTTAATTTCTGTTTTTAGCAAGAATGATCTTGAGGCAGATATTTGGAAGAAAACATGATCACGCAAGGTTCCTTGTAACATAAATCCTATATGTGCATCTGTGTATATATACGCACACATATGTATGTATGCATGTATATATATATTTGTATAATACATACATTTCTATGTTTTAGTATCCCAAGGGGGAAAAGTGTGTGATCGTGTTTCAGATTAGTTTTGCGTCATCTTCCAGGTTTAACATATAAGTAGGACTTTCTGTAGGAAGCATCTGAAAGAGGCTAATCAAGGTAATGTGTACAGAAAAAGTTTGAATCAAAGTCTCACTGGAGCAAGGGAGGCATGTCTGAGTTCTGAATAGAAAGTAGATGAGCTGTAGGTTTTGTTCTCATCATACCATGTAAATGTTAAGAAGACATGTTTTGTTTTCTGTCAAGGTTTTAGTTATTGCGGAAAAGCATACCTCCAGCATAGGCCTCAGAAGGCTGCTCTCTGTGTCCTGGTGTCCTGGGTGGTAGATGTTAACAGGAGCCTCTGAAGAATCTGTGAATGCTTCTGGTCCCATACTTGCTATAGGTCCCCTTTGTCACTTGCATGGCTAGGCTACATTTATGTTTCTGTAGGCATAGTCACTTCATCCTCCACCAGCTGCCTCTTCTCCAAAATGCATTTTTCCACAACTCTTAGATTTTGAACTTACGCTTCACCCCTTCAGGTACACATGTCTGTAAAATCCAATGGGTTGTGAGCTGCAAGCTTTGCAAAAGTTTAACCAAGAGAAATGTACAGATCTAGATACCACAGTGGATTTCTGTGCTTGAAATCCCCCCCAAACTTTAACTCCTCATAGAGAGTAGGAGCCACCCTCAGTTTCAAATGTGCCATGTATTTTGCAGTGTATTTCTTCCTTCTTCCTAATCCAGCCTTACTCCCGAAGCAGCAGTGTGTATATATTTATTTATAACCTTTTCTGTTACCTGGCTGTTACCAGTGTGGAAAAATTGTCAGTTCTTTAGCAGTTCATCAGTTCTTCAGGACCAGCCTTGAAACAAGTTCACCTTTGACTATCAGCTGTTGCTCGGCCCAGAAGCAGTTCAGCAAAGTGGTTGCTGTTTGAAGTTTGTCAGGGAACTCTGGCAGATGTAGAGTTCTCTCCTGTTATCTCCTCTTGATTTTATTTCAGCCTAGGCACAGGAGACAGCAGATAAATCAACCATGTAAGTTGTGTAGGCAACTGAAAGTAGTTACTCAGAAAAAATGGCCCACAGGAAACAATTCTTAAATTATACATGTTTTTCAAATAATCATTTCTTGTGTTGTGATTTTTTTATGGGTTGATATTTCTTCAAGATAAAGTAGCAGTAAACAGACAAGCATTGCAAATATATATCAAATCACAAGCACCTAAAAGGCCAAACGTTTTCTGGATATTAAACATATGTGGGTTGGAAGAGGACAACGAGCAATTGAAAAGTTCTCTTGTGTGGCCACTTGAGCCAAGCTACTGTAGCTGACTACGTGCGCATGCCCTGGACTGCTTAGTAGAAGAAATAAAACAACTTCACTTGTCTGTAGTTCTCTTCAGTGTCTAGAAAGTGGTCACACAACTATGGAGACTTTGATGTGAATCAACAAGCGGTTGTAGTCACTCAGCTGACACAGTAGCCAATGGATCTCTGCCAATATATTCAAGATTATGCCTTCATTTTGTATGTATTTGTTAGTTCATATTAAACGGGCAAGCATTTTATGCTGAGTTCTTTCATAGTTCGTCACAGACATCAACTGAAAATACTTAAAGAAAACATGTAATCAACAGGGTAAAATGCTTTCTTCTATATAAATATGTAAATTGAAGCATCATGTGCTTGATTGTGATTGGATGCAATGTAATAAATGTTTGAAATTCACTTCTTTAGAAGTGTCAGCTGTTTGTGCAGGTAGGATTGTTCACAGACACCTTGCAAATCAGAATATTAAGATGAAACAATTATCTGTGGAGGATTTTTGGAAGCAAGTTCAGAAGCACCACTGCTATTACTTTCTACTGAAATTCATATTTATCCACTATAGGTTAAGTTGTATTGAAAGCTCAATTGTGAGCTTTATCTTGCTCACTGGCTCTTGATCTAGATCAGTGGTGTGTTTGATGATACCTGTATATATGTAGATCATAAAGGTAGTTTGTCTTCAGAACATTTAATGAAGGTCTTTTTATTACAAAACATCACCTATTAATGATAATTAAAAACTTCAAATCCTCATTGACTGTTGTAAACTAGGGGAAGTGGATGAGAGGAAGAGAATTTGTCTATTTTATGTCAGCTTTCCAAGGAAATAATAAAAAGTCAAAGTTGGCACTTAAAAAGCTTCTTTTTTTGTGCTGAGGAAATTACTATGTTGCCTTTTTTTTTTTCCTTTTAAGGAAAGAACAGCTTCACAAAAGTGAGATAAATGCAGTTAACTAAGATGAATGATTAAAAATGGACCATCCCACTGAAACAGTGAGGTTATTAGTTTTAATTGTTAGATAGCGTATCCTGCCTTACTCCAGAACCCCTCAGATGCCTCTTACTGTACTTCAGAGTGTTTTTATTTCCTTCTGTGGGTTTTCTCATCTTTCTGTTCTCGCTGAGGGGCTCTAATCTCATAAGACCTTGGGGATTCCTGTTCCTGTTAGTAATAGACCTAGTGTAATATCCTCATGTTTGACATAGTGCTTCATGCTGCACTCATCCTCACAGAAGAACGCTGGATTTGTGAAATACTAAAAAAAAAAAAAAGGAGGAACACCTTTTTATGAAATTGATAGTAAAAATAAGATTTGTTAACATGTAATTTAGGGTTATAATTCCCATACTGTTCAAGAGTTGGAGTTTTGGGCTTCTTTTTAATGCATATGTTGTCAGAATGGCTCACATGTCACAAGACCAACCTTTCCTGAAAGTTAGCAATTCCTTATGTTTGGAATCTTTCAAAGTAATTTTTGCTATTATTACAACTCAAATMATTTGCTATCATTGTAAACTTATTCTATGTATAGCCTTATAAAAACTTAGCTTTCAAAAGAGCTAAATTGAGTTCCTACCCATTTCTCTGTATTTGTGGTTGGCTAAAATCTTACAGGATGCTGTGCAATGTTGCTGTTGCACCTGCCTGTGACAGTGCATACAGCAGGTATTTCACAGGGTGATTTGGACAAGCAAAACTGAGGCACGCTCACRTAATTCGTGAAGGCTTTTCTGAAGTCTTCTGCATGAAGCACTGAGTTTCTGACTATACTATTTTCCTAGGCAATTTTTGCATAACACCCTCATGGGCCTGCATTTATTTATTAATATGAGATAATTAAGACAAACAACTGACAGGCAATTTGTACATTACAGTATCCAAGGACTGTAAYGAGATACTGTAATGAGAAATAAAAGGTTTTTCTTTGTGGCTAATGCCCTTTGCGACACACCGCCTATACGTGCTTTCTCTCTCCAGGGTAGCTGCCAGCTAGTACTTGATGCTGAATCATTCTTACACTCAGCATATCCTCAGAAATATCTTTAGGGCAATGCACAAGCCATCCCTTCTGCATGCTGTGTACTTAACTATAAGGCATCATCCTTCCTTTGAGGTCCTTTCCATATGTTAAAAGGGTTTGGCCCTCTAGCACGTGGGTGGTGAAAGTTCCTACAGAGCCACGGAAGGAAAGGTCGTGCCTGGAGGCCCTGAGCTTGCCCTGCTGCTTGGTGGATGAGGCTCCAGGTGTCAGGAAGGGGAACATCCCTCAGGGAAGTCTCCAGGAAGGCGGCTGCAATAATAAGATACTGGTTGCTCTGAGAATATAAAATCACTGCAACTGTAGAATCATGATTCAACATACCAGGAAAAAAAAAAACCACGGTCCCTGTGATGCAAAGCCAGCCTTGGACTCCTGGACTGAAAATGGACCCCTGAGTAGCAATATCTAAATCTTAACACTGAAACTTCAGTCTTGGCTTGCTAACACAGGAAAAACTTTTTCAAAACAAAAAAACTCATGACTCCGGACACCTATAGCAGTGCTGAGATGGTTATACTTGGCAGATTATGGAAACATAAACGATTCATACAGAAGGGTTGTTAAAAATGGTTTCACCTCCCAGCCAGGACAAGTGCAGTGACTATATGTAATCCCATTTGGAAGGTATCACCATCAGAAAAATCACTGTAGAAGGTGTGCAGAAAAACTAATTTTAGATTAGTCACTGGAGAAAGGGGCCACATGATACCACAGCTGAAGGTGAAAAGACCAAATATTACTGGTAAAATAGCCCTAAAAGTGCTGGCTACTAAAACTAGCACTAAAACTGCTAAAACATAGCACTTGGGAGCCCTGGTTGACAACAAGTTACCCATGAGGCAGCAATGTGACGTCAGGGCCAAGAAGGCCAATGGGATCCTGGCTGCATCAGGGGGAGCGTTGCCAGCAGGTCGAGGGAGGGGATCCTGCCCCTCTGCTCAGCCCTGGTGAGGCCACACCTGGAGTATTGGGTGCAGTTCTGGGCTCCTCAGGACAAGAGGGATGTGGAGCTTCTAGAGGGGGTTCAGCGATGAGCAACAAAGATGATCAAGGGACTGGAGCACCTACTGTATGAGGAAACACTGAGTGAGCTGGGCCTGTTTAGCGTGGAGAAAAGAAGACTGAGAGGAGATATGATTAATATGTACAAATACCTGAGAGAAGATTGCAGGGAGGAGGGGGCTCAGCTATTCTCTGTAGTGGCTGGTGATAGGAGAAGGGGCAATGGGTACAAACGGAAACACAGGCAGTTCCATCTCCCTGTGAGGAAGAACTTCTTTCCTGTGAGGGTGACAGAGCCCTGGCACAGGCTGCCCAGAGAGGCTGTGGAGTCTCCTTCTCTGGAGATCTTCCAAACCTCCCTGGATGCCACCCTGTGCCCTGTGCTCTGGGGGTCCCTGCTGGAGCAGGGGGGTTGGACTAGATGATCTCTAGAGGTTCCTTCCAACCTCAACTATTCTGTGATATGTTAATAGGAACAAACAACTGATAAGAAATGTTACTTAAAAAAAGAGGAAAACTTCAGGAGCACATAGGGATTGTGAGCCGTGCTGTAACTGTCATACACTCTTGGATAACCATCCAGGAGAACCACCCAGCTTTTGAAAACACACCTCTTCTTCACCCTTCTCTTCATAACTGCTCCTGCAGGCTTGCATTTCTGAGACACCTCGCTTCTACGGCTGATTYACACCAAACAAATCCCTCAGCCAAACTGGTTGGTGCTTCTTATTATAAAATACTACTTCCTCCTTGTGGCTGGTCGCTTGGCTAGTCAGCAGCCTAAGCGGCAAACACTTGCACCAAAACAGAGGTTTGCACCAAAACAGACCTCTAGGCAAAGAGAGTATGTAGGAATTGGATGTAGCTCAGGAACCTACCAATATTTCAGCRTATGCAACAGTACTGGAAAAGAGAACAGCAGAAAGCTTGATTAAAGAACACTGCTCATTGCTTAAGGAACGTCACAAGCCACAGTCTAAAATAGTCAACAAGGTCTGTTGCCTTCTGGAGAACAGATACACGTGACTAGAAGGTTCCACGTAATAGCGCCCTGCTGACTAAGAAATGCAGGTAGATCTATGCTGGTCAGCAGGAGACCAAATGCTTTCATTGTGCTCACAGAAACATTTCTAGAGCTGTGCACCTTTCTTGCAATTTTCACCAAAGTATGAAGATGAAAAAAAAAATTGTTCAAAGAAGATCRTAACGTTTCTAGGGCTTCCTGAATATATGCAGGGAAACAGAAAGGACAGTGCACCCACAAAAACAAACCAAAGGTGGTTGTTGCTGGTAGAGCTGATATTGTTCCAYTGAAATATTTATATACACAGCTGAAGCACGAATTATACAAACTACTATTATATACAAAATTAAAAATCATGCTTATTTCTAGAAGAAAAAAAAACCTGCTGCATGAGAATCAATGTCAGTTCTGGTTTGGATGCATTGTAMTATGTGCTGTTTATGTTTAAAKCTTGTTCCCTTTATTTATTTATTTATTTATTTTKGTGGCTAACGATACTGTTGCTTCCACAATAGACTCTGGCTATTTCTAARTATRTCAGATTGCTCAAGAAAATTTCCTRACRCTATAAAACAATTCTRGAATKAGAYRCATGTCAAAGTYTCAAACATGCCATCTTCTCTATTGCTTTCTTGGTSGTTTAAAACRGCTCAGTGCTGATCTGTTTCTACTGTGCAGTGATATGTGCAGACCTCTGTCCTGTCTGGAAAAGCTTGCAATCATATGAAGCCTCAGGAGTTTGTTGGACTCTCTCAAAGCCTTCCAGGTAACCCTATCTGAACTGCTATGGTGCTGACAAATGCAGCCCTGAAGCACAGGAAGGAAGCCAAATCACGCCAGCTGAGGAGCTGCAGCTTTTRGTTATTTATCGAGCAGAGTCTGAGAACAACAGAGCATAAAACTTCATACCCGGTTAAAGATCTACAGTTTTGGGGTGTTTTTTTTGGCAAGRTGGCCTGCTGTTGAATATTAGCCCTAAACTAATTTTGCCAGCTTAGCTCTTATCCAAATATGACTATTAGCCTGTCCCCCAGGCTGAATATTTTGAATCTTCTCCAGAATGGGGGTTTAGAGTTCTTTCTTGATGGAGCTCCTCAAAGATTTTGCCCATTGATAGGCCACAAAAGGATTTGCTATGTCCAAGCAGATTCTGCCAGGGAAAGCTTCTCACTTCTATTATATCTTCTATTATTTCTCATCACACATGTAGCCCAGAGAGGTTTTTCAGTCCCCATTCGTAGAGGTTTTCCAGACCTGCCTGGATAAAGCTCTCAGCATTCTGACCAGATCTCATAACTGACCCTGCTTGAAGTGGGAAGTTCGACTAGAGCTCTCCTGAAGCCCCTTCCATTCAGAATTGTTCCATGGTTTTAGTAATACCACGATTATTAAAACTTTTAACTCTGAGTAGTTCCATCACAGTCAAGGGTAAGTATAAGACATTTATTTATTTATTTACTTATTCCTGTTGGAATTTCACATGTTCCTGGTAGCAACCAGGAACAACCTATCTCTCATTTCATTAGTGCCATGTATTTTGTTGCATGGGAATGAGAAAGTGAGTAAGAGCTAAACACAGCAGAGGACTATGAAGGGAAGAATGCAGAGCTCCCACCTGAACTGACGGCTGGAAATCCTTTCACCTAGGTACCCAGACACACCTGTGTCTGTGCGTACATGGAAATAGGCAACCTGTTTATTCTGCAAGTTCTATCACCAACACAGGGGTATATGCTTCTAGACTAGCTGGGCGTGGAGTCTTTTGTAATGCAGTTAATTAGTGCAGTTTGGGRCACTGCTGAACAAGATGACAGAACAAATTTGGCATTTATGATTATATTGCCTTTACCTCTAATGCTCTATGAATGGCACTCCCAAAATACTTGAAGAATTACAGACTTGTCTGTGTCATACCAAAGACGATGGGATAAAGAAGAAAGGACCAAGTTGTATTTAATTCCTGAAACTAGGATTAGATGCAAACCACACATTGTGGCTGCTCACTGCTTCTCTCTGTGAGTTGAAATTAAAGCTATACATTTTTTTCCCCCCAAAGAAGACACCTTCTTTGCCCTCTCTTTGTCCTCCCTTTCRCAGCATCCAGTAGAAGACTTACCCATTGCACTGCCCTTTGGCCCTTGAGGGACGCCACAAGAAGACAAATGGCCTGGCCAGATGCTTCAGTTGGTTAATTCAGCTCCTGCCCCTCAGRGAGAAGGGTGGCCTACTCCACATCGGGCTAGTTTTCTGCAGGGTTAGCGAGCAGTGCTGGGGCCAGCCCACAGAAACCCAGTGTGAGGGCAGGAGCCAGATAAGGCCGTTGGGTTGTGGGTCTCCAGCTGGCTTCCAGGTCCCACCTGTGCCTCTGGTGTGAAAGGGGGATGATGGCCCCTTGGCTCTTTGCTGAGAGCCGAAGCTGCTGGAGACCTGCTGCTGCCTGGCAGATCTGCAGGCCATGAAGACCCCCAGTGCAGGAGGCAGATCCAGCCCCACCACAGAGCTCTCCTGAGGAGCTTCCCAGCTCTCATTTGGACACAGCTGAGGGGCATCCAGTTGCTCCAGGGACAGACTGGTGGGAAAAGGGGTTTCCAAGGGTCTATCTTGGCAGACAGGAGCTAAAAAGAGCAATTACAGCACAGCAAAGCACCCCTGTTAAACTGGGGTCAGGTCTCTGTGAACTCAGGCTACCACCAGCCTTGGAGTTTTCCCGAATGCTGAAACAGGAGCAGGTCATGAAGCACCGGCTGCTGCCTCTGCCTTGAAGGGCAGGCAAAGGCAGGGCCTCAGCGTGCATGTTTTTCTCAAAGGGAAGCCATGCTCCAGGTGGGAGCCCAGCTGCTCAAACATGGCAGGAAAAGCAAGTCTTTCAGAAGACTTCAGAAGATAAAGTTTCTGTTATATTTCAACTGCAAATTTTTTCTTTGCTTCTTCCCTTTCATACTCTTTACTTGCATCATCATCACCTGTCATTAGAAATATTGTATCAATATTAATTCAATCTCTTCTCCATTTGCAATTAGCAATTTGCAAAATATGCCTTTTTTGGCAGCTAATACTGTGAAATTTTGATTTTGTAGAGGCTCATTAGCCATAACAAACTATGTGAAACGTGACAAATGTAAGCCTTGCATAACTTGAAGGAGAAGTGTGTTTTAGAGCAAAGTGGAGGGCTTGGGTAAATACGCAACTGACTGCGTAGCGATGGCTCTGTGTTGGACTGCACAGTCTTGCACTGCTGTAAGTATGAATTAATCCAGCGATGGTTTTCCCTCCATACAGTCTGAGGTGTTACTGAGTAAACCTGAAATCATTCCAGAAAAAGTACGTATAAAATCTGACTTTGCTATCTCTTGTTCCCCATAACATCGCTACTAGGATCACCTTCCTCTGATACAGGAGGCAGAATAATAACCCACATGAATTTTGAGTTCCCGGAGCATATATTTTCTTGTTAATGGCCATTTGCAGGATAAGTCCATGTCTTTCTCGGAAAYGAAAGCGAAGTCTCAAGTTTCTCAAGGTGTGTTAGGGAGGGGAAGCACGCCCAAGCACGTCCTGCCCAGCAGTCAGCGCCCGATAGCTTGTTTGGTCCAAGTCCACAGGGTGGCAATGTAGACAACACGTTGTGCGCTAACAGGCCCCATTGGAGCTGGTGACACTGTTACTTCAAGCCCTCCRTGAAAGGGCTCTGTGCCTGTCAAGATCATTAGCCGTGCAATTATGCTGATAAAGAAATTGGAGCTAGATGCTCTACCAGTGTATTTGCATGTGCAAATATTTAACGACTGTTAGATAGCTAACAGTTACTGGAACGTGGCGTTACCCAAAGCAAGATAAGCTTCCCCAGATTTGTGCTTCGAATTAATTCGGTAGAACACTCTCTGAAATGTGTTGTGGTCCTGTTATAAACTGCTCACACGTGAAACTCTTAGCACAAATCAATGTCTGTATCATCTCAACACAAGAGGGATTTTCCTTCACCTTCTGTTGAAGTGTCCCCATACATTTTGATTCCCAGAGGAAGTTACATCCATTCCTTCTGTGTCAACTTGTATTATACTTTAAGAGAAATATGCTATTTCAGCATTAGTAAATTTTATGGGGAGTCTTTACTGTCAAGGATTTATGATTACTTAGAGTCATTATTTCATAGCTACAGGCTTTTTGGACACCAAAATCATGATCCAGTTTAGTTGCTGAAAGAGAWTTATGTGGGGCTTTGTAAAGCTATAGAACTAAAGCTTGACCACAAGTCAGGAAATGTAGAGATATGAAATAAATTAGAGGATTAGAGGAGAGTGTTTGCTTTTCCTGTGTGTTTTCTGCCTGCTTTCACTGTTTATAACAATCTCATATTCCCTACAACATAACTGCTGTGATTACTTTCCTTTGACTTAGGAGACAGAATAATAATAATAATCCATGTTTCTTGTGTACAATTTCTTGCTAATAGCATTAGGTCAATGTCTTTCTCAGAAATGAGAAAGCAATTTGAAAATTTGTTACCACTTATAAGTGAAAAATGCTTTTTCTAGTCAAGGAAAGGACAATATATGTAGGCTTTTTGGACAACTAAAGCATCTCTCACTTTACCACAATGAAATATATTAGTTGAGCTACAGAGGAATTACAAGAAATGGATAAGGAACTAGGTAAAGATCTGGTAAAGGTAAGATGTACTGAAAGCAGAAATAAGATCTTCAGTAAGGTCACTAATGTAGTTCCTCAATGATCATTTTAAGAAGGGATCTSTTGTCATTCTTCCACTATTAACTAAGGACAAACAGTAAGTGCCTGCTAAAGAAACACTCACGACACGGTCYCAGCAGCCCTGTGAATGCTGAGTAGTAGTGTAACGCTCGGGAAGAACTAAGCAGAGCAGTGTACTGGAGTGAGAGAAGTTGGATAAAGTTCAATACACGGTTGATAACTTAGAAAGATATTCTSTTTCACATTAGGAAATCTTTGTTTGGAACAGCTTAAGGAGAAGRAAGGCTTTGATCTAGTGGTTAATCGTGAGGCAATTAATTCACAGAGCTCATGGGTCATGAGAAAGGCAAGTGCTATTACTGGGTGAATTAGCAAAGGAAATGTTAACACCTGATTACAAGGCACAGAGAAACCCATCTGCCTTGCTGCATAATGTTCTAGCTGCCCACGTCGAGGATGAAGACTCTTTTTTGCAACCTACCTATTCCAGCGAGCATGGAGAGCCTTTTTAGGGAAGAAACTAAAATACCTTGCATTTTTTTTTAGCGTATAAAAACTAGGGCTGTGATGAAATAGAGCTGTAAAGCTGTTTAAACTTATGGGTCACTTTAAACTTATGTGTTTGTCATAAGTAGAACTGGCTAGGAGCTAATACCTACCCTCAGCCCATGTCCTGTGATGGACAGAGGTATTAGTGTGAATAGAATGCACTTGTGAAAGTGAAGGTCAGATTTTATAACCCCTTTTATTCTCTCTCCTTTTTGATCAGAGCATCTGATAAAGAAGGAATAACGTGTTTCAGTAATCATGACCAAAAAAAATACAACTTTTACACATACAACATGGGAAACTGTGACAGGGATTCAGACACAGCCTATCTTCCTGATACAGGGCAGTCTGAAACCTTTATGTGAGGTCTGAGGCCAGTGAAATCTCTTAACTCCGTATCTGCTAAGGATACATATTCGTTTTAAGGGAGCTTAAACAAGGGAGTGTCAAGGGATGTTTCACAACCTTATAAGTGACTATGGTTTATAGCCACATTATCTCCTGAATTACATTAGCTGGAATCGATGTCTTAAAGTGGGTGAACAGAATGTTCCATAAAACCTTGACAGATAAAGCATTAATAAGTGTCAGAGCTGACTTGGTTAATCGAATGATTTGCTGACGCTTCTTTTTACCACAAGTCTGCACTCTCAGGTTTAGTGCCAAAGGTTCACTATATATAGCTGAAGACGGCAGCTAGATGGTCCCTTTCCATGCAGATTTCTACCCAGCTATCTGTTTGGTAAACATCTCACTAGGGCAGCTGTTCCAGACAGGAAATTTAAAATATGGTGAAGTTAAAGTTACCCAATCCCGGCCTGGAGGACAGAATACCTTCTCATGCAGATTTGGAGGTCCTTGAGAARGAAGAGGCAAACTCAAGACCGAAATGGGATAACAAGGCTCAGTATATGTTGACCTGCATAGGATTTTGTGTGGGCTTAGGAAATGTGTGGCGATTTCCATATCTCTGTCAGAGCCATGGAGGAGGTATGTCTTAATATATCTTGATTAACTCGGCTATTAATATGTCTTTRCTATCTCTTTGGGGATACGAGGATTGGAATACTTTGTTTACAACTGGTCAGTTCCTATAAAAATAACGATTGTCTCTAGAAGACCATCTGATGGAGAAGGCTGTTTCACAGGTTATTTCTATCTTTTGAAATTTATTAKTTATAGAAGAAAAAGGAATGTTTATTTTGGAACACATGGTTGATCTAATYAGTTCTTGCACTGTTATCAAAATAGTATGTTTTATCAATTTAAGTCCAATGTTATTTTACAGATACAGATCTATCTACCTCTCTATATATTTTAATATATCAATAAACTGCTTGGAAATATGATTCTGATTATGAACCAATTATGAAGTTATCTTTCCTTTGTGCTTTTTTTATTGACTTAATCTCTGTATCAGCTCTGGTGCCACTGTATATGTAATTTGTGATAGCAGAAGTAACAGAACAAAAATGGTTATTGTTACGAGTACCTATTTTTTTTAGCAGTTGCTGGTATTAAGTCCTTTAAGATCCATGTGTACACTATCTACCATAAAATTCACTGTGACTCTTCAGGGTTCAGTTTAGGATTGAAAGGCTGTATTAAAAGTTTTATCGTTGTGTTTAAAGTAAGATTTTGAGCTAAACCGCTGCTTAGAGGATTATATGACATCAGGAATATCACTCTGTGTCTGTCAACTTCCTCAAACCGTATTGCTTGTGTAGGTTTCTCTGACACCTGATACTTCTTTGAAGAACTATCTAATCTATTGCAGTGTAAAAGCTAAACATAGACTGAAATTGGAAGGACTGACAGAGGAATTCCCCTGTGCATGATCCTCAGCGAGTGTTCTCGGGCCGTTCCAGGAGCGGGTTGCGTGCCGAGTCCCRTTGACAAGTCCGGGCTGTTGCACGCAATCCAAGCTTATTTCCTGGGCAGCTTTCTCACCATCTGTTCTGCCCTATGTCTACTTTTCATCTGCATTCTATTCTAGGATACGTGTACGTTGTGTTTGTTCCTTTGGCGTGCTTGGTTCAGTATTTTGAAGAACTTTTGTGTTAAATATACATGATGAGATTTTTWAAAATTGCTATTCCCAGTTAAAATGGGGAGTAGCAAGGGTTGCGTGGAGAGTGACACAAAGTCACAAGTCAGACAAAAAAAAGATCATAATTCCCTTTCCATGTGTATCAGTTCTATATTGAAAAAGTGAACGGATACGTCCAAAATTCATGGCACTCACTGGCCTCTCAGGTAGGCCTTTCACTCACYGTCTGTTTATACTTAGAAAGTGGAAATGTGATACTGATTTATTGAGGCTTTCCACTTTTCCATTTATCTTTCCTCTGCCTCCAGCACTATAAAATGTGAATGAAAAATAAACACGCAAGATGTTTACTTGTCTGAATCATAGTTTTCCAGCTGGTGTCAATGAACATTGAGAAATTGTTCTCTGTGTGTATTTTAATTAATCCTCCATATCGTAATTTATCCTCTGCCAACGATGATTTTTCCCCTTCATTATTCTGTGGCTTGTCCTTGGCCAGGAACATTAGCAGCAGTTATCAAATCTCCCTGCTCCTTCCTCCCCTTGGACTCGCTCACCCAAATTTGAGGCAGAAGTCACTAGGCAGCATGCAGCAAGAAGGCTGACTSTGGGGTCAGAATTACTGTACAGACGTCTGTCCATACGGCCAGATTTGAAGATCTAAATCTAAAAGAATGTTCTGTATAAATTCTTCTGCAGAACATCTGACATACGTTGTAATTCCTATCAACAGGTAATAGCAATGCTATCTGTAATAACAATGACAATAGCAATGCCTGGTTAGAATGGGTTCCTTATCACCATCACACGTGAGAGTGGAGAACAGTTATGCAACCCCAGTTCTCCCYGTGCTGGAGATTGCTCCTCAGGTTCCCAGGAATTCTAAATCCCGACAAAGCTGCCGCCCTCTCACTTCTGCTGCTCACGGTCCAGGTGCCCAGGGGCATCCTCTTCCCCACCTTCTCTCTGCAGCCGGACAAGAGTGGCTCTTTGCTGTCTTTTGGAGTCATGGCTTTGAATTAGAACACATTAAAGGATCTTTATTGTAAAAACAGACCTTGAATTTCTCATTTTTGAAGATATTTTGTGTCGAGTTTTTTTTTGCCTAATGAGATATTCTGGTTTCTATGTCTCCAACTGCCACTCAGCCATGTCCCAGCATGGAAAACACCCAATTGAAGCAGCTCTCTGCATTGTCTCTCCTCACATAAAGTTTGGTTCGGCTGCTTCCAGTCGGAATTCAGCAGCATTTCCCAGGCCTTTTGGATAAACTTTGCYCTAAGCTTTGTCTCTTGACATTGGTTTTAGTTTGTGGATATCACTCTCTACCCCAAAGGGGTGAGGTTAAGARGAGTCGTCCAGCTCATTTTTGTAACCCTCAGGTGTGCCGCAGATGAGTCTCTGTAGCAGGGTGGGGGGAAGCAGCAACATTGCACACCTTCTTCTGTGTTAACCAGAGTTGTAACACTGTGGTATCCAAACACGCAAAAAGAAATTGGTGATTACGTATTTTATTTACTTTTTTTTKGTCACAGAAATTTAATATGATTTTTGTATTAAAAATTGGCTCTTTTTAATGGTAAGATACACTAGAATGAAGCATYGTTTCTCCTTTTAAAAATAATTCATGGCTTAAAAGTTGTAAAATACGTCATTACCACAGGCAAACAGGACTTCAATATACACACAACATACAGGCAAGTGTGCTTGCCTCAGCACTTTCACCAGCATAAGGAGATCAAAGTTTCCCTCCGTTTGATAGCTGCCTCTGACATTACATACATGGCTTTTGTTTAACTTTTATGGAGCAACATATCATTTAATCAACTGTCAAACATTTTGTTTCCTCCCTGGTGAGTGTTATAAAAAAAAGAGGATGTGACTTTAATGTCTAAACCATCAATACAAAAGAAAAAAAATGCCTTTAAGTGCACAGCTAGCTTATGTCTGCCATAAACATTTTACTGTGCCGGGGAGAACCTTTCCACGTCGGTGCAGGAGACAGCGAACAGAGACACGGTAACGACCTCAGCAGAGGTAAACCAAAAGGCAGAGTTTCCTTCSCGGAACTGGCGCTTCCACCGTGTCACCGTAGAAAACAACTTAGTCTGGAGTTTAGCGGTGTTCCCCTGTGTTCCCCTCGTGAGAAAATATGTGAGGGCAATAATGATGTTTTCTGGTTTGCGCTAGAAAACCTTAGATTACACTTATTTAAACAAAAAATGAGTAATAGCAATACAGGTCTTCTACACAAATATATGTGTGTACTATATATGTGTGTACACATATATATACTATAAATACTGCATAGTATTTATGTATAGGATACTATAATATAGTATAAATACTATATATTTGTGCATACAAATATATGATGTATTATATTAGAACAGAATTAGAATCCAGTATATCAGCTGTCACAAATTCAACCTGGAAAGATTATGTGTGGTTTATATGAATTTATACAAGATTACTGTGAGACTGCTAGCTTGTTTGGCAAGTTCRTAAACATACAAGAGCTCAAAAAACATTTTTTTTTATCTGTCTGCCATGTAGCTGCGATTGCAAAATCATTATCCCTTATTTTCTCAGTACAGGTTGTTTCAGAAAGGTTGAAGAAAATTTGAGAGAAATGGATAATGTGTCAAAGTTGTGTTTCTAAGTGGACTGTTACAGCTAGATTCTAATTCAATGAAAAGAGAGGAAAAAAAMCCCTGAGAATTCTCATTTGGTTGCTCTTGAAAATATACTCTACCAACATGCTTATAGCAAATATAAGTAATGTTACTTGTATTTCGCTTTCTGACACTGCACACCTTATATTTTTTAATCAGCGTACTACCTTGGTGTATATGGCTACACCTTCAAATCAGGAGTGTTTTGGTTCCCATAAGGATGTAGACTGTGTACTGCAACTGTGCTAATGAGAGGGGTGGGCAGATCCTCACTTTCTCCATTTGTGTCAACTCCAAAACCACAATTTTGTTCCCTGTAGATTCCAAGGTAGGAGGGAAGCTGGATGAACTGTGAGCATGCAGCTAGATCACCCATCTTTTTCACATGGTAGATCGTTGCTTGTAAGTCAAACTTTCACCTTTTTATGGCTGCTCAAGGAGGGTGACGGAGTCTGTCACCTCGCTGCTCTATCAGAAGTTGTGTCATGTCTAAAGTCTTCTTCTATGACACCTCTGTAAATATTTGGAGCCCTCAGGAGAGCCGTGGAAGYTGTCAGAACTCTCGTAGTGCATCTCGTCCCTGCAGAGGAGAGCTCCATTTCCAGAGCCTTGCAGCAATATTTGATTCGCTCTGCTCTCCACAGGAAGAAGTAGATTATGTAGAAATGTTGTTTTTCCTGAAGCTCTCCACCCTGCAGACTGAGACACGGTATCTACTCAGGTTGCTAGACCACAGTGAGTACAGGTGCACTTTGCGTGTAGACATATAAATACGCCTCAACCATGGAAAAATGGAGCCCAACACAAAACATCAACCAAAATGTTTTCTACTTAAAGTGAAACATCAATACTGCCTTTGGATACTTTCTAAAATAAGTGCTTCTAAAGTTTCCAAGGAAATTACCAGATCTTCCTATTTTCTGCTAGCGGAGATGAAAACTACCAGAGAACATTATTTTCTGGGACAAGTAAGATAGGAAGGAGTAAGTGGTCACGGGTTGAAGGGATTACAAAGTTCACATATTTCCTTAAGCAACAAGATTGTTGTCTGAGAATTTCTAGTCAAGTCCTTAGGAAAGGTCATTGTTGCCTAAGAAGGACAAAAGCTGACAGCTCCCCGTTAGCAGCCAAGACGATCAACAAATCACAAGCATGGGCTCGTTTGCCATTAGCTCAGTTGCCAGTCAATCCATTCTTAAGTTTCAAGGCACTCAGGAAAACCACTAGAAACTGAGTTTCAAAAACGGACGGGGACTTATCGGAGTATAAATGAGTAATAATTAGATCAGATAGATATAAAGATTCATCCAATGGTATGTTACTACCATGTTATTACYAGAGAGAAGGGAAACTGCTTGTACAACAGAAACCTATCCGGAATTCCAAATAAGAGATGGAAAGTTGCAGATAGAAGAAAGAGATTCTCCAGGGTCAGGTTTCAGGCTCTAAGAAGGTGTCCTGGGCTTCTGGCTTGAAACAGAGAAAATGCTCTGGAACGAAAACTGTCTCAGTGATGCCAGTATAATTGTATTTATTTTGTCTGTATACCCTCACCCTCATAAGAGCTGGAAGGAGTATGACAATAGGGAAAGTACATGACAATCTCACGTGAGACAGGAGCACAGAACATTTCCGACCGCTTTTTGCTCCGTATTTTGATAAGTAGCTTAATCTCTGTGAAAGGCCAGAGGCTGACGGTGAGGAAGTTGTCCCATTGACCCTCCCACGCAGGATGGGAACCATCACGACGTAGGGGAACGGATGTCAACAGCGAGAAGGCACTCATCTCTGCACGCACTGCAGACATCCTGTTGTCTGGGAAAGCAAAAATAAAAAAGCTCACGGGAAACGTTGCTTGCACAGAAGCAAAGTGGACAGGTATGAACTTGATGAAGTCAAATCTACGTGTACTGCATGGTGAAGAACGGTGATCTTCTCTACAAATGACAATTAATGCTGAGTCCTTCAGTTTTTCGCTAATGAAAAGCCTGTCCTGAGTCAGATTTTTATTTCTGGTCGTGTTTTGAAACCTCTGCAATCATCTGCCAGTCTCCTTTTGTAGAGCAAAAACCAAATTTTAATCCATGCAAGATAAACTGCACTGTTTCTGAAAAGTGTTAAATTTTTAGTAGGAAATTTTTGTGGAGCTAAATGAGGTGGTCTGTAGAAGCCTGAGACTGCCATGTCCACACAACTGCCTTTGGTAACTGGATTTAGCAACATCAACAAAAAGTTTTTGAGTCCATTAGAAATTAATCATTTAACCAGGTAAGTGGCATGTGCATTTTCAAAATGCCAGCATTTTGAGTCGTGTTCTCTGTGTTCACAGGCTACTGCAGATCTTGATTAGCACATCTTCAAATGTCAGTGAGAGACAAATGAGGAACTAGCATTATTTGAATTCCATTACAGTGGAAAGTAAAATGGCATGCGTGACTAATTTCATTATAATAATGACCACTTAAAACAAGGATTTTTTTTAACCAGACTTTAGCGAAGGACACACACAGGAAAAGAAGAGTTTGCAGCGATCCTTCCTTCTGAAACTGTGGTTTGTCTGACATCATGAAGACACTGAGCTGGCAGGCGTGCAGTCCGCTTCTGCCAAACGACATTCAGTTGCCTTGAGTTCAAAACTGCAATTTTCATTCTTCAAATTTCCTCTATCACTCTATTTTATTTTCATTAAATACATGGAGAAGAAGTCAGCATGTGTCCAAAGTCGAACAATTCCCACAGAACAACTCTGCATTTTTATGTACTGTCATTATTTATAGGATAACAGGCAATTAGAGGTTTTTTGTAATCACAGACAACAATAATTCTAATATTTCTCAGCTTTCAAGCATTTGACTTTTCAACTTTTCAAGCAATATTTCAGTGTGCTTTTATGACTTGTATCTCAAGTCTGAGGTATACTTCATTAAGAAAGAAATTAATTTTTAAAATGTCCTGTACAAGTCTTGTTATAATAATTGTTACGCTTTGATCCCTGAGCTTCAGATCTTTGTTACTCAATCAAAAAAGATGTTTAACTGATCAGGTAGTTATTAGCTATTTTATGTAGACGATCTTCTTTGGGCTGGCAGCCTTTTGGATTTTTCTAGGAATCTACTTCGTTCATTTAACTACTCCATATCATTTGCATGATTCGCAATTATAAAACCATAACATTTTGAAAAAAAAAAAAAGGAGGGTGGTCAGAAAGGAAACAATTCAAACAAAGTAGTTTGAAATTCAAAGAAGGTCTCTTCAAAATTTAACCTTGGGAAGGGATAATTTGTTTTTTTTTTGTTACTTGGGAATAGTCCGAATTCTTATCTGGAATAAGAGAGGCAATATGGTTTGCCCCTTGGGCACTTTGTGTATTTATGAGATGACTCAAAACCTTGTTCAGAAAACAGAACAAAATTTCCACAAGTATGCTCACAGTTTAATTGCAATTTGAAAAGTCCACATGCTGAAATTTGTGCTTTGTTGTTGCATTTCATTGACAAGAGATACTATTTTTTTAATCCATTTCAGGAGCCTTCATGATCCCTTTCCTGATTTTGCTAGTTCTGGAGGGTATCCCGCTTCTGCATCTTGAGTTTGCCATTGGTCAAAGGCTGAGGAAAAGCAGTGTGGGAGTTTGGAGTTCAATCCATCCTACTCTGAAAGGTGTTGGTAAGTCAGAAGAGGATGTAAAAACCCAAACCACAAGTCTCAAATTGACAACCTTAAGAGCAAAGCTTCAATATTTCATTCTCATGCGCTATTAAAAATCCCAGAATCTATCACTTTTCCCTTCTCACTAACTGTATGTTTAGAGATCAGACTAATCATGTTAAGCAACTATGAAAATGTTTTCTTTTGCTGGATCCCCAGGTACTGTTGGTACCCTTAAAATATGTTTCTAATTTCAGAGCAATTTCAGGCTTCGGAGATATCATTTGTACTATCCACACTGCTGCCTTTACAATTAGGATGACTATTTACATTTACCAACAATTTGTTTTGTAGCTGCTCAGCAAGAGCTGAATCTTTTTCTACCAGTCTACCAGACTTCACTTCCAAATACAATATTCCAATTACAATATTCCAATTTCAATATAAAAGTAGTATGACAATAATCCATTTTACACCTGAGAGTGGCATCAGATTGAAAGTCACAGAGAGAGAATATTTCATGTAAAACGAATAGCACCATCTGTGAAAGACTTCAGGGTTCTCCATTATTCAATCTGATGTTGCAGTAAAAGCAGCGCCACGTACGGAGCATTAAGAGCACACAGATGCCTCACCGTCACACACGTGAAAGAGAAGTATTGCAGTCATTTAGAGTGGCTTGCTGATGGCTTGACGAGGCAGAAGTATCAGCCCGTATCCTATACCTGCCTTCCAATATTGCAAGGAAAAGCCAAGCCAACCCACTAACCTCTACAGGGACCTTACGGAAGGGGGAGAGAGGTTTGGTCTCATTTGTGCAGAATTACAAGTCATCTGACTTGTACCCACTTGCACCACATGTACACAGACTCTCTATAACCAAAGAACAAGACTGTGAACAGGATGTGCAGCATCCACAGGGACTTTCTGCATTCCTAATCTTGGTTTCTACACCTGCTCTCAGCTTCAGTCCCAAAGTAGTTTTAGGCTATATGCCTATGTAGAACTCACTAATCTAAACTTTAGATAATGAATTTGCAGGGATGAATACATTGAACGTTGATACATTGAAAAGAACTCAGTGATTTTCCATCTGGATACTTTATGACAATGCAAGGACGGCATATTTTTTCATATCCTTAAAAACACATTTTTTCATGACTGCTATAGAACTCATATATGTGCTTGGATTTAGTTGGGCTGATTTTAGCTTTTATAATTTCCTTTGCTTTTTGTCTTCATATAATTTAGTATAATTTAGTATGCCTTGGTAGAAATTTACACCAAATTCTGAATTCCTTTTTATTTATTTATTCTTTTGTTAGGCTTAGCAGCATTGCTTGCATCCTTCTTTGTGGGATTATATTATAACACTATCATCGCCTGGGTAATGTGGTATTTCTTCAACTCCTTCCAAGAGCCCCTGCCCTGGAGTAACTGCCCTCTTAATGCCAACAGAACAGGTATATTTTAAAAAACATGGCATTTTGTTGATGGGAGTTGGGACTCTTTCAGTAAAGCATTAGTAAAGCACGCCAGAACCATTGTGCTACACAAGTTTTATAAAAATACGCATTATGTAAAATGTTAGCAATTCTTAATCTTTGAGACAAGTTTAGATATTTTAATGAAACTTCATAAACTTCAATTTTGGCAAATGTGTTTCTTCGCCTATAGAATATTCGTGAAGTGTGAGTTTCAGTGCATATCGACACTTGCCAGATTTAGACAATATGTTTCTTCATAACATGTCACAGAATCACAGAATGGTTGAGGTTGGAAGGAACCTCTAGAGATCATCTAGTCCAACCCCCCCTGCTCCAGCAGGGTCACCTAGAACACCTGGCACAGGGTGGCATCCAGATGGGTTTGAAGAGCTCCAGAGGAGACTCCACAACCTCCCTGGGCAGCCTGTGCCAGGGCTCTGTCACTTTCACTGCCAAAAATCTTGTACTGGGGAGCCCAGAACTGCACACAGTACTCGAGGTGCGGCCTCACCAGGGCTGAGTAGAGAGGCAGAATCACCTCCCTCGACCTGCTGGAGATGCTCTGCTTAATGCACCCCAAGATCCCATTGGCCTTCTTGGCCACGAGGGCACACTGCTGCCTCATGGTCAACTTGTCGTCCACCATGACGCCCAGGTCCCTCTCTGCRGGGCTGCTCTCCAGGAGGTCGGTCCCCAGCCTGTAGGCRTGTCTAGGGTTATTCCTCCCCAGGTGCAGGACCCTACACTTGCCCTTGTTGAACTTCATGAGGTTACTCGCCGCCCAGCTGTCCAGTCTGTCCAGGTCCCTCTGGATGGCAGCGCAGCCCTCAGGGCTGTCAGCTATTCCTCCCAGCTTAGTATCATCAGCAAACTTGCTGAGGGAGCACTCCATCCCTTCATCTAGGTCGTTAATGAATAAATTGAACAGGACCGGACCAAGGACTGACCCCTGGGGGACACCACTAACCACAGGCCTCCAGCTGGACTCGGCACCGCTGATGATCACCTTCTGAGCCCTGCCATCCAGCCAATTCTCAATCCACCTCTCTGTCCACTCATCTAACCCACATCATCAATGATGTCGTTGATATAAAGAGTCGTGTTTCCTCACACATATAGTGTGAAATGGCAAAATAAAAGTCCATCAGCAATCTTATTTAGAACAGTTTCAAATAGTCGTGAGACTTTCAAAGCTATCTATCCAGAACTTTTGAGTATCTCAATATTGTGTTTTGAGCACTCTTGAGTGGAAAATAATAGAATTTATTTACAAAAAATATGGAAGAATATGGTTTTTTTTGTCGATATAAATGACAGATTCTTCTACTTAAAAAAATCCATTTAATTTTATCCGTGCTCAGAAATTCTCTCCACCCTTCTCTTCGCACAAGATGCTTCCATCTTCACATTTTTGTAGGAAAAGGAAAAAAGAAACATATGGAAAAGAGTTTTGGATGAGCTTCAAAGATGATTGAATGATACACTGTATAAACAAAAATCAGGAAAAAAATCTCTGTTAAACAAGTCTCTTTAAAATCTTGCATTTTTCCATGAAAACAGCTTCTAGGAATCTGATATTTGCCAACAGTAAATTCCTCGAGGTTGCATAGCATAACCTGGTACACTACTGTTAATTATTTAACATATTTTGTTTTGTTTTGCTTCCTAATAAATAAAAGATACACAGCATGATAATGATTTTGTGTTACAGGTTACATAGACGAGTGCACCAGAAGCTCTCCTGTAGATTATTTCTGGTACAGAGAAACATTAAACATCTCCACATCTATCAATGATTCAGGCTCTCCACAGTGGTGGCTTTTGCTATGTTTAACGTGTGCATGGGGTGTACTGTATGTGTGCACAATCAGAGGCATTGAAACAACAGGAAAGGTAATTTGTTTTGTACAAAAGACAGAATATTCATTATGCTGTTGTGATTCCTTATGATTACACAGACCTAATCATACTATAGAAACCGCCTCTTTCTCCAGTGGAAGCCCTGCTAGTTGAATGCGCAGGAATTTGATTTGATCTGGTTTGATTCACGTTCAGATTAGTGTAATTCAGATCCCTCATCCTTACAGGTCCTAGTAGAACCGTGGCATTTAATGAAAGATCAAGGTGCTCCAAGGTGCATTAAAGATTAATGAATCTATGGCCATCCTCTTCATAGCATGCATGCACAGATTTATTTGGATTTGTGCTAATCCCTAACACTAGCTCTTCCTGTATTCCATGTTCTGCTGTCCATGGATGCCAGTTAGGTCCAGCACTTGCCTCAGAAGCATCCGTGTGATCTCAGGATGTGCGTTAATTCTTATGTTCCTAGTGAGAGTGACTGAATTATGGTTTGAATTTCAACAGTGACCATGTCTTAAGTAGAGCACTGTCTGTAAAGCTATTTTATCAAAACATACTGCACATGCTGTTTCTTTTGAACACAGTTTTCCTTAGCTTATTAGCTGTAACTTATTTGAAACGTGTCACTATTGTTTATCTGTTAATTCATTGTTTCATCCCTTCGTTTCCTTCTGTGTTATTTTTCTTTATATTCCCTTACATTTAGATGTTTTATTTACTATTCCTTGTGCAGGCTGTGTACGTAACATCAACTCTTCCTTACCTTGTGCTCACTATTTTCCTAATCCGTGGCTTGACTCTGAAAGGATCTGTCAATGGGATTGTGTATCTCTTCACTCCTAATGTAAGTACTTTGTCCTTTAATAGAACTTTTAAATAGCTCTTCTTGTAATTGGCAGCTCATTGGAAATGAATCTCCACCATCAATACTTTTTAACTGCTCTTTAGATCTTTAAAACCTTGATTCTGATGGGTGAGTCCTTTTTTTGCATCATATGCAAAAAGCACAGGCATCCACTCAGGCATATACACACACAGAGTCTCTATATCAAAATTAGTTACAAAAATGGACCTTTGAGAGCGATGCTATGGAGTTGTTATAAAGTAGCTTGCATTCTTTTTCTAGGATGTCCTGTATTCTAGTGAAGGACTAGCCTAACTTTCAAGGACAACTGGTATATATTTGGGAATATGCCCCATTTAATCAGTACAGCTACATGGAGCTTACTAAAACGCTTTAATTACAGAACAGTTTCTTAGCAAAATTATATCGGGTTTCCTTTTCCATGAGGAGACCTATGAATGCTTCCTATTAATGTTAAAAAAATAAACACATTTTCTGGAAATAGCCATTTTAAGATTCAGCTACGTAAAGTCACGTTTTAATGAATTTTCAAAACATTAATTTTCTAGGCTGCATAATATTATCATACCAATATGTTTTCTTTCTGGAAGAAATTAAGTTTGATGAGAGTAGAATCACAGAATCACAGAATGCTTAAGGTTGGAAGGGACCTCTAGAGGTCATCTAGTCCAACCCCCCTGCACACGCAGGGTCACCTAGTGACCAATTTGTTAAGAACCTTGAGAAGCAGTGAGTTCTGCAAGATTAATTTTCTTGTTTTAATTACTGCTTAAAATTTCTCGTATTCAGTCTAAATAACGATGCTGTATATATATGCTTAAAGCTGTATGTCTGGTGCCTCAGGTTGATGAGCTGACTAACCCAGTGACGTGGTTGGATGCTGGCGCTCAGGTGTTCTACTCCTTCTCCCTGGCCTTCGGAGGCCTCATTTCTTTCTCCAGTTACAACTCAATACAGTAAGTAGCCAGGCAAAAGCCATTTTTTTATATCACTCCATTTCAGTTTCACTTTTAGGTCGATCCACAGTTTATTCTCTGCTACCACTCTTGTTCTCAGACATTTTTGAAAAGCTCATCTGGAACTTTTGGTGACCATGAGTCTCAACGCATGACGACATGCTGTAATTCGGGTCTAAGTCAACGTTTCCACAATCATGAGGAGATGAGAATTTCCAGCATCTTTCCAATAGACACAAAGAAAAGAAACAACACGTTAGGACTTTCCAACACATTAAGACTGTCACACTATTCCATCTTCCGCCAATTACCATAAGTTAATGATTTAAAGAGGAAGCTGACAGAATCTCATAAAATTTCCAAGACAGAGCTAAAAGAAAAAAACATGCAAATTCCATAGTGTTGTACTGTGATGCTGGACCACTTGCAGTCCTAAAAAAGAAGTAATATTTTAATAAAAAATTTCTGCTCTAGTCTCATGTCACAGTGAAAAATCTGACAATAGAATTCACTAAAGAACTTTAGTTTAACGCCCTCCCCCCAGTATGGACCTTTGGGAAACACCATAAATCAGGAAAGGTCATGGTATCAGAGGTCTTTGATGGACATGATTTCCCTTCCTCTCCTCTTGAACCCGATCAGAAGATTAGATATGACTGCATCAAATTCGTCTCAGTAGTCGAGTCTTTCCCAAGACAAATAGGATAACTAGACAGTCATCTCATAAAAATATGTACTAATTCAATACTGATTCTTAGTCTTCTCTGTCAGGTGAAGATCTCTTTCTGGATCTGCAAATTTTCCACTGAGCAGACATACTTTGGAAAAACGGCTCTACAGTAGAAAGCTCTCTCCCAAACAGTTAAGATTTCATAATAGAATAGATGGCCTATTCAATCTTACCAGCAAAGATTCCCATTGTATTTTCCAAACTTGGGGATACTTTGAACTATTTTTTGTCCAACAATCAACATTTTTTAACAGATTACCTACTAGTCAATGCTATTTCAATCACATTTCTCCCAAATGAAAGCAATCTTCTACATTTTCACTCTTCTTTCCCATGAAAACAGCCTTTTTCCTGATCAGTAATATTACCAACACCAGGGAAGTTTTTACAGAAAAAAAAAGAAAAAAAGACCAAAACCCAACTATGTTGCTCTAAAGTAGCAAAATGAAAATGGAATTAATTAAATTCAAAGTACAGAGTGGGAAATGTTTCCTCATCAACTGATGACAACAGGGTATAACAATCTTGATACTCATCTAGAGTATGGAAGTTTCCTGTTTTACCTTGCATGAATGATACTTGGAAAGAACAGAGGAAATTACTCCTTATCAATAGCATCATTTAAGCAAGAAAAAAAGAAAATAAAAAGCAAAAAGGAAGAATAGTTATTAAATTTCTTAAGGCTTGAGTGTTAATTCAGCTAACTCTATCAGCTGTACTTATACAAATTGGGAACATAAGAAAGTACCTGTGCAGGTATAGACTACCCTTTTGTTAATCTTGATGGACGATTTTTAACATTTTTTTCTGAGAGTGTGTTTGAAGTTCATTGTGTTTTCTCTTTGAATTGCAGCAATAACTGTGAGAAAGATGCTGTGATTATCTCAGTGATCAATGGTTTCACATCTGTTTATGCAGCAACTGTCATATACTCCATCATTGGATTCAGAGCCACACGACGATATGACGAGTGTTTTGATAAGTAAGCTATCCAAAAAACAGAATTATAGATATGTTTGTCTGCCAGGGCACCTCTGTTAGCTTGACGATAATGGTTCAATCAATCAGAAACAGTTATAGCTCCTGATCCACATGGTGCCAGACCACCCATTACTTCAAAAAATCTGGATCACATTCAGGATGAATGGGTTTTGAGTGTGTGAATTCATGAGGTGTAACTATTTTGTTGTAAATACACAATGGATAGAAAGAGAGAAAGAGAAAGGGAGAAAGAGAGAGAGAGAGAGAAAGGGAAGAAAAAGAGAATGAGAGAAAGCTGTAGATTCACAAATCTGCTAGACTTCCTCACCTACAACTCTGAACCGAAGCAGTGGAACCATTATTTCCTTTGCATCTTCTTATAAAAGACATTCTGCTCTTAATGACTTGGTTGATGATGAAAATGAACGCTATGGTTTCTTACAAACAAAAAATTCAACTTATTTGTATTTCATTTTTACAGAAATATTCTTACATTGATAAATGCATTTGATTTGCCTGAAGGCAATGTAACCCAAGAGAACTTTGAACAAATACAGAAGATATATAACATGACTGATCCAACGACTTTTGCAAATCTAAAGTTTGAAACCTGCAATCTTGAAAGTTTCTTGAATGATGTAAGATAACACATATCCATACAATYACTACAGAGGGAACCCATACCAATATTTACACTTTAAGTTGCTTACTGTTCTTCCCTAAGATGGATTTTTGTGACTTTTCCATTAATTCTTTGCTGTTTATTTGGAACATTCTTGGATTAAAGGATTACTTTTRATTGTTCCCTGGAAAACAATGTAGCTTTTGAAGAGATAAGCAGTTATATTTCTCCCAAAAGCATTGATACCATCTCAGAGTATTTTCTAAGCACTTGTGCTCTAGGCTGGCCTCAGGCAGCTGAAAAAACAACAGTAGGTTTTCCTCTAGAAACAGCTCATTGCAGCTATACTGGGAGAGAAAGCAAGACACAACCCCTTTCCCGATCAGTATCTGGGTGTTACCAAAATAAAGAACCTTGACAAAGAAGAATTGGTATTAAAAAATGTTTTTATATATATATATATATATATATATATATATGTTTTTTGGTTGTTAAAGTATGGGAAAGTACATATGAAAAGAATGTGCTTATATAATTTAGCAAATGTGGAACATTAGTTCAAGCACTTTAGATAGATGCACAGGGACAGAATAACCGTGTAACTGCAGAAAATGTTTTATACACAACTTCTGCAATTYTTAGTGCATCTGTTGGCAAAACATATCCACAAACTGGAAGACTTCCCACTGTGTTGGCATTCATTAAGCAGAAATCCTGAAGCTTTGATTTTATATCCTAAACAGTATTTTCACATCTTTTCTCTTGATTAAAATGTTTATATATGTGCAACTGCTTTACTAAAATTGTGAATTTTTCTCTTTTTTTTTTTTTTTTTTTTTTAGATGATGTGAGATGCTTAAGTGCTCCCCCAGCAGTAGTAAAACCTTTTTTGGGTTTATATTGTTCTCTGACAAACAACTTCTTACCATTAGGGTCAATTCCCACCACTGTCTTAGTTTATGAGTGGCAGAACTATAACACTAGGATAAAAAGGCAGTGAAGTATAAAATGATATAAAATGTATATATAAATTTCAATGCTGTATGTCCATCATCCTAACTTTTAGAATTTCTTAAATCTTCCATAGGGAGTTGAAGGAACTGGTTTAGCCTTTATTGTCTTTACTGAAGCTATAACCAAAATGCCTGTTTCACCTTTGTGGTCCATCCTCTTCTTCATCATGCTCTTCTGCTTGGGTTTGTCATCTATGTTTGGAAATATCGAAGGTGTGCTTGTACCTTTGCAAGATCTTAATGCCATACCCCCAAAATGGCCCAAGGAACTTGTCACAGGTAGGTGCTGTATGTGAAACAAGTGATTCTCCCACCAAGAAATAGTTTCTATGCTAAAAATGCACTATTAATCATACAGAATTATGGGTGAATTAGTCTTCAATTTGATAAATACTGAATTAAAGGTAAGATGCTGAAAAGATTGAGAGGACTTTCTTACTAATTTTCTGCTTCATATGCCTGAAATGATGTATTTATTTTACTATGCATTTGTTACTCTTTTCTCTTTTTTTTCTTTGCAGGTCTGATTTGCTTGGGATCTTACCTGATCGGGCTTATTTTTGTGCTGAACTCTGGTAACTATTGGCTGGCTCTGTTTGACAGTTTTGCTGGCTCTGTTCCCCTGCTGATGATTGCATTTTGTGAGATGTTTTCCGTTGTCTACATCTATGGAATAGACAGGTATGAAATACAAGTTAAGCCTCACTAGAAACTAGTGTGTAAATTGATAAATCCTATAGATTTAGCACTTCTAACATGTTTGTTAAGAGTTTGGTGAGGGGTTACACTGTACGTGAAGGCTGCCCACCTTTCTCCTAATAGRGTATAACAGATAATGCTCTCTAACAATCAGCTAAAATAAATATATCCTCAAGGGACTGCAAGAGAACATTAAACATTATCAAATGCCTACAGTAGCATAATACGAACRCAAATATTTTATTTTTGAAGCATGTATCACAACGTGCACATTTCAATAGTTAGATAAATACCACTGTAGYTCATTTACATTTGAAATGCGGCAGTATTTACAATTAAACCTTTTCAGAACAGTTGCATAAAATGTTTAATTAGCAGAAGAAAAGTACAAGCACATTGGCATTGAGCGAAGAATTTAAGACAAAAAACTCAGGTATATTCCATAAATGTTTTTAAAAAGTGCTAAATGACATTTCCTGAAGCAYAGAACAGCCCCACACACATGGTAGATGTTGTTTCAGGGCAGGACACAAATCCAAGGCTACTGAGATACATTCTGCCTTACTCGATAGATTCAAGACGTTATCAGTTCTAGCAGTAAAGARTTATCCTACTATCTTCCTAGAGACATGTAAAAAAATCATCTTTTTGTGCATAATTAATCTTTAAGAAATACAAGGAAACTYTGGGAACTTGAATCACTCTTGTTTTTCCATAATTCTGTATTACATCCAGCTGTGTCCACTGGCACCAGTTAGGTCCACCACCACAACCTCATCCCCCCCTTGACTGTTGGGTACCTTTTAGGTACAAATGCAAAGCCAAATACCATCTTAGTGCGTGCTTCTGGCTCTCAGATCAGAAAGATCTAGCCTAAAWCATCTAATTCTGACTTGCTAATTAGATTCAAATAGAACTTGATTTGGTTAGTTAGTTGTGTTGATGTGTTTTTGTGAATGCCCATAGGAAAACGTAGGGAATGGTAGATTAAAAAAGGAGAGGGAACCACATCCACAGGCAAAGCAGGCAAGGACTTTCAGGCGTTTCACTTTGAATTTACACTAATCTCAAATCCCAGTTTCATTCCTCCAAGTCAATATTGGTTTCAGTCTAGGATGGCCACAGTTTTGTTGCTTATAAATTTGGAACCTCAACTGCAACACATTTGGATGGATTTTCAGGAAAAAAAAAATCAAAACACTTACATCTTCTACTGAACACAAATTCAGAATGCTAAACCTCAGGCCATAGCCAGCTCTGACTCCAACATTTTATGTATATGTGTTTTGCTCTAATCTTCAGTGCAGCTTATGCATTGGTTCCTAAGACATTGACTGATGCTCACCAAAATTATTTTCTGTATGCTTTGCATAGTTCTTGACAGAAAGAGCATTTCTAAAAGCTCTATGTGACATTCCACTGGGAACCATGAATCGTAAATGGGTAARATAGGTATAGTGACGTCTGCTTTAATCCAAAGTAATTAGCTCTGACTCATGGTGTTGTTATCTATCCTCAGTTCACAATGACATTGACAGCGTTCTGAGAAGCACGGTTAGGTTCAGTTTGAACTTGCCTACTTGGAACAGATGCTCTTTGATTCTGTCCAGCTTTTACTGTCCTGAACTTCCTGCTTTTATTTCTAGGTTTAACAAAGACATTGAATTCATGATTGGACACAAGCCCAATATTTTCTGGCAGGTTACCTGGAGAGTTATCAGCCCTCTCATTATGCTAGTTATCTTCTTGTTTTATTTTGTGGTGAAAGTCAACGAAGAACTGTTCTACAAAGTTTGGAATCCTAACTATGTAAGTGTAAATAAGCCAAAGGACTTATTTAGACTTAGCTTATGTAATTTTAAAGCAGTAGTCTAAATTATATTTATCTTCCCTCTGCAACAACTTGGTGAAAAATTTATTATAATACCTAAAATTTTCATTAGAAATACCACACAGAAAAATAAGACCTAAATTCAGTGATCATGTCTAGAACTGACAATCTTCATGTCTAGAATTGACAATATTCTTCTTTCTCTCTTTTTTTTTTTCCTGAAAAGAACAAAACTAAAACATCAGAATTATTCTAATCGTTGGAGAGGATTTAGAGAGAAACAGTTATATAGATTTCAGTCCATAGTAGTAATTATAGAAGCTYGCAAAATGTCACAACTTTTCAGTGATGATAAAGGACCAAATGAGTCAAACCATTTTGATGTTGTATTTATTTATTTATCTATTTATGCATTTAGACTCACAGAACTGCAGTGGTGATGATTATACATCAAACTGACAAAGAAGTTAATATTACCCTTTCCAGATTTCTTGCTTCCTCTAAGTTATAATTGCAGCAATAAACTAACTACTTTTGCTTTCTCCCCCTACAAAATCATAAGCCATATGTGATACAAAGAAGGGAATATTAGGGTCCCGTTATTTACTCTGTGATCCTGCTTTTTGTCTGCCAATTTAGCTCTGCTTTTTATCCTCTAACCTGGTGATATCTTTGAAGCAAAAAGCAGTCATATGGCACACTGAATTGGTTACCATTGTTTTTATTCATCATTTTATTTTATGCAGCAAGTGAGATGCCAAGGAGAAAAGATGGGCAAACGCGAATACTTTCTTCTCCTTTCTTCCCTCAGCATCCTTGCCATCTTCTTGCTGTTGATCTCAGTACCAGGTTTTGGTGTTCCCACCCCTACCTGCTTCAGTCCTCCCACCAAGCACGCATGGCCCCTGTCCCTCCCACGCTCCTTGTGCCTAGAAGGGGCAGCAGGAACAGTCTCACCAGTCTCTGGTTCCCATTTCTGCTTCCCTCACACCGTCCTTCCTCTCTCTGTTGCTTCTCAGAACAAACAAATCCCAAAGAGCCGGGCCTACACGCCCTAGAGAAGCAATGACTTTAGCTAGAAGCTGCGGCAGAATTGGCAAATTATTGCACAGTTGTGGCTAGCTGCTGCTACAGTTATGGTTTTTACTCTGTAGCAGTACTGAATGTGTGAATGTTCCCAAGTATTTGCTTGTCAGCTCCTTACGACTTGGTTGTTTTTCCTTGCAGGAAGACTTCCCCAAGTCACAGAAGACTGCTTATCCCAACTGGGTATATGCTATTATCGTAATCCTGGCTGGAGTGCCCAGTTTGGTCATCCCTGTTTTTGCCATTTACAAATTCATTAGAAACCGCTGTCAGAAAAAAAGAGATCGTGTGGGCCTTGTGACCTCCATGTCAGAGACTTCTGTAAATGGGAACTTAAAGAATTCAGCGTAAAGCCATCTTAAAAGTGTGGAAGAGCCCTTTGCTGGTGAGGAAATGAAAAAGATTGTCTTATATCAAGAATCTAGAGTTAATTTTATCGTTGTAAGAGGATAATGGTGTGTTGTTTCCAGGTAAAGCTTTGTGGAAAATGCATGTTTAACCAACAATTGCTGCACTTTGAAGAGACAACACCTTGGATCCTAGAGGCAAAACAGCTGCCTTTGCAAGTGGATGGAGCTCTAGGCCAAATCACTGATCCTACTTCTGCTTTTGAAGCCAGCCTCTTAAGAACGGACTGCGAGTTCTCTATGGGGGGATGTGCTGCTCTTGGCATACCTATGGGACTCTTCCATGTCCAATCATTCTGGTTGGGTGACTAATACAAAGGGTAGATTTATACTGCCTTCTCTTGCACATTAAATTGTTTTTAACTCTAGGTGTCACTTTCTTGCACAAAGCCACGAATATTGTCTCATACAGAAGTTGAAAATATTTAATAAAAACGTTTCTAAATACAGAAGTAACACTCGGAGTCATTCATAATTCCAGATACCTGACTAATAGCCCTTTACCTCCAAACCTGCCGCAGGCAGCCCTGCTCGGGGACGGCGTGCAGGTGCTGCCAGCCACAGATGTGTCACACACACTTGGTGCACCGACACGCGTGGGCCCAACGAGACACGCTCGTAAGGCAGCGGGAGGCCGAGTCGCACCTCGGACCCACACGCTTGCAGAGCTCCAAGCAGGTGAACTGTCCTTCCTGGGGAGTCTCTGTGCTCTAAAGGTGAAGCTCACTTCCAGCTGGACGACCTGCAAGACAAGTGACTTTATCCGCGCAGCTGCAGCTGCTTTAACGAAGCAAGCAAGCTGACCGGAGAGATTATTTACGGGACACTGAGATAGTTTGTACTGCCAAATACCAAAACACTGCTATAACTGAAAGACAACAAAAATCGGTTCTCACACGCTTTCATCTGAAGGAAGGCACTCAGCTGTTACATTCCTCAGTAACTATTTAATGAACAATAAAAACAATCACTTGGGATTCATTGACAGGAGGGAATTGATTAACTTCTATCAGGAATGGTAAAAGAGGAACACATTCTAATGTCTGAATYTATATGGTCATGTCAAGATGGAGCCTAAGCCTGATGTCTGCTTGGCAACCTAACCAAGATGAGTCTGATTTTGCATTTTGAAAGTTAAAATTTTTCATCTATTTTCCAAGATAAAAACTAGATAACAGAATAACTTCTTTGACAGTTTGATAATTGACCAAACTAGAATTGCTCTTGCAGATTTATAAAAACGAAATACTGAAAAACTGGTTCTAAAAATATCAAATGCTATATAGATAAAACTAATTCTCAAACTACCCTAGCCAAGGTGTGCTGCACCTTTTAAATACTTTGAAATAGTCATGCCTGAGGGTATGAGTTTTCAGATATGGAAAAGCATGGTGAACGACAGCTCCTTTGTGTGCAGTGTGCTGCACATGTCCAGAAAGCTTGGTGCAGGAAAGGCCACGTGCTTGCTCCTGCTCAGCTCCTCCATGCCATGGCCCCGAACGGCRGACCCCAGGACTGACGAAAAGCAACTGCACGTGTGTCTATAAAAACACACCTTTATCAGGATCTTATTGAGGCTTTAGTATAACTAATGACCATTATGCAGCAACACAAGGCATAGAAAATGGTTTAATGTAGTAATAGATGCATCTGATTAGTATTAGTTGTCATTGCATTTTGTTACTTCAGGAAGGTACAGAAGATATCTGCAATCATTTAGCTCGATTAACCAAGTATCAAACAGGAACACTTCCCTTATTCACAGATTTTTCTTTAAAAAAAAATTACAATTTTAACAAGTCTGACTGAGTGCTGTATGGGGTTTATTATTATTGTTAGGACTCTCAGCACACATCTTTGTAAGTATTTGAGAACATAAAGAAGACTGAAAATACCACTCTGATCCCAAGTTACCAATTAACAACATATTCCCAAGTTCTCTAACTATAGAAGGAATTGCAAATAGTCCAGAGTGGTAACTATATAATGATAATTCCTGGTTTTGTCTTTAAACTGCAGCTTTTACAATGCCACATTCCTCTGCCCAACATAGATAGAAAGCCCCACCTCTTTTTTTCCAGAATCCCTTAGTCACTTTGCATAAAACCTGTAGGGGACACAGGTTGCGAGGCGTGCAGGTCTGCCTGCTGACACACGAGAGGGGCTCRGGGTGGAGGATCCTTCACAAGCATGTCCAAAGACTCACCAGCGGATGCGCCGCCTGGAAGCCCGAAAGAAGACGGCAGACCTAAGTGGGACAATAAGTTCCAGTACATCTTAAGCTGTATCGGATTTGCCGTCGGTTTGGGGAACGTGTGGCGATTTCCATACTTGTGTCAGATACACGGAGGCGGTAAGATCGAAATGGGACTTTGTCAAAGTATTAAATGGCAATTCTAATATGACTGTGCTGATTTATGATGGGCATGGAAGTTGCGCCTTTAGATGACATTGGTTTTTGACTTTTGAATTCTCATAAATGTTTTGCAACACCTTTTTCACCAGCTAGGTGGAAAAAAATATTAGAAGCAATGTAATAAATGCAATTGGATGAGAAAAGATTGTTAGGCACCATTTACAGTAGCTTTTGAGATCTTCCATGCTGAACTATCTAATGCAAGATGATACAGAAAACTGTTTTGGTTCAGTATGATTCATTATTTTTTGATTAACTAGAGGTGTGTAAAATTCAAATATGGAGAAACTTAGAAACAGGAAAACAGACAGGAAACTTGGTTAAATCCAAGGCCACTCTACCATCTATGTCTACTATCTGTATGCATTGCTGGTGAACAACAGCCAGGGAACCAAGAATAGATTCTGTCCTTAACAGGGAGATGCATTTTAGAAACAGGCAGCCACGCAGGGAGCCTGGTGAGCAACTGACTGAATTGGTTGTATGACAAAAAGAACCTTGGTACATCTAAGCAAAGGAACAGGAAACAGATGGAGGCATTGCACCATTGGGAAGACCACTTCTGCCCACTTCTATGGCCACCTTTCAAAAATTGAGAGAAAAAAAAGAAAGAAAAAAGGACCAAAGCACCAGAATTATTCAAAGTATGGAAAAACTACTTATGGTTCAAGGAAAGACTTCATCTCCATTTTCTTGTTTATAGGCCATGAGAAACGCATACTTTAGTTTTCAATTTCCTGAGCTAAATGGATTGAATTCTGAAGTCTTTCAGAATTCTGATTGCAAGTAAAAATAAACATATAACAGCTGGAAGGTACAAGTAGACAAATTCAAATAAGAAAGGAGAAGAAACAACAGAAGAAGCAGCTCCCAGAAGACTTCATGTTTTATACCTTTTTATACCTTTTACTTGCAGCAAGATGCTCAGACCTCATGAAGCTCTCTCAGATGAGTGCCATAACAAGGTAGTTGGAAACTCATAGCCACATTCAGTCTTTCTCTCTGCATTTGTCCATGGGAATGGCTGGGAAAAGAAAAAGCCTTTCAGTTTATTTAATGATACCTGTATCCATAAGATAGACAGGGTAAATGTCTTTAGAGAGGCATAAACAGCATGAGGCCTGCAAGAAGTGCTCTCCCGGAGCAGGAGCTGAAGGTCAGATGAGTACCCTAGAGCATCTTGAATGCCCTTCAATGTCCAAATTTAAGCAAAGCAAAGGAGCCCAACATGGTCAGAGGAGCAACCTTGGGTTCCTGGAGAAATTTAATTTCAAGGCCAAAGCCAGAAACCCGAGAATCCCTTAGAAAGAGCCAGTACTTATATAGAGCTTTCAGAATTCCAGTTCTGGAGAAGCGAATTCCAGTTTTATTCCACTTTAGGTGCCTAAGCGCTTTTTGATCCTGCTCTATAGACAATTACCTAGGATAAAACAAAGTACAGTCCTATTGCTAACTCAGCTCTCGGAAATGAAGACCAATAAAAACTACCCGTGCTGAAGCAAGTGACAGGAAAGCTGCATGGTGCCATGCTAAATCCTGTGCTACCATGTTTTGCAGTGATGTGAAGGGAGCAAAGCAACAGACAGTGATACAAAAGGGAACACAGATGGGTCTATAAGTAACTTCTGGAGGAACATGCTCAGTTCAGTAAATGGACAGTACAACTACGGATGTATGGTTCCATTGGATCAGGCAAACCTATGTATACTGGAGACAAGAACAGATATCCTACACTTTCTAGGCATTTACCTTAATCGTATCAAGCCAGGAAACAAATCTTGGTAGCTCTACAGAAAGCTCAAAACCTAAACTAAGCTGAAGATACCTAAGATGGTGAGGACTAGGGAAAACACTATAATGACACCACCGAGCACAGTGAGGTGCTGCGCTGTGGTCAACCCGCACAAACAGCTACTGTCAGCCTGAGGGGGACCACAGACTTCTCTCTGTGTTCCATTCCAGACACTCAGCTGAGCTGGAGTGATCACAGCTTTTCTACTCAACTTGTTCCTGTGGTCTGGCATTTTCTACTTGTCCAAGCCCAGGTCTATCCAGTCTGGCATGTTCATATGTTCCCAACAAACGTCTAGGGACACACAGAAATTCATAGGGAAAGAGAACGAAATGAGAAAGAAGGATAAGATGGGACACAAGAGTTATGAAAAAAAAGAAAGAAAGAACTAAAAAGAATCTTCCTTCTATCTTGGAACATTTAGTATAATTAATAAGCAGCATAATATAATTAACATGTTGCAACATAATAACTAACATGAGGTCCTTTGCAAGCAGATTCTCTGCGAATCTCATTGCACAGAGGTGCATCTGGAGCCACAAATTGTGGTAGATTCCCAGAACATTGCGCTTTGGGGTTGGCATAAATCTCTATTAAGGATTAAGATGAAACATTGGTCTATAGGCTGTTAAAAAGCTCTTATACCTTCCCAGTGAAGCCCATGGTCACTTAGCAGTGCTGGAAGCAAGGGTGTCTTCCACCCTTTCCAGACCACAGCTTCACTGAGGAGCACAGCAATATTCTCCTGCTGCCGGGGTTCCATCTGTCTCCTCTTGATCCCTCCCTTCTTGGGTACCCGACAATCTCACACCACAGCAACAGTGTGACTGAGGGCAAAGCGACCAGAGCCAGCCTTGCTGGTGGGCAGCACAGCACTCAGAGAGCTTTTTTGCTTATGTGATGTGCACGATGGTCACAGCTGGCAGGCAGGTCTGTTTTGTCCTAGCAGGTGGGAATCATCTGCCTAGGTGGACTGTGCTGATCCAGCCTGGAGCTCCTGAGTCACTGCTACATCCCACAGGAATGGCTAGGGACAAAGCAGATAGGTTTCAGGGTTGCTTTAAAAATATTAAACATGGGAAATGCTATGAGGATGGGGGTTGAACCATTGTTTTTGCACCTTGAGTAGTAATTTTACCAGTGGGAAAAAAAAAGGTGTAAAATAGCCAGCAGACTCAGTAATGCTTTATAGCTACTTGCATTGCTGCAAATACTTGCACAAGAGAGTAGCAAAGAAAGGTCAACATACCGGTCTATGGCCAATATTTGGTCAACGCATTTTTAAGAAAGACTTCAGAGAACCCAACAGCATGACAGACTATATATAGCCTATAGATAGACTATATAACAAAATTCCTTGTGTTTTGTGAATCTTTATTCTGGAAAGCTGATGTTAGAAGAATTCAGATGAGTCCTGAATGACACCAAAAAGACCAAGTTACTTGTTTTACCCAGGTATATAATGCGGTTGCGTTTTAGCTCTGCTGATTTCAGACAGTGATGTGACTTGGGCTTGCAGTTCTGACAACMACCAACTCGAACACAACATCCCAAGTGAGGAGCAGGGGTACTGGAGCATGGGTCCTGCCTGAGGGCACCGAAGGACACGGACACGGGAGACTCCACGTGTGTTATGGTTAACCAGGAGCCCTGGGAAGCGAGGTGGCTCAGGGTCCGAGCCATAACCAGGAACACAACAAAACCCAGTGTGAAAAAGGCAAAGATGCTCTCTAAGGCCAAATAGCTTCTGAAACGTGGGCCACAATTTTACAACAGTTTCAGACTTAGGCAATGTATTTTTCCTAATTTCTAAATCATTCAAACAAAAAGAGATAAACCTAAGTGCTTGTGCATCGGTGTCATGTCAGTTGCTTCTCATCAGACCTCTGAACCTTACTCATTGCGCATTAGTGTTACTCAGTAACTTGGGTCTAACATAATATCAGTTTTGCTGACATTTATCACCTGCTGTCGTTACTGATTATTTGGATTTATTGCCTGAGTTAAGTTAGCTATTTACCTTGCATGACTAATAGATATGAAGGTTGTTTGCCACAGTAAGTGGAGACAAACAGCAATGTTCCCAGGCAACTGGAATTGTAAAAGAAGTTTCTAAAGGGCTTAGCACATATTTTGGTACTTAAAACTGAGATTCACAACATCATATACATATATTCACATATTGTCATCTGAGTATGCATTAAAAAAAAACCACTATAACCCTAAATTCTGAAGCTTACTTCAATGTTGTGCCTCTGATTATGGTTAGTACAGATATGCCTCCTAACACATGGGTCATAAAAATTATATATATAGCACCTTATCCTGCAAGATAAATAAAAACAGCTTTCACTAGAAAATACAATTTTGTTCTAGAAATAAAGAGATATAAGCATTAATCCTGCTAAACAGTGAGTTCCTATTAAATCTCCATTTACAAATGTTTGTAATTTAGACATACTAAGCTCATGCTAGAATCTGAACTACAACATAGTGATTGCCTAGCTAATTGTCTTCTCAGAAGGAAAACAAAATCCAAGAGGAATGGCAGGTTTTCCTAGAAAATATTCCAAAAAATAAAGGGGTATGTTGAGAAGGGCAGAACAGCTCATTCTTTGACAGAACAACGAATTATGTTACAACAAGGAAAACTATGAGAGGATTAAAAACAAATGCACTAGCTCTTCTGTAAGTTATCGGCCAGGCTGCCAAAAAAAAAAAAAAAGGGTGAGTTTACTGAGTCCACTAAGTGGAATAAATCATTATTACAATTAAGAATTGTGAAATCAGCAGAAGTTAAAGGGATCTCTTGGACTGCACCTTTATTAGAAAGCAGTCTGGTTTATAGATCAGATCTGCAGAGTGAGGTAGCCAGTGCGCAGGGCCTCCTACCTATGCTGCATACAGCATATGAACTTTATTTTTTTATTTCAGACAAGCTCTAGTCTGGCCCCTGGCCTGACGGAAGGTCCATTTGTGGCTGCAGTGCTTTAGGGACACTTTCAGTTCGATGTCATCCGGGGGCAGTTTGGGGCTTGAGGGTTTGTTGCTTGCCATGACGAGCACCAAGGTGCAGCAAACGGTGACAGCCAAGACCGGCCTCGGAAGGGCAGTCCTGACTTGAGCACGGATACTAACATAGACCTAACATACTCTCACTTCTCATGTTTATAATATTCGTGTTGTCATGTTTTTCTCCTCCCATGCAGCAAACGGAGCCCATGATTAGGCGAGCAACCATTTTGGACTGTCAATGATCAACAACCCTAGGCCAGGAAGCAAAAGGGAGGAGTCCCTCACAAACTTCCACTTCCATTTGATCAGGTTTTGGGAAAAATGGTTGGCTCTATTTCTTCTCCCAGTCTGTACCTACATCATTTGAGACTCTTCTTGTCAGTAATTTCCCTATAGACTAAACATTTCCTTTTTTTTTTTTTTTTTTTTTTTTGTCTCAGGAATTCAGTTAAATTGTGCCCTGGTGATACTGGGTGTTTCTTTAGGCTTTTTAAGGAACTTAATGATCTTAGCCAATTTCTTAGCCAACTCTTCTGCTATCCTTTCAGATTTGTAAGTCACTTATTTTCTACATGATTTGCATGAAAACATGAGAACACAGGTTTTCGTTTGTTTGTTTTCCCAAGTATGATATTATATGTGGTCATATTGCAAACACGGCCTGGGATGCATACAAGCCAGCATAAAGAGCTTTTATCAACAGCAGATGCGAAGATGCTCTGCTGTCAACCGTTCAGCTATCAAGCAGAAAAGGGAAGAGAGAGAGATAACAAGAAAGCAGTTTGCAGTTAATACTGCACAGTCATTTCCAGTGAGATAGGATGTTTTTCTGTGTGTGGCAAACCAGCTGGACACTGGCCAATCTGGAAGCTTTTTATAAACATTAAATCCATAAATCAGCACACATCCGTTATGGAATGGTTTACATGGATTAATCCATTACACAGATTGCAGTTAAACAGCTACCATATCAAAAAGCTGGTCTGTGTCCAGGCTATCAGAGTAAGTTCACGTCTGACTGTAGGATACTGTATTATATTCCGCACACTGGCACTCACCTCAATATTCACACCAGGCCTTTGGTACCTGGCTCCAGACTGGGTTTTGTCACGTGGCGAAATGCGTAAAGAGTAATTGAGGTCCTTAACTCCCTCTGCAAATCTACTTCTTTAGAGACCTTCAGTAGCTGCTGCTTAGAAACTTTGTCCAAGTAAGGGGACCAACCAAGCAGAGTGTCCAAGAACTAAAACTATGGTTTAAGAATATTGGAAATTTAAGTGTTAGACTCCTTTTCCAAATCTGTTTCTTAGGCATTAAAAAGTCATTTGCAGAAACCAGATTGCAAGGAAAGACATTCATTCCAGTCTTTAGCAAATGAAGAACAAAAGTCTTTCACTGAAAAAAAGCCTTACTATTGTTGTTCCTTCCCCATGTACTTCTTCACAAAGGGCTAAACTATCAGAAAACACCCACGCACGCGGTTTGGGTGTCCAATACAATTCTTGTAATGCTCAGCAATAGGTCAAAGTCATTCAGGTTATATGCCTAGCTGTAGGAAGTGGGTGGCTGCAGATCATGAGAACAGTTCTGGGAAAGGAGGCCGGCACTGCCGGATAATTCCTCCGCTGCCTTCTCTGGGCTGAGGCCTGACTGGAAGGCTGAACTGCTCCTGCTCTCTCAGGAACAGGCTTGCTGCGATGCTGAAATCGCTCATCCTCTTAGCCTGGAGGGAAGGCAGATGGGGAGAAAGCGGTCAGAGCTTTAAGAAGAGCAGAACTGGGCAGAGTCAGACAGGAGACTAGGAAGCAAAAGTGAAATGAGGTGCAAAATTAATTAATTACATATTTTTTCAATTATAATAATTACAAGGACTGTTACACTTCTTAAATTTGAGAGTTTCGAGGAAGGGAAAATGGAGTAAATTGTGAAGCTGTTCAGATCTTTGGTGTTAATGAACAAGAAGGACCAGAGTCCTTCCTCATGCATCTTTGCTAACAAAACTACCTGTACCAGATGGCATTAGAACAGCCCTGGGCCTCCCCCTCTCAACACATCTTACAAGGAGGACTTTGTTACAGTCACAACGTGGAGGAGATAACAGTAATTCAAGCAAGATGCAGATAATCACATGGCTCAATTGCATTTAATTATGTTTTCAGGCGCCTTCCTGATCCCGTACTTCATTGCCCTCGTCTTCGAAGGAATCCCGCTGCTGCACCTCGAACTGGCTCTGGGTCAGCGCCTCAGGAGGGGCAGCATTGGCGCCTGGCACGCCGTCTCGCCTTACCTTGGAGGTGTCGGTGGGTCTCCCGGGGCCCTGGCGGAAGGGAGGGCAGCCGAGCCCTCATCCAACACTCCCCTCCGATGGAGCCCGGCCTGCTAAGTAGAGTTGCCCTTCCTGCAATGTGATAAAAACTCACTGGGTGGTTAAACGGGTCAGCCAGGTGGGTGAACTAGGCAATGCCGAGGAGCCTCCTGCGACCTGGTGGGGTCTGAAGCAGCAAGTTAGGCTGCCCACGCAGTGGATCAGTGTGAGCACGTAGGGCTGACCCACCACAGGCTRCACGTACCGGCACTGCCCCATTCCTCCCATATCCTGAGGCTTGTGCAACATTTTCAGAGCCAATTTGTCCCTTCGGAAGCAGCTGGGGCTGGAAGGGGCACAGAGACAGGCAGTCAGGAGCAGGAGCCCAGCACCTGAGCTTCGTACAGCACCTGGGCAAACTCCTCTCCAGGAGCAAGGGGTTCACTGAGTTCAGTGAAGGTAAGAGGGCAGCCGGGGAGAAACACCTGGCAGCAGGGAGGTGCCTCCAGCCAAAGCCATTGCCAAGGATTAGGTGTGTCCATTCTCCCTTTGCAGGAACGCAAGCAGAAATAGTCACTGGTTGCTCTTCTTCCTTCCTTCCTTATTTCTTATTCTCAGCTCAGGGTCCAAGTGCAAAACGTGGGACAGAAGAATGCCTTAGCGCAGCTAGGGCATGCTGTAAAACTCAGCCACTTTAGGTATTGCTCTCCAAGTTGTGCCGTGCTGGAGAAAGCACTGAGTTATTTAATGGAGCAAAGTTTGCAACTCTAGCCTTCCACATAAACTGTCTAATTCTAGGTGTCTCTGCTGGAGCAGGGGGATTGGACTAGATGATCTCTAGTGGTCCCTTCCAACCTCAACCATTCTGTAATTCTGTAATCCTGGGGCCTTCCTTGGGCAAGTAACACTCTAGGTATTTTGTAGGAACTGGAGCAATTTAAAAAACAGCTTTAGCAARAGATATCCTTCTAGGAAGATCTCATTTCAGGTTGCTTTTAGGAGAGACATTAGCCTTCTCTGTGATTAAATCTCATCTTTCTGCACGGCTTCCCATGCTACGCAATGGGCTCCTGGTAATTGGGTATCCTGCAACACAATCCCCATCTTCATTCAGCAAAGCAGAGCCTCCGTTGGGAGGTTTTCAAGGAAGACTGGATAAAGCTCCCAGTAACCTGGCTTGACCCTGCCACCTCCTGTTTGAGCAGGAGATCCCTTCTAACCTGAATTTTCCTGATTTCCTCAAACTGGAGCCGCCTTTACAAGTGGGCTGGCACCAGGGACTCAGAAGTGAGCTTTCCTGCCAGTTCTCTGCTCTGACAGGACTCTATAGCCAGCTATGCTCTGACAGTTTGATCCCAAATGGGCAGTGCTTTTGAGCCCGTCCTTCCTGTGAGCATGTCCTTCCATGTCCTCAAAACACTCAAAAAATTACAAAATGAACRAGTGCTCTCAATGACATTTTTTTTCTAATCTGAGATTTTGTGCCTTCTGCAGGAATTGGTTCATGGCTGCTGTCAGTTCTAATAAGCTTGTACTACAACACTGTTTTAACCTGGGTGATGTGGTATTTCATAAACTCCTTCCAAGAGCCTCTTCCTTGGAGTGTTTGTCCTCTAAATGAGAACAGAACAGGTAACTACCAMCCATTTGGAATGTCTTTATTAGCAAAAGGTGGATCACAAACATTACTGTTTTGGGCTTTGAGAGCTAGTGGTAGGAAAGGGAAGCTCTGTTCATTTTTTTATTCTTGCAGTACGGTACAAAATTCTGCAAGACCAGTTTGAAAGAGCATCTTCAGCTTTCTCATGAAGAGAAGAGTAGTCCTTTATCAGGGCATGTGAGGCTGTTATCACAAAACTACATATTAAGACATGTGAGACTGTGAATATAAATTAAGAACCAAGGTTATTTTTCAGTAACTTATTTGGAAAAGACTTTTGAGTTTCCATTAGGTGATAACATGACTGCATATCAGCTTACCACAGCAATGTACCTGATGAACTAATGAACTCTGGGGAGGAGAAGTGACACTTGCTTTGTCCCCATGTTCTGCACAATGCTGGGTTCATTTATCTGTCAAAGAGCTGTGAGAGTGACTGGTGTCTACCCAAATTTAGCACTGTTGCAGGATCAACAAAAACCAGGAAGTCTGCTATGYTTTTGCTGGATTTCAAAATGGGAAACTGCTAGCAGGAATACATTAACCTTCACCTGCCTACAGGCCCGAGACCATGCGGGAGAAGGGAAGGCGTAAGGCTAGGAAGGAGGTCAGGCTGGGGGCCCGAAAATGAGTAAGGGCCTGGAGGAAGAAAAATCATATTCAGAAAGGTGAGCAGGTTTTGGATGCTAACACTGACAGTACCGGTACCTGCCTTGTCTATGCCACAGCATGACCTTGGGGTCCCAGGCCAGGTATTGCAGAGCAGCCTGTGACTTGTGCTGACTACCAGGTGATAGCTCCTGCCACCCTTGGCCCCTGCTTTTCACCGAAGCTCCCTAGGGTGAYGGGGGACCACACTTAATTAATCTTCATAACCAAGATTGCTTTCTTCATATATCAACAATATACACCATGTCTGTGGCCATGGCTTTTGCTCCTTTAAAAGTTCTACCTGTTCTCCTCAAACTCGGTGGTGGGGACTGCTGGGCACCTCCGGGCGAGGTGGGCCTCTCCTTTGCAGCTGGTCCCCGCACCATGGTCCTCTCCTGGAGCGGCACTCTGCAGCCAGGCCTTTCTCCCAAAGCACTGAAGAACAAACAGCATCTGCCCCTTCCTTCAGAGGCTGGAGAACCGTGTGGAGAAAGGATGGCAGGCAGACAGATTTCTGCCTTTCCCTTTGCTTGAAGAGGCTTGAAATCCTATGTATCAAGCAATTACCTAAAAAAAAAAAAAAAAAAAAAAAAAAGGAGAAAAGTATATAAATGAAAAGAAAACTTTTGTTTTTCCTCACTAAAGCACAACACATTCAGGGGGCAGATAACTACTTCTTACACATTTTGGGTTAAATGTGATTTACCACAGTGAAAACTATGGAGGTTTTTTCTTGTAGCTTCAYGATCATCTTTTTAAAAGCAGAATTTGCAGCATCTAGACAATCTGGCTTCCAGCTCAAGACAGCAACTGAGTGGGTTTGCTGAATATCCTTCACCACCCTTTTCTTGAGCATTTAGGTTGCACATAGGCAAAGCTGAAAGCATGGGTTGTGGCATAAAACAGGATCCCATTTGATACTTATATAAAAAATTATCACCTGTCATCTCCCACTCTGTCTTCCACAACGACGTTTGTCTTGCTGTACATTAGGAGGCAGAAGGAGAAATGCAGCTGAATTCCTCCTTTGACTTGGCAGTCACAGATACTCCTCCATCCCCTCTTCTCTCTTAGCATAAAGTCTCGCTTCATATCTGTATAGTGAGTGGGGAAAAGTACTGCCATATTTTACAATTTATTCTTAAACTTGCCATACTCTTTTCTCTAGGATTCAATGAAGAGTGTTATGAAAGTACTGCAGTAAATTATTTTTGGTACAGGAAAACTTTGAATATAACACCTGACGTTACCGAGAAGGGCACGCTGCAGTGGTGGCTTGTCCTGTGCTTAGCAGCTTGCTGGGCAATTGTGTATCTCTGCACTACCCGAGGAATCGAAACSACAGGAAAGGTATGGAAAGAACAGAAAGAAACACTATCCTGTACATTTTGAAGCAGCAGCAGTTCAGCTGCCTCAAATGCCCTTCCCTACTTCTCTCCCTTTGCAATTTCCTCTGTCACAGTCTCCTCTCTCCATTTTAAAGTTATTATATCAAATACATTCTGTGAATGTATATCATACTTCCTTTAAATACAACAATGTACATATTTTGCTGTTTCACCTAACATTATCAAGATTATATATTGCAATAACTTAAGCAGGACCTATGGATGTTATTGTCAGTAACTGTAATATTCTTACCTTCTGGTCAGGCAATTTACGTAACAGCAATATTCCCATACCTGGTTCTAACTATATTCCTTATCCATGGACTCACTCTACCTGGAGCAACTGAAGGTCTTGCTTATCTCTTTACCCCTAATGTGAGTATTACTGCTATATTCACAACTATTATTTTTTCTTTCTTTCCCCCTCAAATCTCATATTGTATATTCCTTTTCCAGCAACTCTCTACCTAGTTCCCTATCCAAAAGCTCAGCAGAGCTCTTTATTTCCCAGATGAAGCAATTTAATAATATCCTGTAGCAAGTGAAAAGAAACAGATTAAGTTTATTAATGAGCATATCATAAAATATTGGAAAATATCACAAAAATACAAGCATGTTATGGATGCCTTGAATGTGTAAGTAAAACCAATTAACACTTTTCACTTGAAGCACAGGTTCATCTCCTTTATACATGGCTGAGATAGGATTTTGCTACAAGGCTACAGAAAAGAAATATTAACTTTTAAAAATACTAAGATTCATTTAAGTATTTACAAAGAAATCAACTGAGGAATTAAACTGCAAAATAAATTTTTAAAAGTTAGGAGTCATTCTCTCCTCCCCTATTTTTTGCATAGCTGACATTTTTTCCTATAGCTTTCCATGAAAGATTAAATAACTTTATTGAAGAATTCCCTGCCTTGTTTCTTCTCATCAGTGGTTCCTCTTCCTCAACCCTCCTGCTTCTTGGAACCTCTTTTCTCCCTTACCTCTTTCTTGGGTACACATTATGCAGCCTATTTGATCTAGGGGACCTTTTATAAAGGACTATCGGGGGTGTTTGGTGGGAAGGAATGAAACATTAAGAGCTCTAGAGATGCATGGAGAAACAAGAGATGGTGTACAACATGAACAGTCTACAGGTACTACTATTCTTATGTATCTACAATCTCTCTAGAGATTGCAAACCACAGATCAACCTAGCCCCTAACAGGAATAAGGGGTAGGGGAAAATGCAAGCCTACAGATGCGATGCACATCAGCCTGATAAGGGATGAGAGCAAGAGGGCTTAGGCAGGGTAACTTTTTCCTTCTGCTGGGAAGCTCAGGGTCAAAGGCATTGACTTCAAAAGTGTCAGCTTGGAAAGGATACCTTGGTCCTTACAGGATCAGGACATTCACTTGCCTTTTAGTAGGGCCCAGACAGCGCAATAAGTTCGCACAGCAGAGTGGAGTTGACAAGCTGATCCCATCAGTGTCAACCAGTCTCCACATATATATACAGACTCTTAATTAAGAGTCTATTTTCTTTGATACAATAACCAAAGAAACTTTGAGACTATGCAAGTGGAACAGGGCTTGGCCTGTTGGTCTCAGCATGGTTGTCAGGCTCAGACATATGAGCTTACATCTTCTGGGTTTATGRTCATTACACAGAGAATTTATTGCAAGATTTATGTACATTCAATTTATGCATGACACGAAGCTTGGGGATATTACAGTAAGGAGGGAGAATGGATCATCATAAAAGAAGACTGAGATGGTTTTGTAGACTGGCGCCAGAAGTCATCATCAAAATCAAACTGCAATCGATCTGCAGTTAATGATTAGCTCATTTAAGGAAGCAGTTCCTGGGGATATCCTTGAAGAGTCATCTCAAGATATTTTTGGAGATGAATCCATGGTCTTATCAGCAAATATGGAAATAGCAGAACTGATGCAAGATCCTGGTAAGTGTTATCTAATATGGATGTTGTTATTGCATAAAAAGTTATAATCTAAAGACAGAGATTTGTTACACTACCATGCCCACTGTTATGGAGGTTTTYTGACATTCCAAAGATCTCAAAAGGACAGTAAAAATAGAACTACTGTATTTCCCTTCTCTTCCCATTGTCCACAACAATTCTAGTATCACGTTGCCTGTTTTTTTTTTTTTTAAAGAGAAACCATTTCCAGCAATGCAAAGTTCTAGTCATTTCCTCCTGCCCTATCTTGGGCCAAACTAGCTGATAAAAATMCTATTGTATTTTTCATAGTATTTGCCATTTTGCTTTTCTTTTCCTGTCCTTTTCCAGGGAGCTTGTGATGTTTCCACAAAATAAAATGCGGACTAACTCAACTGCTGCTTTTTCAGCATTCTATGMATCCTCTTGACCTGGAGGTGTTTTTTCCAACTTTGAAGTGCAGCAGAAACTGTAGTTTTTCTTTTTTTTTTTTAAAAAAAAAAAACAGCCATTGTACGAGTTCACTCCCTTTCCAAGTCAGTTCTGATTACCAAATCTCACAAATAAGATTTGCTTGTGTACAAATATTTATTAAATATGGCTAGGGAGTCTACTTTCATGAAATAYGTAGTAGGCTCTTTGCCATTTACTACACTTTCTCTCTATTTTTAGAGGAACAAATGAACGTTTCTTTTCACTGACTTTCAGGCACAGATATTCTTGAAGATTTACTCAACCTCTCCCAATCCTTGACTACACTGAAAGTGAAGCTGACAGGAAGAGTTGCTGATCTCATGTCCATAGGTGTTTGAAGGAAAAGCAGAAGTTGTACTAGGATGAAGCAAGTACTGGAGCTGGAACAGAGACTTTGGGACAGGTTCTTGGAAAACAAAAATCAGAGACAGACAAAATAGGACCCCTTCAAGCATTAGCACTAGTCTGAAAAGAGTTCAGCTTCTAGAGACATTTTTATTGTCTCAGGAGCATAAGCAAAGACAAGTGCCTGTTTCTCCAGCCTCTTTTGCACCTAGAAGAGCTTCAAGGACTGTGGAATATTTGAGGGTTCTTGAAATGAACAAYTCCAGGAACATGGATGGGCAAACAATGCCTGAGCCTGTGTAGCTCAGGCTTTAACGAGTAGTGAGAGGAACTAAGAAAAAGAAAGGTGCAAATAGAAACCATATCACAGAAACTATTTGATTTTTTTTCTGTATTTTGCTCTTCAGTTTTACATCTGACTTTTTTTTTTTTTTTTTGGTAACAGGGACACTTAAAACTCCTGAGCAGTACTTGCTCTGTCAACATTGTATCTGGGAGAAGCAATGTATCAGCTTCATAAACTTCTGTCTTTATGTGCACTTTACCCACTGACCACTAAATTTCTGGAAAAGTACACCAAAAAGTTCCTATTCCTAAAGCCAGAGTTTTAACAGTAACAATGTAACCCAGCAGATATATAGAATTTTTAAGTTAGTTTTCTCTATTACATCTCCTTTTTTTTGTTGTTGTTGTAAAATTCTACATTTCATTCTATCAACTACTTCTCTCTCCCCTCTCTTGCTTATTTTTCTATGTCAACCTTTTGCTTTTTATTGCCATTTCASAGTTCTCTGATATTAGGTGCTCTTTTTGATGGAGGTTCCCTCCTTCTTTCCTTGGGTCTCTAAATTATCCAAATATGTGACTTCTACAATTTGGAGAAACTATAAAAACACTTTGCATCTTAAAGCTAGGAGAGTAAAGTAACCGTCTGTATTGCTTTAAAAAGAAAATATTCTTAAGCTCCAAGTTACCTAGTATGTATGCTAATGGAAGAAACGGAGRGAAAGTTCAATGTACTCTCATTTAGAAATATATTTTTATCAGACAGAAAAGATGTGCAAAGGTTTTAGTGAAGATTTTAAAAATGAAACATTCTAAAATTACTATATGCATTTAAATAGGCAAAATTTTGTCTCCTGAAACACATGCTTACTCTTAGTTTGTATAATTTCCATTTTCAGTGTCTTTAAATAGAAGCATAACTTATAATTTCACAGGTGAAATAGAAGACGAGCTATGAGAACAGCAAGAGAAGAAAAATTTGAAGTAAAAATTAACTTGCTAATTAATTTCAATTATTTCAGCTGAACATTTTGAAAAATCCCCGTGTATGGCTTGATGCAGCTACCCAGATTTTCTTCTCTCTCTCTCTGGCTTTTGGAGGACTAATTGCCTTCTCAAGCTACAGTTCACCAAAGTAAGTAGAACTACAAGTCAGTTAAAATCTTAGTGCTTTTTATGTAATTTTCTGAAGCTCTCAAAACTCTCCGTCCTTGGAATATTTCTAAAGGATCTTAAGAGCTGCTGTCTTCCTGAAGGCCAAGTAGATTTACTGAAAAGAGAAAAAAAAATTCTAAAAGGGTCAATTTTAAAGTTTTTTTTTTTTGAGAAGCAGAATTCAGGCTATTTCTTACAGAAATCAATTAACATTTCTAACATTAACTTTTATTTTAGTCTTTTCAAAATTGTTGCTGTTAACTTGCACCACACTATAGCACAATATTAAAACATACTATGATATACACTAGCTATATAAATATGTCCCATGTGAAAAACTGTATCAACACAAATGAAGAACTCCGAGACTCCACACACAAACCCATGCACTGATCACCATACTCAAATGAAAGACTTTTTTTTCCACTCTTTTTCTCTTAAGATTTCTACTGATGTGGTGCAACTATCTTACAGACATAATGATTGTACTGACCACATACTTGTATACCACACATCACTCAATTGCATATCACTGCTTACGTCTCACTGCTGAGAGAACAGAATTTTCAGGCAAAAGGTTGGTCAGAGGGGAAAATCAGCACAAGGACCAATTCCCAGATTTTCAAAAACAGGGACTTCACCAAAATAAAAACAATGACTGTATCAGAATCTTAACACTATTAGGACACATAGTTCCTCAACCAGCAGAGAAGGACAGTTATATACATTTATGTATCTTTTACTTTACTTATTCTATGGTTAAGAAATTTGTTTCTCATTCTCAGCAGGTATGTTCAGTGTGAAATGACAACTGGTGTTACTCACCAGTGAAAAAACAAAACTTTTCTATGCTAAAGAGCAAGTAAATACTGCCCTTTTTTAGTCACTTTGCTTGTTTGCATTCTATTTGTAGAAATGACTGTGAGAAGGATGCTGTGACGGTAGCAATTGTGAACTGCCTGACATCTCTCTATGCTTCCATCCCAATCTTCTCAGTGTTGGGGTTTAAAGCAACTACTGGCTATTGGGACTGCCTGGACAGGTGAGACATTTGTCTTGCAAATGCTATACTGTGGCTTTGATACCTAGAGAGATGATGGGTTACTTGAAAAGCAGTTACTTCAGGAATTTAATTTCACCCAAGAGCAAAAGCATCTGTACAGAGAAGAATGCAACAACGATCAAGAGTAGGGTTGGTAAGAACTGAAACAAGTTATATAATAATCCATCACAACTAGTGTAGGCAATAATGCACAAATCAAGGATTAGGTCTCAGAATAGCACAATGAGCAGTCAAAAAACTCTTCCTATACCACAGGATTTTATGTTTTTTTTTTTTTTGTTTTGTTTTGGTTTTTTTTTTAAATGGTGGAAATGGTCTATATAGAAGACACAACAAGAGTAAGGATATATTTCAGTAACTACCCCTGCATGACATAATCAGCATTTGTATCTGAAAAATAAGACACATTCCTGTATATAGTCCCTGTATATTTTCTCCTAGCTTATTTTATAATCCTCATTTAATATTTTATTTGGTAATATAAATAACATAGAAAGTAGACACAACGGTCTATCAACCCCCTATATAAACTGCACACAGTTAAACAAATGATATATTGGCTTCTCTGGCAGGAATATTATCAGTATTATCAATAAATTTGATCTTCCGGAACAAAGTATCACGCGACAGAACTACACAACCTCGATTAGGCTCTTGAACATCTCACATCCAGAAAAAATTGCTGCACTCAAACTGAAAAGCTGTAACCTTCAAGAATTTCTTGATCAGGTACTATAATCCCTTCCTATAAAAAACAACCAAACAACCAAAAACTCTTAAACAGAAAATTAAGGACCAATATCTTCCTTTTTTTCATACAAGTTTCACAATACTAATAAAGAGTACGTAACCATGAAAAACACAACACACAATTCTTCCTAAATTTCAAAAGATATTACTGCTATAAATCTGTTTGAACTGAAAGTTATCTGGTTTACCATACAAATGATAAATTTTAAAATATAAAACTATTTTTTAATATGCTACTTCTACTTGGAGTCTACAAAGGACACTGGACTCAGTTCTACTTTGATATAGAGGAACAAGAAAAACCGTAACAATATTTGACTTATACACTATAGGAAAGTGATGCTTAACAGACATTTTCTAAATCCGTGTTTGTCAGTTAAGTTATAAAAGGGCAGTKACAATTCATGTGCGCTAGTTGCCTTTAACCACATACACAACCTCCAAATAATTTTATCACTTTTTATTCTGGCTCTCCTTTCCCATCTTCATATTTCTTCCTTCCTTTTTCCCCATACTTCTCTTCCTTTCTGCAGTGGATCTCACCACATTTATCCTCTCCAATTATAAAAATACATCATGATCATCTCCCTTTTCCTTCTTCTCAACCTTCAGACAACTTTTTCCCTGTGACCAACCCAAATGTTTCTTCTCTGTTTTAATCTTTTAACCTCTTTCCACTTGCTCCAGTGATCCTGTCTGGATCCTGTAACAGGCACTTGCTTTTCATCTTTTTGTATTCCCTTGTTATGAGTTGCTACCACCTAATGAGAAAAGAATATGGCTAGAGCTGGCAGAAGAGAAAAAACGGAGGRATCTTGGGAGAAACAAGTTCTTAGATAACAGGATAGGCACATTTGCCAGAGATACATGGTGTGGCAGTATGCAATAGTCTATAGCAAAAACAGGCCCCAATAACACTTCCATATATCTCCCCAGTCTGACTAGCACACCTGGCTCTAGGGAAAGGTGTAATCAGCATCAGCATCCAGCATGAACYGATCTACAGCGCTCCGAAACCCACATAAGCCAGTATTTTGGACCCAAGACTGAGTATGGGAACATGAAAGAAGTGTGTTATAATTCCATATGCCTGAAAAGCTATTATATTACTATACGGTGACTTTTTAATCTGTGAATTTTGTAGAGTGTATCAGGAACCGGCTTGGCGTTCATTGCTTTCACTCAAGCAGTTATCCTAATGCCTGCACCCCAGGCTTGGGCCATCCTGTTCTTTACAATGCTCTTCAGTTTGGGCCTTTCTTCCATGTTCGGAAATATTGAGGGAGTCTTCACTCCTCTTTTGGAGATCAAAATTATATCTAAATCCATACCCAAAGAGCTTCTATCTGGTAAGATATTTTCTTTGCGTTGTTCAAAGCTTTTATATATATGTACAAACTTAAGAACTGTTTAATAAATATCAGAGAGGAATCTCTAACATTAACTTAATATAACAGTATTGTAATTAATGTCTTATTAACATAATAATGTACTATTGTAAAGTAATAATGTAATATTAACTTGTGTAATAGCAGTGATTACATTTGCAGAACAAACATACAGAGGAGGTAGAAGAGTTACCGTAGAAGTTGCYAGATGACAGTTTTGTATTGTCCCTGCAATTATTCTTCTTAGCTTGTGGGAACCTGTTGAATTTCTGAATTGTTACATTCATCGTAAAGAGCCTTGTCCTGAACTCAAGTCTTTTGCACCTAAACAAATCACTTTAAGGCAATGAGGTACCTCCTGCCATAACCTATGGTCTCCCATAACCACCTAGGTGTGAGCTTGCCATATATCACCTTAAGTGCAACTCAGGCCATTCACCCCTACTTCCTTCAAGGTTATGCACCTACAGATTAATTCACATTTATTGGGAACACATATGGGTAGTAAATTACCAATCAGAAACTTAGAAATGTGTGCTTGCAACTCTCATGCACCACAGCTAAAAATCTTTTCAACTTGAAAAAAATACTGAATCCAGCCTGCTTCTTGGGAGACAGATTCAGTGCTAAACATGTTCATTGCGGCTTTATTTGAGTGTAAAAGCATGTTAGCAAATGGATATAGAAGAGCAGATGAAATCCTACTGTGAAATTAATCCAGAAAAACTTTTGGCAGTTTGAAGCAATGGATTAACACTTCTGCAACATCCCYTTTGAAATAACTAGAGGGTATACTAAGTCACACACAAGTGCATGCCTCAAAAACACATCAAAAATTGCATTTGGGAAGTGATATTAGCTCCCCAAAGAAACAGAGCTTCTTGTAGCTCCATATATGAACACAGTATAAAAACCATGGAAACAAGAGCAAAAACAATATAAAAGAAATATATTCTTACCAAGTTCAGGGTGATACTCTAGTAATGCCGACATCTTTTTTTTTTTTTTTTTTTCTTCAGGTATAATATGCCTTATTTCCTTCCTTACTGCTCTCTGTTTTACACTGGGTTCAGGGAGTTACTGGATTGACATTTTTGATAGCTATGCAGGCTCCTTGCCTTTACTAGTCATTGCTTTCTTTGAAATGACTGGGATTGCATACGTCTATAAAATTAAAAGGTAAGTTGGAAACTAAGGGCTTTTTTTACTCATAAGAGGCAAATGCCTCTCCCTCTCAACCCATGTTATCTCACACAAATAAATAACATTAACATATTTCAGCAGCACTTACCAAATCGGCGAGCGTGGGTAGCACTCCTTGTCTTACAGATATAGGGGACTTGAAACAGGAAGGATATTTTCTGCTTAGCACCTGTAGAAGGGGATCTTAAGTTGAAAGCAAAAACCCCAGAGCYGCTGTAGTTCTCTGTACAGGAGAAGTTACAGTCTTTCAGACATCCTCCTGTTACTGACCCTTTGTGTATGTCCTTGTATTTTTTGTCTACCATTTGTTTCCCTCCAGCTTTAAAGCAAGCATGGAATGGCTTTGCCATAACATGAAAACAGTCAAGCTGAATGCKGAAAATTGCCCTGGCACAAAGACTAGTTTCATTCACTCTTTAGTTTAAAAGGTTGCCTACACCTTTTTCATTTGTAAATTCCAGAAACCTAATCTCCTTTCATTTAGATTAAAACTGTCCCCTCTACTCAGGGTTCTTCCAGTCCAGAAATTTCCCCTGTTCTCAGTAAACAGGAACCTTTTTTCTTCCTCCATTTTTTTTTCAGTAACATATTGACACTGCACTTTTATCTTTCCAGTTCTTACTCTTGCACTTGATCTTGGAGGTCCTGATGTTTTGCAGATACCTATTATATAAAATGAACAGAMGCTTGGTCCGTGCTGCTGCATATTAATATGGCTCAGGATCTCTTCAACTCAAGACTTAGTGGAGGCTGTGTTTTTAAGAATAACAAATTAAAAATCAATCAATCAAAACCAACCAAACAGAATTCCCTTATTTCAGCTGAAGTTTCTGCAACATCCTCCAGATAACATACCATTAGAATCCTTGGAGTATTTCAGTTGGAGATCACTCTGAGGCAAAATCAGCATAAYTGAATTCAGACATCTCTCTTGCTGCACACAGAGCCATCCTCTATCTTACACAATGCAGAAGTAGCAATAAATTCTGGCTTCACCTGCCATAACACACCCTGGGTTCTTTATAGCATCATCTCTTTTTCCTTTTGACTGCCATGGAATATAAAGATAGACAAGTCACTTTTATTTTCCTAGTTCACAAGAGAATTTTTAATACCTGCAGTTAAACTAATAGAATTAAAACAAATCCAACATTTGAACACAGAAAAATACTAATTTAAAAATTATTTCCGACCTGAAAATTACAGGCACACTGCAACAAATGATCAAGTCTAGAATCATATATTTTCTGTGTATTCATATATGCAAAACTGTAAGAGGTATAAACAAAATATAATGCCAAATTCCAAATAATTGCTGCTGACTTCAGAGAAGCTGACTCAGGTTGCAGAACCTGAACTGATTTTTATTTTGTGCTAATTAAGACTTCTTCTTAACAAGCTATGTTTGCCAAGCTAAGTCTTGGCAATTCCACAGATTTAAAATGTTTGAATTGTTTTACAGAGCTGATAAGCTATTTTGTTCATTTCTTTGTGCTGTGAAATCTCAAACCAGGTACTAAGGTGACAAAACTAGAAAGTTATATTCAACACTGGTACGGATTTGGTCCTACTTTATTGATGCTATTATTTAATTTACTCTAAGGTAAACTACTAAAGAAAGAAAAAGATTTAGGGTACTGTACCTGTTTACTTATTAAAAAACATTAAAAAAGTGAAACTGTTACCACTTAGATCTGACATAACCATCAACTTGCCTCTTCTTAAAAGGTTCAGTGAAGACGTGAAATGGATGACTGGACGAAAACCAAACCTCTACTGGCAGATCACATGGAGGTTTATCAGCCCTCTGCTCCTGCTAATTGTCTTTGTGGCCTTTGTAACACTTCAGATACAGAAGTCGCCAAGCTATGCAGCCTGGAACCCTAAATATGTATGTTCCCTAATACTTTYAACTTTTACAGAAAAAGCCAGAGTTATGTATTATTTGGTCTTACCAAATCCTTTAAGATCATTGCTGTCTACTGCTCAGCTACCTAATATAYCCTGCAGTGATAAAACACTTCAAATGAGGAGGTTTCAGGGTGCGTAGAGGCTCCCTGGATTTCAAATGCTACAGTGGCTTTCCTGTTAATAGGGCCTCTTCTTGACAAATCTCAATATATCACACTCACCTCTTCTTAGGAATTTAGATGTGTAACACAGCATACATGAAATGTCTCACGGGTAAGCCACACTTGCATAAGGCAGCACAAATATACTTGTGCAGCTTTAAATAATATGACAAATGGTGCAGATGAAGACATTTCTTGGTGAAAAAAGTATCACTTGAGTATGGACAAACAGATGAACCTGTGACTTTGAAAGGCAGATAGCAAGGGGGGCAGTAGAAATAAAATTAATTCAGCGGGGAAGACGTGATAAAGCTGAAAACATTTGACCTGGATAGTATTGATCCCTGTCAGTAGAACAATAGAACATGCTCACTAATTGCTGGAAACAGGTAAGCTTTGAGCACCTGC
>PTEX01000020.1:4295790-4335354 GCA_003342815.1 Eudromia elegans
CAAAAACCAACCAAACAAAAACAAACAAAAACCACAATGAGTTTAACCAGGAAGGTTGAAAGCTTCATAAAACTTTTCACACTTTTATGTTGCTGGTTGTATTTCACTCTTCCAGCTATAAATCTTTGAGACTATAAAACATTTACAATCATGCTTAGACTCAAGACAAAGTTATCCRGAGGCCACTGATACTCAATGCTAGCAAGAATAAAACTTCTGTTATCTTTACTACGGCAACATAAGAAAATGTGTATGAAAACTGTAGCAAACGTAATTTCACCTGAAGTATTTATTTTACTTGCTCATCTCCACAGGAATATTTCCCTATGAAAGAAGAGAAGGTCTATCCACCGTGGGTCCTGGCCATCTGTGTGCTGTTATCTGTCCTTCCCTGTATATTTGTACCTCTGGTAGCAATCTTTCACCTGATCAAACAAATGCTYAGAAGCAAGGATCCAAGCTCTGTGCCACCAGCAGTACTTTCATGTCAGGGAGCTAACAGCAACTTTTCTCATCCAAAAATATAAATACACGTTACATTTATCCACAAGTAAAAATAAGACATCTTTATATTGGACATGATTAGCTGTAGTTTGGAATCACTTCCCTAACATGGTTATGCAGTTCTTATGCTTAGATGCAGCCATCAGCATACACAGCACTGCTTTGTTTCCTTTCTTCATTTTAAACCAATTTCACAAACTTGAGTTAATAGTTGAGTTAAACTTGTCCCTCCTACAACATGTAATGATTCTTACATGCTAAGTATCAGCCCTCCTTCCTGAACATTTTCATACATTATCAGATCTGTACCAAATTTCTCTCCAGATACACTTTAAAATTGGAACACCTGCTCAAGCCCCCCTCTTCTTTCACTTCTACTCTAAATAAGTTCCAAAGTATCATCTAAATATACAAGCCTCCACCGTTTCATTCAATGACCACCTCACAGACTTAGAATGGAAGCTCTTGAGGAGTAAGGATCCTTCTTGCTTACTATGCTCTACTTGTAAATCACTTTATGCAGTTAAACAGTACTTGATGGCTATTCTACATTCTCACAAACTGCAAAGAGCAAAATAAAGCATTAGCATTTAAAAGAATATACTTTACATAAACATGAATAATCAGATTTGCAAAAATATCTTCGCACAGGTAACTCATCCACAAGTTGTTACGATTTTAAAAAGCATGGCATTGACTCTTTATTACAGGACCACTGGTACTGAAACTAGAGGTCAGCTGGAGGTGTTTTGAGGAACTGGGGTCTCTGAAATGGTGAAACAAAGACCTGTATTGAAGCCACACTGCGCCTGTCCCTCCCCACGAGATGCTCACAAAGGACCCCCACACCCTATCCACAACCTCCCATGCTCACATGRTAACCACAAGCTCCAGGAGCAACTCCTAACCAAACATCGGGAGCCCCAAACGCCTTTATCCAATCATGTCAAAAGGCACCTCTTAACCTATCAGGTTTATCCGGCAAGGGGATTCCCACACATTTAATTTCTCTTTTCATCTTAACGACCCAGAGTTTGCCTGTGGGCTCTGCAGAGACTCACAGTCAGTTACTTTATTACTGCCTTACCAGAATTTATTGTTGTGGGAAGAAAAAATGTAGGAATCAATGTCCTGCGACCTCACAGGTTAGGAAGTCTTGTGCGACTGAAGTTTGTGCGAGAGCTTTTTCCCGATATAACATTAAATCACTGCAAGCAGAGTGTCTCCAGGTAAGAAAAACACCTTCACTTGACCATACCAACTGACACTCAACATTCCAGGAGCTTGATGACAAAGTGCTTCAGCCCACTCACTCATTCCAGTTACTGCTAAAAAATAAACCCAAAGTGCTACTGTAAGAATAGCCTCTCTTTAGTGAGAAAGATGTGCAGGAAGAAGAAATAATGACTTGCTCTAACGAAGCAGTAGAGAGGAACAGACAACCTTTGTATGCATGGCACAGACTATTTCCTGCCCCCTGAAGTGTGCTGGCCACTCTAATAGATCTCCCTATTACTCATTTTCCTGGTTGCATCAACAACAGTTTTTCCGCCTTTGSCTGCTGAAGATCTAGCTCTTGTTATAATACTAAAATACAAGAATGCAGGAGGACTGATTTTAAAAATACTTCTGAAAAATGCTGGTTATTTTAAAATGGTTACTTCCTACAAGTGAGCTTAGGAGCATAAGCAAGCAGCAAATGAGAAAGTTAGGCACACAGTGGAGAGGTGCCTGTCAAAACCTAAACCTGAAAGGTCATGGTGATGAGTTAAAAGGGCTTCCATATTAACAACAGAATCAATTAAGGTGCAATTTTGAGCTTGTGACACTCACAGGCCCTGTGAATTTTGAACTTCCCGACTTTTGAGCCACTCCTTACCATTCACCAGACGRGAGACTTTGTGGCTCACTGAACACAGTTCAGTCTGGGATGGAGGCAGAGGAAAGAAGACATTCTCCAGCTTCCCTAACTTAAACTGACAGTAGGGAAACGCGGTGGGTAAAGTAACTGTCTCAAAGGAGACATGCAGAAAATGCAGCAAGTAACTCCTTCAGGAAGACTGCTTTGCTGTTCTCAGTGCACTTCTAATGGGATCTCCACTAAAATTCTTGTGGCCAAACTGTAGCCATATTTCAGTAAAATTCAAGCTATACAAACTTTACTTTCTATTTATACGAAGCACAGTGTCTTACAGGTGTTTCTCTTTTAAAAACCAAGACAGACTTCACTACTTGAGTGTGTGCCTACAAGCATGAATCTTAAATCTGTCACAGTCTTACATTTTAAGCAGTATTTCTGTTCACTATCATCCCAGTCTTAAATCTGCAGATGACATTAGATATTCTTTTCCATAATACTCTACCACGAACTCRTACAAACCTGACAGAATAGTATTTTTCAAAACTGTTTTTTTCCCCTGTAGTATTACACTGCTGCAGGATATAAGTACACAGTTGATTCTTTTGCAGTAAACCTATAGGGCACACATAGACATAATGATGTTTCAACCTCAAGCACAACCCATAACCCAAAACCACAAATTAAAAAAAAAAAAAGAAAAAAAGGCCTTAGAAAGATCAATGCAAACAAGAGAGCAACCATATTATTCAAAAAAAAAAAAAATTTTACACCTACCTCAAATTGAGACTCACCGTCCACAACCTCTCAAAAAGAAGTAAAGTCTAGGCTTGTTGGAAACACCTGAAAGTTAGTTTTTCTTTTAGAGGAGCTAGTACCAAATTTCTCCCTTCTTCTGCAAAGAGATTAAAATAAAATAAATCTATCAGCTCTAGCACTTTTTTCCTCCAATGTCTATGGCAGGTTGATCCAGCACACAGGTTAAACAGTACAGCTGTAACGAGTGGCTTAAGTCTGATCAATCTCTATACTTAGCTTTTCCTAAAAATTGAGCCAATCTTAGGACCCCAAGACTTTGGCAACATCCCCAGCTTTCTGATACTTGTTTGAAGTCCTAAAGAAAAGGTCAGAATGCTTCTAAGCAAATTCTTTGAGCATTTCCAGATTCAAGTTATTGAATCCAGCCAAGAGTTTCATGTCAGCAGTGGCTGTTTAACATCCCACCTTGCTACAGGGCATTAGAAAACATTTTGCTACCATGATGCATTATTATTTCTTTAAGAATATCTTTTACAGTAGCAGCCATTATTGAGTATTTCTACTTTTGTTACAGTACAGACCATTCACTTGAGAGCATTTTATCTTTGCTATTACTGCATCTATTCCTTATATAAACGGTCATAGCACTTTTAACCAACTGCCCCGAGTTATACCAGCAAGAATGATTATATGTTAGTTGGCTGTAGACACCACTAGCTTTACTTTCAACTTCCATTTCTTCCCACTGCTAAGCACATACCAGTTTGAGTGTTATTTTTACTTGGCTTCTTAAATGAAAGCTATTTTAGACTTAAAATAGTCATCTTTTGTTTTCTCAATTGTATTTGGACTTGGTTACCTCTTGAAGTTGTTACCTTCAAGAACATCAGTTTTTATTTAAAATTGACCTGTAATCCAGTACATGCAGAGAGGGGGAAAAAAAAAAAAAAGACAAAAAGATGTATTCAGACAACTGCCACAATATAACAAGGGTTATATTTAATGTATTTTTACAAAATCTCACCTACAACTGAGACACAGCAATAGTCTATAGCACCAGATATTGTACTACCAAATAAAAATGGTCTTGTCCTATCCACCAACCAAATTCTCCTACTCGTCCAAAAATCTGATGGGTAACACGGCCTATGTTGTGTTTCACTCCAGTAAGGTGTCTTGCACCTGCTTTGAGAAGACATCCCATCAGCTGTTATTTATTCTCTAACAGAGATAGAAGTTTCAAAATTAAACATTCTTCAGTAGAATTGTGTAAATCCAGCACGCAAGGCTGGAGAAGAAAACCACATGGGTAGGCTTATCAGAGCAGTTATAGGACAAAATTCAGCCCCTTTGCATCAACGCCAACAGCAGAGCTAAGACAGCACTTTAGTAACATTATGAGGCCAAAGATAAGCCTCATAAAGAACAGGAAATGCAAATAGAAGAGTTATCTACTCAGGATCTCATCTATTGAACAACTCTGATTCCTCTTGGGTTTGTGGGTATAAATGGAGCATCATCATCATGTGTAACACTTTTTATTGAGAATATCAGCAAATGCTCAACATTTGTTAAACATACTAGGAACATATTCTGATCTTGTTTTGAGACTGACTTATTTGTTGGGCTCTCCATGGCATACAGTCACCAATCTGAACATCATGCTACATCGAGCCATGAGATGCATTTGCTTTGTTCAGGTAAGCGTTCTTCTGGACAGACCTACCTGGAGGGGATGTTGAAAAATATTACGAAATAAAAGATATCGAGTCAAGCAGGCATTACTGCAACTAACCAAATAATTTATTACAAAGAAGTATGCAATGCAGCACAGCAGAGAACAGCTCTGCATCAACAATACAATGAAACAAACGTTGATCTGTTTGCAGTCTTCATCGAGACTATGGGAAATGCTGAAGGAAACAGTTATTTACTTCAAACAGGCAGTGAAATTGCAGGTAAACATAGACAAGATGATATTAATAGAAACACCTGCAGTTCTTAATTTTGTGATATCTGAGAAACAAATCCAGGAAATTTCCGACAAAGTCGCTTTAAGCCCATCCTACTAAAATAAACTATAGAGAACAATCACCTAAAAGCATTTGTTTTTAAACCTGAAAAGATTACAAAATAAATCTTAAAGACTTAGTTCAAGATGGCTTTAAAATCTTGACAAATAGCTGGGTCTGTTGCTGTCTTCAGTAATGTCATAGTATCCTTCGGGATCTTCCTGAATAGTTGCATTTTACCTAAAAAATATCACAAACAATAAATTGTGAGTAAGTAACAACTTAGCATTAGAAAAAATGCTAACAGAGTTTAAAACACTTTCATGAAAACAGTATTAGCTCAATGCAATAAAATATATAAGAAACACCTGGAATGAGGATTAAAGAAAAAAAAGAAAACAGCAAAACACGCTGTTTTCCTTCTGCCCTTAAGCCAAGCAGGCAATTTCTAGTAAACAAGAGGGCTAATATCATATGTTAGAACTTTAACAAACTAAGTAAATCCCTCCTATGTTCTCTTCTCAAACATTTTCTCTAAGATCTTTAGAGATTTTTGAAAAAATTAAAATGCTTTTCTCAGTAACTATATGCACCCCAAAAAGGTGGACTGCTACAGGACAATTACTTTTAAAATGTTATTTTAAACAATGCTAAGGAAGAAGGACAGATTTTATTTGCTAATACCCCTTTATAGCAGGAAATTTTTCCCTTGATTTTTTTTTCTCCTCTTCTTTCAGCATGGCATCAAAGTGGTTATTTATCTTAAAATAAACAAACACAAAATAAAAAGAAAAAAATGCCTGTTTTGCTGAAATATGGGCAACAGCAACTCTCTCCATTGTAAGTTAATTGGCAAACCCCCTTAAGATAGAAAATTCTGAAGACTGAAGATTAGGCTCTTAAATCAGGAATGCAAATTTTATAACATGATGTATAGGAGCTCAGTGAAGTCTACAGTCAACAGAATTAAAGACAGTAAAAAGGACTTTTTAAAGATTAGGAAGAACATTTTAAATCCTAGCAACAGCTTAAGTCGGTTACCTAAACAGAGTTGGTGAAATTGTTAATGATGCAGAAAGACAGAAGTGTTCAATAAACATTTGTTTCTTATTTGGAGATAGATGATGTATTTATATTTTATCATGATAAGAAGAGACTCTTGATCCCTTCCCTACTGGTCGTAATAGGGAGGATGTTAAACAGTAACTATGTTTAAAAAACTTCACTCTGAGGAATGAGGACAGCATCGAAGAGCCGTTGATGCTGATATTTTAAAATCTTGGGATTATTGGAAAGAACCTCCTCCTCCCCAAAACCTGTGAGCTTGATATTGATTCCATTGGAGAATAATGGGAGAATAATGGAAAGGCATGTACTGAGACACAAATTAAGAATTTGTATCAATTCCTTTTGGACATCATAATCTTATGGGAGAAATACGTTTTGCGTTAGCTGATAAAATCTCCAAAACAACAAAATAGCATCTGTGTTGGTTTACCAGGCTTGGTCATCTCTGTGCTCCAGTTTGTTCTGCAGTAGAGATATTGCACGTGAGAACACACATGAGAACCAACAACTCTGCTGCCACAGCTACTCTGACATCCACAGACACTAACTTGAGTTCCAGGACTAAAATAGTGCCTAAAATAATGTTTTAAATTAGCTCTGGCATCTCTACACTATGCTTAGCTCTGTGATTATCTTCTCTGCACCAGGGCACAGTACTGACATTACACAGAAGTGAAGGTGACACAAGCCAAAAAAGACTAACCAACCAGACTGAAAGGAAAAATATCTATAAATGCATTTTAAATGGATTTTTGGTGGGTTCCTGCCGGATGTCATCCAAACTTATTTTAGTAGGTTTATTTGGATGGGAATAGAAATATAAATAACACGCACATTCAGGAGAATGAAAAATGGCCCTTAACAAGATAAATGTTTCATTTTCCCTTCCTTCTTAACAGAGAAAACATCAACTAAGATAAACAGCTTCAAAGACAAGGAAAAAAAAAAAAGTGCCTTACAATCCCTTACAATCAAACCTTACAATCAAACATCCCTGTAGGCCTTCCATGCTGCACCCATGGCATTCAACCCCCACACTTGGCTCCATATCATGGAAAGGCCACTGGGATGGGCTGCAACACAGCCCTTTGCATTTCAGATATGCTGTGCTGAGAAGAGGCTTACACCTAAATTGATGTTACCTTTTATGGCTGCTGAGCGCCATAGGTACTCCAGGAAAAGCTCACAGTATGCACCTCACAGCTCGTGCACCTCATGTGCCACTTGGCCCAAGTGACAAAGAACAATGCCCAGTTTTTCTTAGCTGCATGGGAATCTCTTTTGAAATTCAGAGTATTTGAGATAAATTCTTCTTTCAATAATAAAAGCTCATCACTTTTAACTCGTCTTCAGGCCTTTCCTGATTCACCTTCATGACACACAACAAATACGATGCTAACAGCTCTCCTCCAAAATTTAGTAAACCAGGTTATTCAATTTCTGCAAGGGCCATTCTTCCTAGAGGACCCAACTGACAAAAGGCCAACTTTGCTCTCTACACATACATAGTTAAGCTTGGACCACCAGCTTTGTGGTCAGCATCACAGGCTGGTAGAATAGAAAGAACATAGTGGAATATCATACGCAGGGAAAATATTTCATTACTCAAACCAGGAGAGATTTTAACTCCACCTTCCCAGACTATTCCCCTACTAGCCTTGGTGGTACAGACAGTACAGATTCCGCTTTTAAGGTATAGACACACATACATGAAGGAAATGGGGCTGAACAACAGAGCTTTCTGGGGCTATGCTTGTGCCCTGAATGCACTCTCAGTCACAACAGCAAAGGRCATTCACAGAGGATGGGGGAGCTTCAAGCTGGATATTACCTCAGAGTTCCTCTAAGCAAGATCCCCTCAGCACTAAAGATGGAAACTTGGATACAAGCTCCACATGGATCTGATCTCCAAGCAGCTATCCTAAGAGTTGAACCAGTGCAATCCCTTTTCAGCTCTCCAGCTTCAGCTGTCTGCATTTGGCAAGCAGCCATTTCCTTCCCACCTGCAGGCTGGCCTGCTTCTTTACCTGTGCTTTTAGAAGGGCTGAACAGAACTGGTTTCTTAGCAGCACTAAGCACAAATTGTGCCTCTGTATTTGGCATCACCGAATAATTCTCTGGAAGAGGTCGCTGGAGTTCTCTTCCATATAAAAGGTTCAGAGGACTTGTTCATACCTGTCAGAAATGGGCTTTCTACAATCCCAATCATGAGTTTGTTTCCGTAAGAAACGTTCCGGTGTTCACACTCACACTGCACACAACCTGTGCGCACTCTGGCTTTTTATGTGGGCCTTGCATAAGGGAAGGAAATGCTGATTTTCAGAAACAGTATTGCTCTCCTTATAGTGTATGTGTACTGTGTTTCAGCACTGAAATTGAGCCTGTGATAGTTTTACAGACCCAACAAGGGTTACACTGCAAACAGACCGAGGAATTTTTCAGCGTTATGGAATAAGATCAAGATCTTATTCCGGAGTTCTTAATTACACGCTCAGCACAGAGGAACTCTGGAAAAGTTCCTACATCTGGTCTTTACTGGGATGAAATTCAACAGCAGTACTGACCTCTTTARAAGAAACAACTGATGTTCACTTTTATTAACTTTTAATATCTCAGAATTCAAATTTCTGTGATTTCCAAGGCTGGTCTGTGATCAAACTACTAGACTACACATCTTGACCAGGACAGACTGACACCAGATGCCAGCCTGGTAACGACAGCTTTTTTTTCCCACTGAGTAGAATACCAAAACAATTTGACCACGTACTCCATAAGCAACTGTGATAGAGTACACGGGGCAAACTGAATGCCCAGGACATTCAGAATGCCCAGTGCAAAGACAGGTCCTCACTGTCACTCTTTTATTTTTCTTTTATTTTTGGTGGAGTTACTCTCCATTTTTTAAACAGAATTTAATTTCATTTAATTCAAGCTGCTGAGAATGYTACATGATATCTCAAACATACTAAGCTTCAACTGTACAAGCTTGCTGAGAGACAGATAACAATAGCTGTCCCCTATGTATAACAAGGCCATAGAATATGTCATGCTGAAACTACCATTTTAGTTTGTCTATTAAATAGACATATGTGATTTGATTAATATTAATATTTGATTAATATATTACTGTATAATTCAGAAAAATGCTTTATGGAAAAAATTACAAATACTTTGAATTCTTCATTTTATTAGAATTGATCATATTTTAAATCATAAAAGTAATTGAATACTTACATGTTTTTAAGGGCTTAAGTAGGCATTTGTAAACAACCTTGTGGTTTGACAGCTTGACAGTGAAGGCGTGATAGCAAAGCCATTCTGCTGCCTCAGAGGGAAACACACCAGTTGCACCTTTGTTACCTAGTGGAATACCTACAGACAGAGCAGAAAGATGCTGTTATTGAAAAGGATGTGCACTCAGAAGCACATATGACCCTTTCACTTTCTGTATACATCACTACAATTTTTAACTTAAAACATATACAGTCAGTGAAGGCCATAAGGGAGGTAGGCAACTAAAAAAGACAACCTGAACCATTTTAGTATTTTCAGTGACTGGAGCTTAAGGAGGCGGGGAACACTGTGTGTTCAAAAGTGTGATGCTTACTATCTACTCCACCTTTTTTACTCTGGATCTTTATTTCAGATTTCAAGTTCCTTTTCTTTGCTAAKATGACAGATAAATTATGCTATTTCATTGCCATTTTTATACTGTACCTGCATTTTTCGATTTCAGGATAGAATAGCAGCATGATGCAGTTTCCGAGATAATGCTTAGGAAGAAATAAGGGTTGTTTTTAACTTGCTGGTTAAATGGAAGCTGGAGAACACACGCGTGGAACCTGTTCACAAAAACAGTCTATTTAATCACAAGTCGTTTGCAATTTAAAGTGAAAGCACAATTCCAGACCTTAGTTTCTACACAAAATTTAATTGCACCAAACAGCCCATWGCTATATTAACTCTGTTAGCATACAAGGTTCAGATGCATAAAAGCTYCTTTTAAAATCTCTTCTGAAGATACTAATTGTCCTATCTCTGGGAATGTTCAAGTCCCTCACTGATTCCATGTCTTCGACTGCAAAGCCAGAAGACACACACATGAGAAGCAGGCGTTGCTCTCCAGGTGGACAGACCTCCAAATGATCTAGAGGTCCACGTGCCAGGATCCCCACTCTTTTGTCTAACTGAAGGTCAACTCTACTTTTTATGGAATAACACATTAGAATCACGCATTACTTCTATAAGTGTTGAAAGTAAGTTTGGATGCCTATACAAGGTCCAACATAGCCAATAAAATGCAATGTAAAACTATACAAGATGCTTACCTTGTTTYACTTGACATTATTACCTGACTACAAAAGAGCAGCATCTGAATTTTGTAAAGAGGGAAAACATCGCTTAAAAAAACCTTGGGGGGAGGAGGGGAATAAAACTCTTGATGGATTGTGATTTGAGACACAAATCAGAGCAAATAAGAAAATGACCTTTTGATATTCCAGTATTTGTAAATAACTGATAACAAGATTCATGAGCAAGAATCGGAAAAGTCAGGAATAAAACATGACAGCATGACCAGTATCTCCTACTGTCTCCTGTCGAGTGTTGTCCATTATATGGAATTAAAAGAGTCCTAATAGAGCAGAGTAATAGTCAGGTAACACCATCAAGCATCCACTAGAAAAAGTCTGGAAGAACAGTTTTAGACCTAGGAGATTTGATCTTTACACTAAGCTTTACTCATGTTTCTTTCCCCCACARTCCCCTATAATACCTGGTATCTTCCCAGCTTGTGTATTAGTTTTGATTCCATTAATCTTTGTTCAAAAATGTTAATTTCAAGAAAAATCTCACAAAAAAAGAGATCTAAACTTTGCCAGCTATGAAGCAAGTAAAAAATTATCAGTAGTTAAGAAACTAACTGGGAAAAATTACACCTCACTTAAAGTTACCCAGGACAAAGTTCTACATGATTTTAATAGATACAAAGTTCTAATATATATTAGTTAATAAGTGATTAGCTTTCTAGTCATCCTTCCAGAGTAAAATTGCTTATCTTGAGGTCAGCTATAAATACCCAAGAATATTAAAAATCCACTAAGTGAAGTGTCACTTAAATAAAACAGCAATATAATGCTGTATATTGAATTATACAATATTATGTAAGAATAGTCTTGAAACAAGAGTAATGTGACTCACTACAGTTTTCCACAGTACATGTTTTTGGCATAATGTTTGCTAATCTGTTGCTCCACCATGTGTCAAGAAACAGAACTGAAATATTCAGTTCCTACAAGAGACAGTGACCTACCTGTATGCCTGAAGTAAAAATATCTTATAGATGTTAATGAAAACTGTTCTAAGGCTGTTGATCTAAAACAGAACAGAAATAAAGCTATGGAAGTATTTTACTGACACCAGCATCCAACTGACTGACACCATATCCAACAATATAAGACCATCAAGATAGAAATTGTATTTTATGCTACACTTCAAAAACTTCTATTATGYACGTAAGTAACAACACTTTGAAAGCTTGATTCTGGAAGGGGCTGATACCCCCCACTACAGCTGATTACAGTAATTCCAAAACACGTTTCCTCTTTTAAAATTAACTTTTATGTTAGAACTCAAAGCAGTTTTAACATCCTTTATCACTAATCATGACGTCTCCAAACATCCTTTTCTAGATTCCCACCTGTAAATCAAGAAATAAACAATGGCATTTCAGTTTGAGGACTGTCATCAGTTTGCATTTCATGTTTTTCCCGGCTGTTCTGCTTGAATTGAAGGAAAGACTTGATCTGATAGAAGTACCAATATAACTAGAAAGAAAACAAAAGCAGTTAAACTCCACAGACTAATAGGCTAAATTTATTTCTGTTACAGAGATTACCTGCTAAATCTATGAGCCAATAGCTAAAAGAACATAAGCAAATACAAATTAGAAAACAGTCAGACACTGTAGCCTCGAAGCTATTAGATACAGCAATGACTTCAGTACCTCAGGGATGAATAACTCCCCTTGTCAAAAATTTTATATAAACCATACACATTTCTAAGGCATGTGGTCTAGCCAAAACATTATGAGGCACTCCAGCAATGATTAGCTTATATTCAGTGATCCATGCAACTTGGGAACCAAGAGCGGAAATCACCTCAGCTCACCTTGGCCCAACAAGCAGTTGCAGCAATCCCCACACACACCTGAACTGTTTGCTTTATGAATACAATAAGCAGACAGATCTCTTCACCTGTTTATTTTAGTAAAAGAAAAAATGTTATAGAAATGTTTTTCATAAGCTGATCAAGCTTTCATCTTTTAGAAAATTACTAATGAACTCTACTGTTCCAGTCAGAGAAAACCTCTTTCTAATATTCATGGTGTGTTTATAACTAATCATGGCCAATATCATAGAAATATTCAGTTTAAAAGTTTTCATCTATGCCCAAGACCAGGAGATTGGAGATTGCTAAAGCGTCTAGCATTCCATGCAAGTGATTTACAGAACCTCTCCCTGGGGTATGTCCTATCCTGAGATCCATACTGCTCCAATTAAACTACTTTATGTAGTTAACATCTCTTTAAATTAGCAGCACYGATTATTTCCCCCCTGCGTTTCAGACCTGAAAAGTATCTGAGAGAACATCTCTGACACGGACAGGATTACTAGCTCCTCTAGTGTATACCAAATTAACACTTAATCATTGCTGTTGCTGTTAAAGTACATAAAATATGTAATTACATTAATCATTCTGAGGTCATGATACAAATCTAGTAATACAATGTGTACTAATGAAAGAAATGGGACTAATGTTATCAATTTCTCAGAAATCAGACAGTGACAATATGAGGACTTCTGGTCACTACTGACTCATGTCATATTTGATGAGCTTAATGGCATGTGTCTCCCACAGGGATGGAAGGAAGCTAATGGCAGGCTGCATAGAAAAAAAAAAGTGTTTAAACTACTGCATAAGAGGAAGAATTGGAAGATTTGCTTAGCAGTGCATTCAACTACACCATTCACAGGACAGCCTTGTACTTCTCACATAGTAAAACAAACACTGTAAAACTTACACTGGAGGATACAATTCTATTTACCTGGAGTAATCGCAATAAACCTCAAGTGTCTGTATATCTAATAATAAACCACACCATGGGATCAAACGACATTCCGGCAGCTGTTTAAATTCAGAACATGCTGGGATATCATCAACAGGAAAATTCACAATCGTCTTACTAGGGTTTATGACAAAGCCATATTCAGGAACACCTGTTGCTAGAGTCCTAAAATAAATATAGACAGTTAGCCTATCCTGCCTCCTCAAACACARATCTCCCCCTCCAGCCCAAGACACATAGGATCTTGCAGAAATAAAGGACAGAAACCCAAGAATAAAGAAACTATGGCCATCCCTTTAGATGAGTGCATATGCTAGAAATACCACAACCTGAAGATAGCAGAAGTAAAACAAATAAATGAAAAGGTTAAGGATATCATGCAAAGAACTTTCACGCATTACAGCAAAAGGAGAATTTAAACCATGAAACACTTGAGATTCAAGCTGCATAAATCATGCTCATAGAAACCACTGAGGTCAAAAGCAGTGAAAGTTTTTGTTTYGGAAAGTTCACTAAAGCAGGAAGCACAGAAAGGATAAGAGAGGCTACCTGTTCACAGAAAACAAACACAATCAGTACAAAAGTGCAAAGTTGATACAGAACATGAAGATGTTGATAACTTCACAGGAAAACAGGAGAATATCTGCAGTACTATTGCAAGCATCTTTTGACTGAAAAGATGTTAGAGAGAAATATTTTGAGGTATCCCCAAGCCTACCGATGTCCTTCATGACTTAAATAAAATGATTCATCTGAACTATAGATCCACAATGACATCACTACAGTTTTTCTGCTGTTCTGTCAAGAAACTGAGGGTAGATAAGGTCTTCAAAAAACACGATCTCATTCTTCAGTGCAATTTACACTTCCAACTGTACTTGWCCATGGCAAGTTTCAGGGTCAGGACAGAACTACTACTTTTTGACTGTGAAAGGTACTAACTGACTTAACTGACTGCATTGCAGGTGCTAAGATTATCTCCAAGGTCCTTCTCAAGGTCCTTCTCACTAGMTTCATAAAATGACATTTGGCACCACTGTAACCCAGCTCCTTGGATGCCAACTGTACATACATTCACTCCCAAAATAACAAGGAACATCTTTTGACAATCAGCCTAAAAGAAACACTTAAGTGCTCCGAGGAATCACTCTTGGAAAAGTTTTGAGAGTTAGATGCTGCCATGTTATTATTATCTTCAAATATTCACCTCAGAATATTGCTAAAATTTGCTGATCATTATTGGATCAAGGAAAGATTGTATTGTTTCACCAGAAACAGAAGGTGGCAGCACATCCACCTGATAAAAACACTTTAAAAATGCAACTAAAATGTTGTAATATTTTGAGGAGAAATGGTCATAAAAGACGAGTGCCAGCTTTTCTGGTTTAGTCTGCATTACTAATTGCTGAATGAAGCTCTGTCAAGATCAGCAACTAGATCCCTACTTTAAATCTTATACTCCCCCTCCATATGAGGTTCAAGGGACAGTTGGTTGTCAAGAACAACCATCGGGATTCTTCCCAGACACAGGCTACTAGTGAGGACTCCAAAACTAGCCTTTGATTATTAATCCATAAACCAACCATACCTATATAAATAGGTGCAAAGGAGATCAAACACAACATTCTAAAAAATCTTATTGCTTATTACTTCAAGGAAAGTGCATTTAAAAACATACCTCAGAAAAGTTCTTGCTTTCGTTAGGTGTGGTGTGACCAGCAAAAAGTCATCAATTAAACGTATCAGGACTCTGGAATCAAGAAAAAAAAATGTCGTTAAATTGCTTGACACATAACCCTGTCAAATCTTTCTTATTCTCCTCAGAGGGATAACATACCAACTAACATAACTGCTTCCTTTAATTCACAAGGAAGGTAGAGGCCAACATAACATCAAACTTCAATTTCATGAAGAAATGCCTAACTTTGCTTCTCTATTAAAAATAAATAAAACAATATTTAAAAAAAAGCCGCATAATGTCTGGCTACATTAAACAATATAGAAGCTCAGAGCACACAAGCTACTCCATATTCACAATGGAGGCAAGATTTTGCACTTGAGAATTTGCAGTATTTTTGTTCACAAGGTAACCAAAGGTGTTATAATAAAATATACATATGAAGATACTAGATACTTTATATACTGTAACTCTGTATCTCAGATTTTCATCAAGTAGCTTGTTTGTGAAGCTGTAACTTGAGCAAAAAACAGTCAGACTAAGGTCCACCATGAAAAAGCCTAAAATTTCCATTTTTAACAAAATGCATGGCACAAGAATACCTAATTTGTCTGCAAAGTTCTGCCTAAAAGACCATCCTTTCCAGTCTCCCTTTCCAAGTCTTCACTATTACCTTTGCTACAAGTCAGCTACACCTTTGTCCATMCAAATCGGTAGCCACTCAGGAGGTCAAATGGTTGACTTAAGAGATCAAATGAAAATACTAACATCATGGAGCATACACCTAAATGAGATCCTAAAAGCTGCTCTAAACTCATAAAAACAGCTGCCACTCAAAAGAACACAATCTTTAAACTACGTTTTTTCAATTTCAGCACTATTTWAAAAAAATCCTTGGTAGAAATGGATAGTTATTTAGATGTGTATCCTTATAATTTCTGCAACTGACCTGTAAAAGAAAAGTTTCATTGGGCATTGCAGGTGGGAATCTCTAGTAAGTTTAAAAGAATCTGTACCATTGAACAAATAATCCAGACAACCACATGTTCCATGTGGCTATGCTTGGTTCATTCCTTCCAGAAGCTGATGTGTAAAACGAAGCGAGAACCTTTGTTTCATCAACCCTGGCAACACATAATAGGGTAACTTTTACAGTAACTCATAAGGTAACTCACAGGGACTAAGAGCTCCAACAGACTCAGAAAAGTGCCTAATAATTGAAGGATGCCTTTTAAAGCATCTTAAGAATTTTAAGAATTACACTGTTTGTGTAGAAGGAGGGTATCTAAAAGTGATGATTCTCATCATTCAGGCAACTTTGAAGATGAGACACTGGACTGATTAGCTTATCAAGAGTGGCCTGACACACTCATCTTCTTTTATCTTTATTAGGAGAGAATTCACAGTAAMGAAGGAAGATGTGTGAACAGGAACAAGCCTCAAGAGGCTCACTGATGTCCAGTTTAATGCCTCAACACCCTGATCTGAGATTCARCTGGGGATGAATTCATACAGAAGAAATAGGGGACCCAAATTTTCTATGTCTAATGAAAACACAGAGCTTTCACCCGATTCACATTCTGCAGGACTTCTGAGAAATAAACACAAGCTGGGCTCAAAGACTTTGAAGCTGTACCAAGAACCACATAGGGTTTCTAACACGAGATAATGGGCCTTGTAAAGAAACCCACAACAAACAGATGTCCTTGATAATAAGAAGATTTGCAGATGATGGAGTGGAAGGCCTTCGGACAGGAGCCAGGACTTTCTGGAAGCTTGTAATGAACGCTCTGTCTTGGCTGAAGCCAAAGGAGCAGTGTTGTGGGAACAAATGTGGGAGAACCATAAACTTGCCCATATCTTATCAAGAAGATACTGTCAGAAATGCCACAGCACCACTAAACACTACACTCTTGGTAAGAGTCTGATAAGTCTWCCATGCTTGACAAGGAATCAGAACAGCGCAAGTGAAACCTGGAGGTTCAATGTATTATTGAAGCCTCTCACCCACATAGCTAGGAAAGCTCCCTCTCAGCACTTTTTTTCCTGGTGTCATGACAACTAAAGAAATTCTCCCCATACTAATGATTACAACAACATTGAAGCTTCAGGAGGTCTTGATGTATACTGCACTCCTAATGGTGYAAGCAATACTTAAAATACAAAATTAAAGTTAGAAAACAAAAACAAAAAACACCTATGACTTTGAAACTAACTTAATTCCCATGTTATCTGCATTGTTCTATAGCAGGATGATGAAGACAGCCAAGATAGTATCATAAATGGTTGTTTTAGCAATGATCTATAAAGTGAAAGTCTGTGGGATTAACAGTCTAGCTGTGTCAATTCATTAATCTTGTTCTGTTTGCATTTGGTAAAATTAACTTCCGTTTCAGAGTTGTACAACTTGTACAGCTATTAGATGCATTTTTATTTTCATGGGAAGTGAAGAATGTGAAAATATTCTGCAAAACTTGGCCTGAGGGCACAGCAAGACTCAAACCCAAAACACAGGACTGAGTAGTAAACTACTTAAACAGAGAAATGGTGTACACTAGCCATTAAAAAAAGCATGCTTTGACTGTTGAATTCTACTTCTCTTTGCAAACTTAAGTTTTTGCCCCCAATCAGCAATCCTTTATTACCTGCAGCCSGAGGTAACATTAAAGGAAGACTCTGAATAAAGTATTTTGATAAAACTGGGAAAAGATGAACCTTCCACATCACAAAGAAAATGTTCATAGCTTGCACTCCACAGCATGTTATGTTGCTGTTTCTGAACAATTTAGCAGCCARCTGAAAAAAAGGTATGCAAAATATAGCAGAGGAAAAATTAAACATCCAAATCACCCTACCCATCCTGCTGTATGCCACAGAGCAATTTGTTTTCCATGTCTCCATAGCATAAGCTGCAAAGCAAGGTTGACAAAATGGAGCCTTGGGGAATTCCACAACACTGCAAGTAGTACCTGGGAAGGAAAACGAACAACCCCCACCACAAATCAAAATAGGCAACAAGAAAAATCCAACAGCCATTGTACACTTACTCATTTTAAGCATAATATGTATTTTTCAGTAAGATAGATGCTTTAAGACTCCCAAATTAACCTTTACTTAATTGTTATTGCTTTCCTCTAAGAATCTACAGGTGTTTTCAAGTTTTCAATTCATAACTGAAATAAATCTCTATGTTTTTATACTAACAAAGTTCAGGAGACAATTATCATTAAATAAAAGTAAATATAACTGATTTCAAGCACAATTCCTTTCCCCTATCATAGAGAGGTTATAAAGCTCAGGTGACATGCAGCTCCTTAATTTCCTTAATTCCTTATGTCCCACTTTCTCTTTTTTAAAAACTAATTAACTTGTGAAAGAAATTATACAATGCAAAGGAAAAAAAAAAAAAAAAAAAGAGACATACAAAACTCCCCACGCAATTACAGTGCTGTTTTTATTGTCTTTTGTTTTTTAAATCTGAAGTGCTTCAAGGAAGTGCTCTCTAAAAAAATCCATAATGTAAAGCTTATACTGTACATCAACATGGGGAATTTAATTCAGGCAAGTTTGGAAGTGGAATAGTTTTAATTTTTCTTAGAAATAAGAGACTTCCACACTAAGTTCAAATACAAACACTCATCACTTATAGGACAGGAGTTTTTAAAAATGATAAAATTCTTTCATTTCCACAAGTCAGAGTGGAATTTAAGTGGGCTGTCTGAAGTATTCTTCATTTCTACGTGTATAGTACTATTTGGCCACAGGAAATATTTTCTCAATTATTTCTTTCCACCACTTCACACAGMGAAATCCCTGACAACTTACTCTAATGAAATATGTAATCTGGTCATACATCTCAGGTATGTTTTGTATACTTCACTCTGAATCACCCTTATTTCCTCATATACCTGCTCAAGCATGAAATTATCTTGCTTCCAATGAAGAAAAGTCACTAGCACACTGTGAAATGCTGAACTTTTGGCACTTGCTTTTTATTAGTAGGATTCACACTCAACCCTCCCCAGGAAGTTTGCAGACGTTGCCAATCATCACCTTGCAGAAGTATAAATCTTATTTTGTTTTCCAGAGCTGCAAAGAATTCACATAGACATTGCCAGAGTGACATTTCTCAGTATCTCTTTTGTCTTGTCGGTTGTATAAAGTTCTTTTTTTTTTTTTTAATGCCAGTAGCAACTGAGGAGAATGCTACATGAAATGCAAGTAAATTATTTTCACAGTATTCTGTCAACAAAGAGGGACTGCATTAAAATGTCCATTTTCCTATTACTGGTGTAGTGAAATTAAAAGGACTAAAGTTATGAAAAACTATGGACATAAGACTAATATCTAGAAGTCTAGATCTCATTGATGCTGTCAGTCATCTGCAAGTTTTTCTAGGTAAAATATTACTTATCTCAGACTTCTGATAAAACTGTATTAGATGATTCCCTCCCAGTCCCCAGATAAAGACATAGAAATCCAYTGTGGTGACCAAGAATAAAGCAGCACTCAGGTAGCTATGCAAAAGCCTTATTTGTAATTTTGGTTTAGTACAGATATTATTTTCAGTACTTTAAGGCTGAGCAGAAGAGTAAATTCAGTAAGTAAAAACCATCACTTAAACACTGTATTTAGAAAACATCATCTATAGTCAACAATAGCTTGATAATTTGAGGGAAAAAAATGCTATGTTTTTAAAGTATCTTTCTCTTGAACTACATCCTGAGTTTTAAGTTGAATTAATATCATCCAGGTGGGAAAAAAATGTATTCATAAAGAAATTTGAGTTCAAGTACTTCATGCTTTTCTAAAACTTATAAAATAAATTATAAAGTTTTCAAATAAAAATAATAAAAAACCCTATTATATAAATATTTATTTTTACCTGTGCTCAATCTCCAGGATGTTGTTATGTAACATTTGCAGAAAAAATGTAAACAGGCTGTCACTTGTCTCATTAAAAGATAAACTCTAAAAACAGGACAAAACAAGATTTGTATTTAAAAAAAAAAAGAAAAAAGCAACTGAAAATTTAAACTAGAAGATATATAGAAACCTTTCTGGAAAGTAAGRAACTGTAATAGTTCAAACCTCTAGGGGAACAAACAACAACTTAAAAACAAGAACTGAACAAACAAACTAAAAAGTTTCTCACAACCAATAGGTATAAAAGAATTATGGAGAGATTGGAAGCTTGTATTACAACATGTATAAATCACAAAGGAGACATTACAATATATGAAATCTCCTCTTTTTGAACACTTTTTGCCCTCGTGTTCTTTATGATTTCCAAATATAGAAATATCTGCCTCTTCTGCTCCAAAACATTCCACATTCTTGCTGCATATTACCAATGACTGCCTGTGTGACTGCCTGCTCACTATTTATGAACAAGGATTTTAAGTAAAAAAAAAAGTATGATAACATTTCACTCAGAGTAGTTTAAATCTCTTTCCAACTAGCTTACCCAGCAAGGAAACAAAATCACTTAGTATATAAATGACTTAGAGACAGGGGAAAAAGGCACCTAACTTTTACTAGAGCCATGGAAGATTATAGTTAAAGATAGGCACTGAAGTGCTAATGCATTGCACCCATAGCATAAATGCCCATATTGACTTTCTTTTTTTTAATGACACTCCAATTCGTTTCTAAAAATACTGCGAAATAGAACGCTACCCTAGAAATAGATGCTTCACTAATCATCTGAATCAATGTGCACTATAAAAACAGAAAACCAAACCTGCATACATAGTACCAGATGGCTTTAATTTTTATTCACAGACTCATTAGGCTCCCCRTACTTTGCAGAATCCTGGAGAGAGGGACCATCCCTCCTTAATATTCTTCCCTTCTCCCCAGATGTATGAGGTTACTTTCTTGTAGGTTAGAAGTATAAACTACCTCATTTCAAAATCTTTCACTTGCAAGTGAAGGAAGGSGGGGGGAAAAATGGAAGAGGAAGCACAACATGACTCGAGAGTTTCTGGTCATCTCTGGCTCAGGAAGCTTATATACGCTAATAGTAGACATGCTTAGTATATATGMATCACCACGATGCCAAGCAATAAGACATATCATAAACTGACTAGTTGTATCATTTACTTCCATACTCTCCTCTGTCACGCTCCTTGTACAAAGGAGTCTTRAGAACAAATACTATTTGGAACTAATACAGTTCTGCAAAGCACAAGTGGAACAACAAAAGGATGCTTGCTTCTTGTTAACAAAGGGCTTGTCTTTAGCAAATCATTTTTAGTCATACTTTAATTTAGACATCAGGCAATCTCTTTAGAACATGACACAAGAGTTAATGCTGTTTTGCACTGCATTTTAAACTCTGCTAAAGAAAAGTTTATTCTTATCGACCTTGCTTTTTTTTTTTTTTAAGCTTATTTTTAAAACCATTTTTCAGTTCAGTGCAGCTGGCTATTCAAGACTCCTTATCTATTTCCTTAGTTACTTTGGACACATTTTTTACATTCTTACTTCTTTACATTTTGGGGATAACAAGTATTGAAGCCCTTCCTTACTATGTAAATAACTTGAAAACTGCTGCAACAGATAACAAAATTCATTAGTAAATATTTAAAAAGAAACACTGGTTCCAGTGGAAATTCACTGAGAAAATCTGGAAGAGGTTTACAAGGACATTTTGTCAGAAGTCCTGCTCCTTGCATTGAACATTAAAAGCCTGATATAAAGACCAAAGAAAAGAATTCTTATCACAGAAAGTGTTAAGYAATTAAGACAGAAGCCAAATCACCTTATATGTGCCTTTGTTTAACAAAACAAACAAACACACACTTCTCTACTTCCTATGTAGCTTTCTTTTTCAATTGAAAAGAAGTTTCCTAATATTTACCTGTTCAACCACTATTGAATTTTGCAATGAGTCACTCTTCTGAAGTTGGGACACAAACTGTTTCATGTCAGGCATAAAATCCTTGAAAGTAGAAACCTGTATAGTAAATGTAAATAAATAAATGACAAAAAAAAACCAAAAGAAAATCTAGTACCAGACTCTTATTTTTATGAGGGTCAAAGGGTCAAGTTCTTTCCCTGATTTTAATCCCAAAATGTTTGCTACATTTAAAAAAAAATCTCTCCCTCTTTTGTATTCCTATATTCATATAAGTATACTTATGACTAACTTTTGTTTTTAATAATTCTGCAGAGGAAAAAAGTTTAGTTTTGTCCAGTCAAAAAAAAAAACCAAACCACCACCTTAAAGTAATTAATAAATTCAAAAAGGTCTCCCTCCTCACAGAAAAAAAAAAAGTATAAATAAACAAATATATTCCCTGTATTCCCCTGGACAGAAATGGCACCAACAAATAGAAGAAAACAGCAAATCATACATGTCTCTTGTAGAACTTCCTGGCTTTTCCACTTGCTGTAAACTTWATCACTGCATACCGTCGTATGCAGTAGACGGTTTTTTTCTCAGGTTTTAAGATCTGTGAAATCACTTCCACAAGTTTTTTGTGAGGAATGGTATCATAAGCTCTGGACACATCGGTCTGAAACAGGAGAATCATCTGTCAGGTACTCACCATTATTATTGTAAATACTCCTCTAGAATGAAAACAAAACTGAAAGATAAACTACCATCTGGTCCAATCTGACAACGAAACAGACTTCCTGCTTATCTGCACACAAACTATTTCATCACTCAACAGAAGTTTTCCCTTAGAAGTAGAGATCTCCAAACTATCGGCTTTAGAATAAATCTTATTATGATGATTCCTWCTGTAATCTGTACTACATAGCACCTATTTTCATGATTAAATAAATACTAGTGAACATGCAAAGTGGTATATTAAAAGCTGCACAAGCAGCCTTTAACATTTAAATTTCAATCATTTAACTACAATGTATTCCTATTGTTCTTGTATGCTTCTTGACTTTTTTTTTTTTGAAAAAAAAAAAAAAAAAAATCATCCTTATGATTTCATCTTCATGATCCTGGAATTTTCTTCCAGAGCTGCAAAAAAGGATATTTTACTTTTCCTAATGCTCACATTACAATCTTAACTTTGCTTTTACTCTACCCGATCTCAACTCAAAACCACCTGAAAAAGCACCAGCTTTATGAAAACTACATTAACAACAGGATTCTTTGGCTTAAAAGATAAACAATCACTGAAAACAGCTTCAGGAGAGGATGCCAACTGATACACAAAGCATAGGAGGCCAGCCCACAACACAGACCTAGCAGACTGAGCTGTAGCCCTAGAGATTGTCTACTAGACATAGCTGAAAAATAAGTCTCAAGAAGAAACTTTTAATGGTGGGTTTTAAAATGCACTGAAGTTTTTCAAGTGGGAAAAGAAACTCATTGGACAAAGATATATTGCAGTCCAGGTGCTCTATTTTCAAGAGAGTTCTGTGAAGACAGAAGACACCTATTTATCAAAAGATGCTCTGTTTATCCAAAGTCACATGAGGTTTTCCATGCTTTTTTGTCCTCCCCCACTTCTGTAAAATAGTCTTGTCCTTCATAATTTGCAGTTTTGTCTCATCTTTATACCAAAGWAAATGTAATTTCAAAAATCCAGTGCATGATCTGAAGTAACTACTAGCACCTGAGAGAATGGAGAGAAACAAAATGAAGTACAGTTTTAGAAACAGAAAATTAAGTCAGAATTCTGTTTTTAGGTGATTTTGAAGAGAACATACACACACAGCTCACAGCTATAAAAATATCTTCCTTAGTTGATTTCAAAAAATTAATTTCAATATAAGGAAGAAAAAAAAACCAAGCATACCTTGACATAATAGAAATGAGGAATCTCAACACCYGATTCAAGAACCTTTGTAACGAATTTCTTCCATATCTTGAAGATATCATCTTTCCCAAACACTGACGAGCCCAGGAACGTGGCATTTACAGTCTTTTCATAATTTAACACACTAAATAGATTTTTCAGCTGAGTATTGTAGTGATGAACCTAAGGAGACCGAAGAGAACCACCCAAAGCACGTTGAAAAATAGTAAATTCTGCATTTTACAGGCAGTTTGTATATTTACTGTATTTTTGACCAACTACAGCCTTCTGAAAGCCTGAGTATAGCTCCAGTGACTAAATGGACACAGCAAAAAAGCCCCAGAGACTTTTTTTGATACATTTAAGAGCTAGAGAAGATATTTATTCTCAGTTTAACTCTCTGAAATAAAGGAGTGATAGTTAAAAATGTTAACAGAGGGACTCCAGCAAAAAAAAMCTATTCCAAATTACAAGGTAACTTTTCTGAGGCTACAAACACGTGTTGTCAGCTAGGTCTCCAGATCACCTGCAAGTACTTTGCTAAGGTTTAACTCTCTCAACTTCAGGGATAGTGCAGTAGAACAGAAGCCTGGCAGCTTCATTATGCAGATATTGCTCTGTCAATACCTTGAGGAAAAAACTACCAGATGTCTCTATAAAACAAYGATGAAAGGGCAAACTTAAGATTCAACCAGTTAGAAGAAATCCTCTAAAACACATACATATAAAAGACTTCTTACTTTCAATGGCAGCATTGTGATCATGATACAACAGAATGGAAATTGCTAACTTTAAGCATTTTGTTTAATCTCAAGACATTTATTTTTACATGTCAGGGAAATAAAAAACATCTCTCAATGAAAAGCTGTCAAAACTCTGGTACATCAATGTATCCACGTGYCACTGCCTGTAAAACAGCATGTTCCAACAAGGTAACAAGTTTTGTGAATCAATTGGTTGATATGACAAAGCAGTTTTGACCAGTTTCATAAATCTTTGTTATATAAAATTAAGGCACTTTCCTGACCACTACTCCAGTGACATCCTTGCTAGTATAGACCCAGTATCTAAGAAATATAGTCCAAAAGGAAAAGATGTAGTTCACAAAGACAGAAAGAAGCATAAAGAAAAAGGTAACATGCAGCAGAATAATTCCTTCTTCCCTTTTTAGGTATCCCAGGATGTTTCCTTTAGCATCAAATTATTTCTTTTCACTAAAATGAATAGCCTTAAGGATGCTAGCAGGTGGTGTAAACAAGAGCATGGCAATAAAGGCTTCAGAGCTCAAAGACTGATTTGAACTAAGAAAAAAGAAATATTCACAAATTCACAACAGCTCCTTATTTTATTTTTTGATGATAGAAGGAATTCCCTCCAGCCTTTTACTAGTTCCAAAGGAGAGATCTGATAACAAAGCTAAGAACTTTTTGCAGAATTCAAGTATCTGCTGGAATCTTTGCAGAATGTAGAAAAAAAAAAAAACTAAAAATGTTCAAAACAAATCAGACTTTTATGAACTCACTCTCTCACAGTGTTTTGTACCTTGCACTAGAAAAATGAGAGGCATAGGAGGGGCACAATAATACTAGTTTAAATGAAAAGCTATGAAGGTTAAAAAGCAAACACACAAATCTTTAACACACAACAAAATCTATGCTAATTTGAAGATAAATTCACAGAATTGGATTCATTTCACCACTTTTCCAGAGCAAAGACTGAGTTGTCTGTGAATGATAAAACAGCTAGATTTTATTGGAGATGTATCTCTGTCTGATACATTCCACTTACAACTACAGAGGCCGGCCATGACTACTCCCAAAATTTGAGATTGGCTTCCAGACTCTAAAATCTGAAGTGTTCTCAGACTCAGACAGAATAGGATGATGGCTTTCCTCCTGTGATTTAAATACTGGGAGGAAATTTGAGAGCAGACACAAACTAGGTATGGCACAGGACAAAAAACGGGAATAGGCTGGAAGACAAAAYGTCAAGGAAGCTCACAAAAATGAGCCCAATAGTAACACTTCCACATTGAATAAAGCAATTACTTTGCACAACACACTTCTGTCTCAGTCTACTATCTGAGAAGAGATGCAACACCTTGTCTTGCACAGAATTTATGAGAATCATTAACTATGTTCCGAGATGCTCTCTCAGTTTAGGTAAATGAGATCCTTTCACAGCAAGCGAAGACTTCAGTTGCTTGTCTGCGCTCTCCAACAGAAGCTCATTGCTCCCATGTCCAAGCAGGCATGGATATTCCCCCTTAGCTCTCATGCAACAGGTTAGCTGAAAACATCAACATGGCTGACTTCAAGCCTCCACTTCTAGTGCATTCATGCTTTATGCCACATCTACTACTAAAGGAACAAAAATAGCTTTAAAGCACTGCAGCTGCCTCCAAAGTATCTGTGTGCATTCTTTCCAGTCCAACAGTATGATTGCCATAGAAAGACTACAAAGAAAATAATACTTCAGAGCAGCTTTCCGACCATGTCTGGCAAAATAGGGCTGGGATTCACACTGAACTATGAGTACTAAGAAGCTATTGAGTTGTCACCTATTTAGAGAACATTTCATCTTATGTACTGAATGGGACACAGTCACTAGGCAATGCAATTAATTTAGTTATGGAAATACTGGAATTTAGTTCCCACTACATCTTAAGGTTAACTGACCTGTGGTTATTATGACTCTGTTCCCACACTGCAGTGACAACCAACTTCCTCCCCATCTCCCCATTGGATTGGACCCAGCTTCCTTGTCCTTTCAAGACTTTCTCCTGTAAAACACCCAACTTACCACCGCCTGGCCCGCTAAGGGCGATGGACACTCAGGGTTGACCTGGCACAACAGCCAACTAGCTCATCAAGTACTCCTGTAAATCTCAGTGGGTTAGACTCATCTGACCCTCTCTTCCTGGTAAGCCAAACAAATACACTAATGCACACATTGTACCCGACATTGAGTATGTAACACCTTTGAGACTTCCTATCCCCACAGATGGCCAAAGTCAACCATGCTCTGGCAACTTAGCAAGACAAAGGGAAGGAGTGGAAAAGGAGAGAGGAAGAAAACATACTATCATATTAAACTCACTTTAAGACAGGCTTGCAAACAAAACTGTGGATTCTGTAATCGGAGCCTCACAATAACTAAGCACAAGAGAGGAGGAAACTCAGCTAAGTTACAATAGCCCATTCATTCTGATCTGAGGACATCAGTTCCTCACTTTAACCAGTAATATTAAAAAAAGAAACCCACTCACCCTCATATGAGCTGCCCACATCAAATCCATAAGACAATAAAGAAAATAAAAACCTTCTTTTCTCTGCTTTCCTTGCTGAATGTTCTTGCTTCAACAACACCGCTCACTCTTACTATTGGTCTTAGCCCACTTGATTTGGGAATAAATCGCAGCCTTGATGCCATAGGAATGGTTTTTTTTTGATGGATAGCCTCTACCTCCTCTGAAGATAGAGCACGTAGCTGTACTTTGGCAAAGTGGTTTCTAAAATATAAATACACAGAGAGCAAAGAGAAAATGGAGCAGGTTACAAATATTTCATTTCTTTATAATAACTGGAGCTAAATAATCTACTTAGAATTACACATGCTAAAACACTACTACAGAAACTGACATCATATCAATGTTCAAATCAAGGTACCAAATGGAAATCTGTGGATTTCAAAAAAACTCCACAGCAACCTAATCATTATGCAGTGCTACACAGAGGTAGTATACATTTCTGCTTGATGCTATGCAAAGTAAGATAATGAAGTATTTCATAATTTTCAAATTTACTTAGTTCATCTGTAGTTATATTTTCATTTGTGTTAATTGAAACATTTTTAATTCAAACCAATGGGAATCTGGACTTTTTCTGTGGGTTCAAAATCTTACAAAGTATGTACTTAGTTGGATAGGACTTTCTGAAAACTGCATTAGGAAAGATCCAGGGAAAGATTTATATACTAACGGGTCATTCCTCCTCTACATGAACATTTAGGAGCYCTGCCAAATAATATAAGTCATAGTGAACTGAGATCCTATGGTACATATGAGATGAGAAGGGTAGTAACGTATCCTGGACCAGGATGCAAAAGACCCAGCCTGAAGAGCAGTAGTCAGCCTAAGCAAACCGTAGCAAACAATCAAGAGATAGATGGTCTCCAAAGCACAGATGCCAACTTCCCTACCTGCATCTTATCAGTAACTGTAATTCCACCTCTTAGAGGATCATCGCATCTTTCATGTCATTTACAGCAGAGATGACAACTCTGAACACTCACTGATCTAGTAGTTCTTGAACCATCCTACTCTGAATTGTACACTCGCAGCCCTATTGCACATTGGAATGTGAAGGTTTTTTGAGTGCACATTTGGGCTTCAAGATCTCATCTCCCTACAATGCAGGGGATTCTTCTGCCATGTACAAGACTTGTAACCCCTGCAGCAATCCTACCATGACAGTAAGGGTAGGAAGCGTTTGGTCCTCAAAGCCAAAAAAAAAAAAAGCACTCATTTTTCCCACTTCTTTGGCATGTTCACTTCTTTCTTTCACCCAACTTCTTCGGGATGCTCCCCCAGCTTTCAATCACCTTCAGGGTAATTGAATCTGCAAGTTCACGGGTTTCCTGCACAGCAGGAAAGTAACAGGGAAGAGAACAGGAATCAGACTAGAGCCTTGTAAGTTCAGCTCAGACTAGAGCCTTTTAAGTTCTGACCACCCTGCCCATAAATGTTTTTTTGAGAGGAGAAACTAGGAACCAGGGAGGAAAGAGCTGAGACCAAAAAAATACTTCTTTTAAGCAGATATCCCATTAAAAACAGTATTCTCCAATACAGAAAATTTAATACTTCATGATACTTCAGGTAAAACAAAGAAGAATATGCATTACAAAATGTTAATTACAACACTAAGCCTTCAACATTAAGTTTAAACAGGACAAAATTTATCATTACTATTTTTACTGCATATTCTGTAGTAAGGCTCCCTTAACAAACACATATGCACAGCAGCTGCATTGAAGAAGTTACTACTGTTAAGCTCAGCGTAGTGAAACATAAAACAATAAAAAAAAAGAACACACATAAAGCAACACTGTAGACCAAATGACCACTGCAAAGTCAAGAATTTCGCTAATGATAATTAAAAACACAAATATGATCATATTGTGCAGTTCTAAAAGTTTCTTGGAACCCACTGATTTAAACAGATAACCTAAAAGACATGAACTAAGATAATGTTGGGTGCAATATTATTCCTTAAAATTACCTTCACATTTTTCTTATTTTCTCACTTAATCATTTATAATTTTGTATAAATTTAAGCTAGGGCATTATTTAAGATATGTATTTTTAGGAACGAATTAGCAGTAGGAAGCTTCAGAACTGTGCTAAAAAAAAGTGCACTGGGGCACTGCTGCTTTTAAATTCGTTATTCTTACTAAAATAAATGGAAAGCATACAAGCCTAATGTCTGAATTCAAACTTAGAATTAGTTTTCCAAAGATTGCTTTGGGATTTTGACACTATGAATCATCAAAAGAAAGCCCTCTTCATAATTAATATTATCTCAACAGTTGATTAATATTAAATATATCAAAAAATAAATCAGTTTTCCCTCACACAAAACATTTCTTAACTTACCAGTCTAGCAGAGTACAACCACAGGCTTATTTTAATTTTGGAAAATAAAGGAAATGGAACAAATAGGATGAATGGACAATAAATTAAAGTAGAATTATAAATTTACACTGCATAAAAAAAAAAGATTTCCATATTTTCATTAGTGCTCGATTAGCTTTCTACGGTTACCTAATTCCAAGGTTCTGTAACTTGCCCCAAATAAGCTTTCGGAAGTAGAAAAGCATGTTTTTCTGGAACATAGTCTCGGTGATATAGAAAAATGATCTGAGCAATTCAACAACATAGGCACCCATCAGCCAGTATAGGAATTTAGCCAAAAGTTCTTCACGGAAACAATGTTCATTGGCAGGAACAAAGTGATCACCTTCAATAAACAATTCAAATGTARTTATAGTAAAAATCAATTCTTTGTGCTAGGGAAAAAAAAAGTACAGAACAAACAAGAAAGCACACACAGATTATTTTTTAGCTTGAGGTTAATAAAGGCACAAAATGCAAACAATTGCACAGATGCAACTCCACATTTTTACTGTCATTARATAATTATATCAAAGCTTAAAGATCACAGATGGAAACAAAGTTTTAGTGACAAACTAGTACAGAGGATACTGATACATGCAATKAGTGGCCCAAAGACTTACTCTCTTCTCACAAAGTTGGCTGTGCAAGACCTTTAATGTGYGATGACAGGACAATTGTGAAGGGAAAGGTAAAATGTTCCGTAGGTTGCAGAAAATTAGGAGATAAGATTCTATTAGAGCATAAAACTTTTAAATAAATTCAAAGCATTTACATTCTTAGGTATAATGTAAAAGYAATAATAAAGAAAATTGAACTGACTCAAGGAAGAGAATGATATCCAGATTTCCTGAATAATTTCAAAGTCAGACTTGGCTTGTTTCAAATTTCCTGCACTCAAAAAGCAAGCAATTGTTTTAAATCAATTAATCAAATATTTAGATCACATAGTAAGTAYGAATGCTGAACTTTTCTGGTTATTGTAAAATTTAAGCCTATATAAATATTTATGGTGATGTCTAAAATGGCAGATAGGACGGGGTTTGTCCATGCTTTGCCCACCATACTGAGTACCTTTGACTAGACGAAGCCACATGCAGTCATTCACTCTCATCTTCCACATCAGCTCTCGCAGCGACAGCTTATCAAACTTCCCCATGGAGATGAAGGCTTTCACGTTTTTCAGGAAGCGGCACTTGTTATGGTTGGAACCCCACAGTTCTTGAGGGACCACRCGCTCCAGGCACTGCCGCACGAAGACATACACCTGCCAGTGGCTGCTGTGCTGCACCAGAAGCGCCCTGATGGCCGAATCACAGACCTCATGAGGATTTTGCTCCTGGCAACGTGACTTCCCACATGGAGGTGTTGGCAGAGGAGCACTTAAGTTGTTGGTCAGAGGAGCACTTAAGTTGTTGGTCACATCGGTGTGACCATCTTGCTGGCTGCTGTCTGTTGTGCTCTTAGTTGGCGCTTTCCCAAACTGTTCTACTTGCTGGTGAACCTCTGCTCCTCCAAGTGATGATGATGAAYGAGGCTGCCCAGTTTTTCCTGCATCCTTGTCATAAACTCCAACAGGGCAATTTTTTTTCAGGAGAAACAAATAAGGGCACTTTCCATGGTTCTTGACTAGTTTCTGAAATATATTTCTCATTTGCCAGTAGCGTTTGGGCAACCTTTTCTTTTTCCAGTTGTGATGTGGCAGACTRTGATTGCGTTTTTGCTCCAGGGGACTTTGGCTTAAGAAAATAGTTTCCACAAGCCGCCTGCCACTCGCCTGACAACCCTTCAAGCGATTCAGTAAAAACCACTTAGGAAAACATTCTTTGAAACTCCAGCGAGAATACAGAAGGGATTTCCTCTCAATGTACACTCCAGAATGCAAGATCTTATTTGGCAGCTTCTTTCCCAAGTGATCCAGGGAACCTTCCAGCCYTCCGTGTTTTGAAGAAACACCTTCCATTGGTTTCACTTGTACAGAATCCACCTGAGATTTACATGAATGCATCTGGACTCCCTTTCCATTGGATTCCACTTGCATTYCAGCGCTGGACTTAGAAGGTTTGTTACTCTGAGCTCCTTCAGGAAATGTCTTTTCACATGCAACAAATTTCTGCTTCCCATCATGAGATTTGTGGACTAAAGATGGACCAGGCATATCACTGTCAATTTCTTTAGCAGTGTTCTTTTCTTTATTAAGATTCTTAGAATGTGATGCTACATTTCCCATTCCACATCTCTCTGAACTTTGGTTTATGCCCAGACTGCGATTCCAAGCCTCTCTCTCTAGTGCCTTCTCCACTACTTTAGCTCTCTTAGCTGTGATTTTAAGTTTTTCCCTACTGAGTTTCCTTTTTAAGGACAGAGCTGTAGCTGATGAAGATAAACCTGATCTAGTCTGATTTTCCAAATGTTCGTTAACCATTCCAATTTGTTTATTTGCTTTCAAGTTATCTTTAGCAGAAGATGCCAAACCAGCCACAATGCGCTGTCTTTTGTAATTTGCTTTATTTCTCCTCCTAGACACTTGGACTTCAGGTCTTCGTTTGCATTTCCATGAGTAAGATTCCAAGAAATTATTTTTATGAAACATAAGCCTTTTCCGCATATATTCAAGCAAGGCATTATGTCTGTGCTTTGAACATCTTTGTTTAACAAACACCAGAGGTGATTCTACATTATTTGAAATAAGTTCATAAACAGGCTGCCCACAGACTTGGTAACAATTATTAGGGGGAACCAGCATAAAGATGGCGCACTGCTCCAGCAAATACATCATCACATCATCCCCTATCCTGCTCAGTAACGTTTCCCAGAGGCCACTGATACGAAGAGTTTCTGTGACAGTATTAGGTAGGTAGCTGCATAAATTTGAAGACGGCATGATTCGGAAATGAGAACTGTTTTCATCCAGTAAGGAATATCCATATGCAAGGATATTCTTCTTTCTTTTTTCGCACAGTCTCTGAATAACTCTTGTGATGACTTCACTCTGACTAGATAACTGAAGAAATAACGAAAAAAAGAAAAATACTTTATGTGGATTCTTCCAAATGCCACAATATATCTTTTCTATAAACAGGCATGCAAGATACACAATCCCAGCCTGGGGCTTTAGATTAAAACTTTTCAAAACAATTTTAATGATCCGGGAGCGCCCTATTAGAAAATTAAGATTTTCAAATGCAGCAGGAGATTTTTTTTAAGTTCATTTTCACGTACTTACTTACATTCAGCAGCCAGACACTGTGACTTTAGGGAAGTCTTTAACTTCTGCCCTTTTGAGCCCGGCTTTCCTGCCAGGGGAACACCCTCCGCTGCTCCTCACCTTTCCCAGCAGCGCAGACTCCAAGGCTTTCAGGTCTGCCGCTAGCTACGCACATGCGCGGGCCCTACCACAACAGGGCTCCCGACGCTGCCCTTCTGGGGACCTCCAGGCGACAGCGTAAGAAATAAACAAAGTCTAACGAATAGTCCGGCTCCCAGKCCAAAGGGAACGCTCAGGGAGCGCGCAGCGTTGGGTTTGTGCGGGCTCACCGCTCTGCTCGCACACGTGGCGGCTCTGCGAGAAGCTCCATCTTAAACACTGCTCAGAAAGCAAACCTTTTTCCCCTTTATCCCCTCACCAAAGGAAAGGGCTSTTTTCACCGTTTCTAATGACGATCGGAAATGTCTAATTTCATTTCCCCCACCGTGGTAGGGTTTTTTGTTTTTGTTTTTTCGTTTTTGTTAAATCCTACCGCACAGATCGAGCACAAAGCCAGAGAGTCACAGACATGCAAATCTAAATCTAAAAAATCTAGCTCRTCTAAACACGGATCAGTGGGTACTAAGAATCCGTTCGTTCTCTCCGTACCACAGAGAGGAAAGGGGGTGCACCCCCACGCCAGACAGAGAAAAAAAAATAGATTAACTTCCAAACACCGGGATTCCGCGATGAAAACGCGCAGGAGGGCCGAGGGAGCCGACAAAGCGACACAGCCACGAGGCGACGGGAATGGAGGACAGGAAAGAGCCCTACGAGCCGCGGCGCCCCCCGAGCCCRCGCCGGGGCCGCGCTGCGAGGGCAGCGACCACCACCAACGGCCGCCGGTGACCGTTAGGGCGGCGCGGGAGCGAGACGCGGGAGCGAGACGCGGCGCCGCGGGGCAGGTGCCGCTGGGCGGCCGCGCGCCCTCCTACCTGCTGGAAGGTGAAGGGCCGCGGGATGGGGCGCGCTCCGCGGGGCACGCACACCACGCACTGCGCCACGAAGGCGCGGTAGCAGGGCGCGTCGCCGGCGCGCAGCGCCTCGCCCGCCGCGCCGCCGCTCTCCCGCAGCCGCTGCACGAAGCTCTCCAGCGGGGCGGCCTCCGCGTAGCAGCCCCGCAGCGCGGCCAGCACGGCGCCGAACGGCCCCGCGCCCGCCATGTTGTGCAGATGCGGCGCGCCGCCACCTGGCGCCTTCCTCCTCCCCCACCTCCTCCCGCACGGTGCTCAGCCGAGGGGCGGCAGCGTGCAGGAAGCTGCGAAGGGCTGCTGCTTCCYTTTTTATTTATTTTTGTTAGTATTACTTTTAAAAGAAAAAAAAAACACCCTCGCAGCTGGTGCGTCCAGGTGCGGCGCGGCCCGAGGCTGCGCGGAGGTGATGGGCAGCAGGCGAGGGGACGGAGGCCGCTGTCCAACCCGAAGGAGTAACGAACTGACTGGTTTTCACCAAATTCAGGAATGAAGCAGCCACATGACCCACGCTGCGCCTTGCTCAAGAATTCTTACTCACTCCGCGAGTTCTTACTAACATCGTGACTTGCTCACGGTGCTGTTCTTACTCAAAAATTTCCCTGGTGCCCGAAGACTGCGTGGTGGCGGGTATGATGCCAGACCAAAATGAGTTGACATGGCGTGTGGGGGAACTCTGGGCCTCTAGAGGAAATTAGTATAGGGTAATAACAGAAGATAAAACCAGTAAATGCTGGGAGAAGTACAGGGTACTCAATCAACATGTCGTCTGCAAAAAGAAGTTCTGCCGTGAAAACCTTCTGCATTTCTATGAATCCTTGAGAAGACTTGAAGGTTATGATGACATAGTTGATACTTGAATTTCTAAGATTTCCTAAAACCTTTCTAAGCAAATATTATAAATGGAGGAAAGATGAGAAAGAAAAAAAATCAAAGAATTTGTTAGTATGGGTATATAAATAGTATGGAAAATTTCTTTCAATAATGATAGTTCTTTCAATAGTTCTTTCAATAACGATGACCACCACCAGAGTTCCACATTAGTTTGCACTGCATAACTTTCTTAAGTGACCCAAAAGTACTTGAGTAATCAGTAAGTAGCAAAATTTGCTGATTACTCAAAGTAGCAAGGACACAAGCAGAGTATAAAAGTGCAGAGAACGTTATAAGACTGACCGACTGAGCAACTGTGTGGCAATTGAAATTTAATGCTGATAAATGTCAAGTGTGGCATAGAGGTAAATACATTCTTAGCTTCCTATATAAAATTATGGGCTGAAATCATCACTCAGAATTCATAGCCTCAGGTTATAATAGTTCCATGAAAAAAAATCAGCTTTGTCCTGAGCAGCAGCCAATAAGGTGAGTCAAGTGTTAGGAATGATTTGGAAAGGAATAAAAAACAATCAGAGAGGATTATTATGTCATGGCACAAGTTCATGGTTTGCCCATACCTTGAGTGAGTTACACAGTTCTGGTCTCTGCTCATCATAACTAGGATGTACTAGAGTTAAAAAAGCCTCAGAGACCAAAAGTATGRAACAGTGTCTATATTAGCCATTACAAGGTAGGCTGGAAAAGGGAAARGAGAGAACTTGGTGAGGAAAGACAAATGCTGCATGCCACAATCCATCTTCCGAAGCAGTTGGATATGTGACCAAAGGTGCCCTAGCACAGCCATCTTCCAGGACAGAGCCATCAGTCTACCAGACATGTTAGTGAGATGACTAATTTCCAGTAAGGCTTCCTGGCTTGACTGAATCACAGAATCACAGAATGGCTGAGATCGGAAGGGACCTCTAGAGATCATCTAGTCCAACCCSCCTGCTCAGGCAGGGATCTCTAGAGCACGGGGCACAGGGTGGCATCCAGGCGGGTTTGAAGATCCCCAGAGAAGGAGACTCCACAACCTCTCTGGGCAGCCTGTGCCAGGGCTCTGTCACCCTCATAGGAAAGTTCTTTCTCACATGGACATGGAACTTTGTTTAATTTATACCCATGACCCCTTGTCCTGTCAGGGGCCACCAATTCACCTTGATGTGAATCTCTTGCAGAAACATGACAGGGTTCTTACCTTCATAAAGACTGGAGAGTACCTGACTCTGTAAGGATTCACCTGACAGCTACCAGTGTGGAGAAGGTTGTTTTTTTCAGGTATTTCATTAGGTGAAGGGAAAAGTTTGTGACTCTGTGACCAGGACATCGTACTGCCTGTGGCAGAGGTGGCGCTACCCAGCAAATAGTTCCAGTGCAGGGCAGAGGTGTAGAAAMTGTGTCCGTGCTGGGACAGTGCAGTGTGTACCTTCCTTTTCTTAAGAGAGGACCACAGAGGCTTCAGGGTAAGGTCAACATCCTCCTGCACATTGAGGACTGGCTCTGCCTTCCTTCTAAACAATGATTCTCTTACAGGGAGTAAAACAGCTCATCCTTGCTTATTATCATGCCAGAGGAGTCTCATCCTTTTTGGCTTCTTTATGGCTTTCAGCTTGAGGCATTTCTGTGTCACTTCTAATTCATCACTGCCAGCTTGCCACAGGCGCACGTAGGCACCAGGTGGACACTCTGAAAGAGGGAGAAACACAAGAAGGTTTCAAGGAACCTCRGCAGTGCTGCAATGGAGAGGTTGCACAGACACTGCAGGCTTGGCCAGAGGACAGAAGCTGGCTGTATCTGCAACTGTCCTCAGGTGAGAGTACTGCTGATAACCATGATCTGACCTCAGGTGGTCAGGTGGGCTTTGCATGTATTCCTCTCTCCTCCACCTCCTGTTGCTCCAAAGGTGAGRGTACCCTCAAGGTACAACCCAAGGATGATGTCTACTGCAGCCAGGCATGTGGCAGGTACGAAGGCCACCATTTTCTCTGAGGAACATGTTCAGGAAGAGAGGAGRAAGAACAGGAAGGGGTGTAGAGTTTAACCCAGCGATAAGAACAAGAGATCATTAATCTTGSAAGTGGCAGCCAGACCCCTGACTGCAACTAAAGATTCCTGGAGAACTGGAGAAACCAAGRACTTGACAGTGAGAAGGACCATCTGTGAGGGGTTGATGTGCAGGTCTTTTTGACAAGGTGRACAGAGGTCTGGATCTCCCCATCAACTGTAATTTCTTAGGAGAWAAACAACCCTAGCACCAGTGCACAAGGAAGCACTGGGGTTTTGGTAGTAGTAAAGGATGGACCCACAGCTGAGGATGTTCTGGTTGCAGGTGAGGTAGTAACTCMTTGACTGTATGCTCCTGGGGTGGCAGATCCACCTCCCCAAATCCCTGGCAGRTGGCAGGGAGGCAGATGCTGCTGTAGGCTGAATTTCTCAGGGGGGCCCTTTTCCTGGACCCCTTCTATCAACTGGTCCTTACCTGTGCTCTTGCTGATGCTTTCTTGGTGGCAACAGTGGCATCAATGGTGTAAGGAGACAGGAGGATTGCTGAGACCAAGCTAAGGGAGTCTCTTTATTCCTGTTTCTTTTCATATRTACCCACCACACTCTTTTTCTGTGTGCCAGCCACTAGGTTAGGAAGAGAATTCAGGAGATAGACAGGAAATTACGTGTCACAGAAAGGGGGATAATTTTGATTTTTATTTTTTAGAAGGCTGAATAAAGAAGAGAATATCAGAGTCATAGAGCARCTGTATCTGGCGAGGACCTCCAGAAATCTCCAATCCAAACCCCCTACTCAAAGCAGGATCAACTAGAGCCAATTGCTCGGGACCTTGTCCAGTTGTTTTTTGAATATCCCAAATAACGGAGAATCCACAGCCTTTTTTGGGCAGCTCGTTCACAGTATTTTTTTTTTCTTAGTTTAATTAGAATATTCTGTATTTTAATTTTTGCACACGGCATCTTGTCCTGTCACTGGATATCACTGAGAAGAGTTTGCGTCTGTTCTTTACATCAAGTATTTATACATTTCGATAAGATCTTCCCAAGCACTTTCTTCTTGAGGCTAAACAATTCCAGCTTCCCCAGCATATTCTTCTATGACAGATGCCACAATTCCTTATTGGATTTACAAGCCCTTGGTTGGACTTGCTCCAGTGTGTCTGTGTCATTCATGTACTGGAGAGCCCAGACCAGAACGAACAAGAGAGTCACAGTTCTCCTCAGCAAATCTGTTCTTCAGGGGAGAACTAATTCACAGGTTGCTCCATCACCAGCTTTTGTGAAAGGAAGTTACCTTGGGAGTAGGTGATGATAGTGATAACAATAAAATGCTTTACAATCTGAGTATTTACAACCTGGGAGTGAAGTGAGAGGAAATAAGATGTTATACTACAATCTGGGAGTGAAGTGATAGGAAATAAGATGTTATACTTGAAGCATGTAAGGTGTCCTTGTCCAGGCATTTAGTTGATTCAATACAGTTGGGTTTATACTAGGTCAACCTTCAGTAATGGCAATGGGAAAACACATCTTTACAGGTGTACTGTCAGTGCACATCTTTTCCTAAAGCTCCTTTTGAAAAGGCGAAAAATGAATCTCTTGAGAAGTGAGACTGTTAGTAAGGAGTCTTTCAGGAACACTATGTTCAACCAAAAAAAAAAAAAAAAGTCAGAGAACTTTGATGAACAACTTTCAGAACCTAGAAAAAATACGCTTTTTCATACATCAGAAGTTGGAAACCTACCAAGAATTCACTAATGCAAATGGTAGAGATTACATAGATGTAGGGAAGGAACACTTAGGGGAACAGTGGCAATAGTGAGGAATTTATTGGGCAAACTYGAGGAGGATCCTCTGTCAAAACTTTGTGTGATATTTATCTCAAGTTGAAGTACTACAGATGACGTTGTTGAATAAAGAGAGAGAGAAAAAAGAAGGGCAATTAGTAAATCTCCATGCCTGGGTGATTTTATCCCCAAACTGACACTGAGGCTACTGCTTGAACTAGACCTGTGCAATCCCACATGATTAGTCAAGGACAACCCTCCAGTTTAGCCAGCTCCTCATTCTGAGCATCTGTTTTAGGGCACCTGTCCTCTGCTTTTAGCTATGGTTTGCYGTGGAATGGCACCAGCTGTGACAGTGCCTTGCTCTGCTCTTTGCTGAGCAACGTCTTTAGCCTTGGCTGCTTTTATGTGGTCTTGGCAACTGCAGATGTCATTTGTTTCTGCCTATATGATGCAGCGTTTCTTGCAGTGGGGCATGTGGTGGAGGGGAACAGGCCCCTCCAAGCACCTTTGTTCCTGTCACAGACTTGTGTGGGTCAGGCTCTTGCATGTTTCCATACCGGTCCTTGAACTGGATACGYTGAGAGCGGCAGCAGTCTCTTCTCTGCTTTGTGACTGCGCTTTCTAGGCTACTAACGGTGTGTGCGATGGTTCCTGAAGGATGTCTGCTCTCACAACAACCCCCACCTCTCTGCTTGGTGCAGCTTCTCCCTGCTCGCCTGTTGCTCCTTAAAACAGCTCCTTAAAACACTTCCCTCTCCTGTATTCCATCTCCTCAGTCACGATCTTCATTATATCAGTCATAGAATCACAGAATGCTTAAGGTTGGAAGGGACCTCTAGAGATCATCTAGTCCAACTCCYCTGCACACACAGGGTGTCCTAGAGAACATGGCACAGAGTGGTGTCCAAGCGAGCCTTGAGTATCTCCAGAGAAGGAGACTCCACAGCCTCTCTTGGCAGCCTGTTCCAGGGCAGTCACCATCAGTTAAGAAACTTTGCTCATAGGGCAGATGTTCCAGGCCCCTGATTGTTCTCGTAGCCCTGTACTGGACACTCTCATGCCTTTTGCCTACCAAACCTTCTTTTTCTTTTCTTTTTTCCTTTTTTATTTTCTTCTTCTTTTTCTTCTTCTTCTTTTTTTTTTTTTTTTTTTTTTTTTTTTTTTTTTTTTTTTTTTTTTTTTTTTTGTTTTTTTATGCTTTTCATCCCCAAATCCCAATATTTTATCCT
>PTEX01000020.1:4335397-4444119 GCA_003342815.1 Eudromia elegans
TTTTTTTTTTTTTTTTTTTTTTTTTTCCTCGCATTCAGTTCTGTTTGATTAAGGTTCAGTAATGCTTTTCATCCCCAAATCCCAATATTTTATCCTGAAATTCTTTGGTGCTTTCTTCGGGCTGACAGACAACCATGGCAGAGTGCCACATGCATAGCTCGTCATAGCTCATCATGAGGTAGGCTTTTCCTTGCTGTTCCGAGCAATCTTATAGTGACTGGAAAGTTTGTGAGGAAATACATTTTGTGGGGTCAGTCCTGACTGAACTGCTAGCTTCCTAAAGCTGACACTGTATTGACATGCTGTGTTCATTTAAGTGAGACTCATTCGTGTCTTATACAAACTCATTCCCTTTGGTGCACAACTCGCTGTAGYCCTGGTGTGGTCTGTCTGGCAGTTTCCAGCCCTTGGCCTCTGTTTGAGAGCTGGAGATGCTTGCAATCTTACACCAGGCAGCATCTAAATTTACATATTGCTGGGTTATCCTTTACTATGGGATTGCACAATGTGTAAACTGGAAAGTAGGCAAGAAGATATTCTGTCCCAGAGTTCTGTCAACTGAGCTTAGGCAGATAACGTAAGCCAGACGTTCCCTGCATCAATCTGTTTTAATTCAAAATACGAAATATTTTGTTCCCTTTTGCTGCAGCCATATGCACTGGGGTGAGAGATTAGGATGAAAAAGACAAACCAGATTTGCTGGGTGGGTTGGGGGGGATGGGATACCAAAAGGAAAAGCAATAAATAAACTTGTGAGGAGGAATAGCTGGTGCAAACTGATGCGTAGTCTCTACAAGGAGCAGYGCTATTCAGTATAGAAGGATGAAAAGATGAGAGCAATCACAGTTCCCTAGAGGATTACAGAGAGATAATCACCAGGAAAGACTATTAATCCTTGTAGAAAACAAGGCTAAACCTCTCCCTTGTGTAAGAGAAAGCAATGGGAGACACTAATTCACTTAGACTGCATGCCGTGGAAATGGAAAATACTGTCTCCGTAACACACCTCAGAGGACCTGAAAGGGTAGCGGGTGGGTATGTGTGAGCATGGAGAAAGGCCGTGCCTGCACGGAGAGCTCTGAGGTACGGAGGCACAGGCCACATACACCTACAGAAAGCGTCTCCAGGCAACTGCCTTTCTTCACTTTCTTCACTTAACCATTCTTAGAGAATCATGGTTATTACATTATAATGTACTAAGGATTGTGTAACAGTATCTTCCAGAACCAAGTAAAACTTTTCCGAATCAGGTCTAGCACACAAACACACAAGTCATTGTAATTTGTAAACATCTTCCACTCCCATTGCAACTTTGATGGCAAGAATGTGAGGTGGTCACCTCCTTGTTTACTACAGTTAATCCTTACTGAAGGGAGGAGGCTAAAGTATTCTTGAAGGCTTAAGTAGATTGGATACTGATCACCAAGCATGAGCTGCAACATTCTAAATAAAATATTAGATCTAGAAGAAAACAAATATCCAAACTTTTATATTTATCATGTATGGAACCATGTTTTTGTTTTAAGCTAGTAATTTCCACAACTAGAAAGTTGAAACATTTAGTATTCTCAATGTTATACTACTAAGTTTTTCATCATCTTTCTGACAACAAAAATAACTCTGTCACATATGCAAGTGTTTATTTGGAAGTGGAATTCATAAAACAATGAATTGAACAGGAAAGTCTAGTTCATTATAAAGGCTTCAAATGCTCTAATTTTGTATTTTTTATGACTATATGGGACATTGTGAGGTCATTATCATCAGAAATGCAAAACAGAAGAGAAATAAACTCAAAACATGTAAAGGTGCAAGAGTGATTTTTCAACAAGCTACATACAAAAATGAATGCTGAAATGTTTTAAATACCTCCATATGATATACTAGACTTTCAGAAGACACTCTGAAAGAATCAGTGACTTGATTATTTTGAAACAGCACAAAGGAATGCAGGGCCTTTTTGTATTATTTGTATCAGGATAAAACTTCCAAATTCAACTATTATTATGAAATAAAAGTCCCAAATTAATTTGCCTCATAGCTCAGAGCTCCTTATAAACAAATCTAAAACAGGTACATGATATAGCAAATAACCTCTTTTTTTGTAGACTTATACATGTCTAATGATAAAAATCAACAGATCTCTGGTCCTCATTATTTACAACTAACAATGTAAAGAGCTTAACATGAATGTGTGTTAAATATCCAATTCAAGACTCCTTTACACTGTCAGCATCATACTGAGCACTTGAGTAAGCACTTGAGTAAAAAACGACTGTAGTCTGTGACAAAAGAAGTTTGACACAAGTCTGTATTTTTGGGGGATCCAACCATTATGCCTTTAGGCTTCTGCAACAGAAGCCTCGATAGGCCTCGATAAAGTGTAGTTCATAAAACAGTAACAGATCACAGTAGTAGGTCTTTGTTCTGTGAAGTTATTTATGTTTCAAATCAATGGCATGTTGAAGTTAAGCAGCTTTGCACAAACAGGGTGCAACTGAATGAAAACCTTTTGGTTGGCAGTCATTTGGAATGAAAATTAAGAATAATCAGAGTTAATCCATTTAAAGTCACTGACCACTGAGACACTATAACTAGTCATCCAATTCTGTTTTTTTGGAATTAAGCATTTTTATTTGCTGCTAAAAGTCATGTGCTATAAATTTTATTTACAGTCACAAAGAAACACAAAGCTTGAGTTTTTAAATTCACTTGTGCAGTTTGAATTTTGGTATAACAATTCAATTTCAAGCTGTTTATTTTTGCTAACTTGATAGTGAAAAACAGATCGACATAGCCACCTTCATAAACTGTCTCATTAAATACAGATTTCAGAATGTCTACAAATTATACCTGTTCTTAAACAGGTTGTCTATTTTTCACTCTGTTTCTAGGTAATTTGTTGAGTCCATATTGTATTTAAGCAAAGTAATTCCATTTGAATGATACATGTTCTGTTTTATAAACAGAACTGGGATGGGAGGGAGAAGGAAGAGACCAAGAAATTGTTCCACTGTTCCCCTTTAAAGGTGAGAAAATTGGTCTATTGGGTCACCAGGTAAGAATCATATCATGAAGAGTTCGAGATGTCTTAAGACATTCTTAGCACATCACAATGATGTGAAACAGGAACACCTTCTATCACATGATACTGGATTTTTTAACTATACAGAATGATTTATATAAAGTTATTATATATATTAAAAGAAATCATGTTACTTTTTTCCCCACATCTTAATTCAGTTTAAAAAAAAAGCTAATTCTCTGCCAGGATGTGACTAAGGATATTATCAATTTTACCAGGTCCATCTGTCTCATTATTTCCAATAAAAATTATCTTAAGCTATAAACTTACATTCACGTACAATTTTAATCATGATTTCTAGGATTTCCATTATCAACTTTCCATTGTCAACATTTTATTTTTTACAGCCTCCAGTTTGGCAGTGATGGGCTATTTGTTCCACTTTTTACAGTCCACTGACACAGGCACCACACAGTTACCGAGTTGTCTTAAGAACATTAGACATCAGTTACAATGATGAGGACACTAAGTTTTTCATTGGAGTTTAAACGCAGGATATTGAATGACATCTGGCAGACAAGGACAAAAAAGAATCTTGAAATAGGAGGATATCAAAACTAGATTTTGGCAATATAGAAGATGTATTGTCCATGTAGTTCTTTCATATGCTTTAAAAATACTCTTATTTAATATTTTTTCCATAAGACCAGATAATACAGGCAACCAGTAAGAGTCCAAGGGCCAGAAGCTTCTTAATTATTCTCTATGAGCTTTCTTTTTTGGCTTTTCTTCATATGATTCTCCATACTCATTCACTCTGCTCTTATCCACAGGATAAAGCCTGGAAGGAGAGAAGAGGAAGGAAAAAAACGATTACTTACACACAATACTGTTTGTCAGTTTAATGAGATTAAATCAGTTCTGTGCTACTTGATTTTCATGCTGAAACTCTCTGTCATCCTTATTTATTTTACAAGTCAATTCCTTTCTCATCATATTCTTTATTCCCATGCTGTTGTGGCTTAGCAGTCTTAAAGATCAGCTACGGATGCATCAGCTTTTCCATACTAAGATTTAACCAGTTGTCTCACAGCTGAGCCTCTCAAAGCATGGTAGAGTTCCCCTCCAGCTTGCCATGAATACTTCTCAGGCAGTCCAGGATGCTTCTCCCAGGGTGAAGCCCCTGTCAGAAGTTGCTGGGCTCCTGATTTCCAAACCAGGACCTTGGAAAGGGCCTGTTTCATATGAAATTAGATAAAGTTAGAACTCAAGTTCTCATTTAGACTTAATGATTAGTTGTAAACATCCACGTAATCTAGTAGATTTATTTGTATTGAGATTGCCTTTTCAGGATCCTCCAGTCTTCCCATTCAGCTGGCATATACACATGTACCATTATCCAGACTATACTATAGATGCTAGTACAGTATAAAAAGAAATCTTTTTAAAGTTTGTCCCAAGTTTTCCTGTAATTCTTTATAGCGGTAAGACTGCAAGCATTTAGAATGCTTTAAAAAATGCCCATTGATAATAAGGAAAAGCATACCATCTTTGGTAAAGATAGACCAGGAACACGACATCATCTCTAAAGCATGCCAGCCTATGAGATGTTGGCATAGTGATGATAAAAGCAAAGATATCATCGATAAAGGTGTTGAATGCCTAAAAAGGAAAGAAAAGCATACTTCAGTTGGGTATGAAGAAAGGAAGTAAACTGTCATACAAAGCTGCAGGAAAGAGACTTTTTAGAACAATATTTTCCAGTAGATGCACAGATCACATATCTATAGCAATATTCAAGAGTCACGCTGAGAAACTACTCAATACAATCTTCAAAGTGCCTTCCTTTAATGAAAACTGTGCTGTCTACTTTAAACCACACAACCACAGATGATCRGCCAACACAGTCCAAGTTAGAAGTAAAAAGGAAGTAAGACTAGAGGCAAATGAGATTGTTAATGCAAAAAAGTATGCATTAGTAATTTAATTGACATCTTTAAAATAAAGAGATGAAGTATTATAGTGTTTCATTACTCAAAATATTCAGGATTCACAAAATATCATCGTTTACTTTCATTTTCTGTGGGAAAATGAAGTCATTTGTATACAATTATACATTTAATATTAAGAGCATTAACTTGGCATCATTTTCAATTTTTTTACCTCCACTAAACTCTGCATGCTCTTTTTGAAGCAATAGCAAAATATTTTTCTGACTACTTTTTTGAATGAGAAGGTTTAAATTACTAGACAGCTGCTGGGGAAGCAAAACAAACAGGCTCTGAGCTATGCATAGATGACAATATTTTGACAGGGGGTTAAAGAAATAAACAGGTAATTCTTCTGGATCAGATCCTAACCTACAGGGAGGGTTAGGCACCAACCTGGCTTCTCCTTTCACTATTTGTGAGCACTTAGTCTGGTTCAACTATATAAATCTCTACCTTAAACAGTGAGGAAATTTAGGAATTTTTTAAGTAGAGGCGGACTCAGTCTTGGGGGGAAAAAAGTATATGTGATGAAACATGGAGAACTTTGGGATATTGGAAAGTTCTGATTAATTAGAGCAGGCAGAAATGGTGGCTATGACTGTAGGCTCACAGAAATATAAAAGCTATGTAAGACTCTTAATTTCAAAATTTCAGCTCCTGTGTCCCAGATTATCAGTTTGAAAGAGCACAGTATGTTTTTAGAAGCTTTAACAGTGCTTATTTTGTAGCACTCTTATGAGGGATGTTGATATGCTGGTGTGAAGGGAGAAGGATTTAATGTGCTCGCATGTGGCAGCAAACAAAAACAGGGCATGCTGACGGCCCCTAGACTAGCACGTTATGAAGAACTCGGCAAAACTATATGTAGTTTCTCAGGACACAATTAACAAAAACAATCCCAATGCCTCATGGAGCTGCCACAAGATGGAGACCAAACCCTACAGGCTGTTAAAAGGCCAAGAAAACAACACATCCCAATGTAGGAGGAATTAAAAGTGGGAAGTCAGGTGGGTGTTCCTTGTTCTCTGCATCCYCACAAGGAATCCTGACCAGGCTGTTTGGATGCACCCATTTTGCTGCCTGAATTTGGACACACACCGATGGCTGTGGGAGCACAGACATGAAACTGTTAGTGAACTTACTTTGCTCCAAAATGAACAAATTTGCCTGTCTTCTAAAGTTTGCTGCTAAGCTTTGCTGCTTTGGTGCATTATTTCCCTCCAAGGATAACCCTGAGGTCACAACAGTGCAAGCCTGTTTTCACCATGCAACAGCCTACTGTACTATACATTAGCCACTGTAGACTTCCCAGAAGTATAGAATTACTGCATAAGGACAATACAAGGTGTACATAACTTCAAGCTCTGGTTATTCCCAGAACCTGTCAAAATACAATCTTCTGGCAGCCCTATGTATTTCTTAATAAATTTCTGTTTCAGTAATAAATCTCTCACTTGCTAAAACAATGTATTAAATTGAGACTGGGAAAAATTACTTGGAAGGAACATTTACACCCATGCAGCATATGAAAAAAAGAGCAGTATTTTCACCAAAATCAGGATGCAATTATTCTCATTTTATGTAAGTTAYTCTGAAAAATAGGAATTGTTTGCTCCCCCCCCCTTTTTAATTTCTACTTTTCTTGGCAGCTAAGTTCTTAAAAATGAAGTCAGCCTTAAGGCAGGCATTACTAGTGTATTTCTCAAGGAAAAGCTATTTCTGCAATAACAGCACCAGCTTTTATAAGACGTATGGCTTTACTTACTTTATATGTGAAAGCTTTCCACGGTAAGTGTGCAACAGATTTCATCTAGGATTAAAAAAAAAAATACATATATATCAGTCTGTAATAAAGTTTCCAAGAACAGACTAGAAACGTTGTCTTTTATTACTTAAATCTTACCTTGTAGTTTACAAACAGCTGGGGCAGCATAAATAGGAACCCAAAAGCATACACGCCTGAAGATAAAATATGAACGGTTTAGATGTGAAAGTGCAGACATACACCAGCCAGCTATACTTTAAATGGGAGAATTTATTTTTACTCCTGAAGACAGAAACTCCATCCAATTCTTTTTGCYTCGCTTACTTTTCTAAGTTACTGTGGTAGTTTTGGAAACCAAAGTCGAATTATTATTCTGTATCTGGTAGTTGTAGCTGATGCCAGTTAGTTTTCTACTTTTAGGTCTTGACCTTAGTTTGAAGACATATGAAAAGAGAAAGAGAGGGTACTCACCGTTGACAAAGCTGTTAATCAGCCAGGAGTACCAGCTGGAAGCAAACAAAAAAGCCTGGTTTCTTTTCCACCTCAGCCAAACAGAACACCCACCCCAGGGGCCACAGGTTGCAAAGGGCCGCCTGACTCCTCAAAGAAATCTGTTGTTTTGTGAGGTGCTTAGTTCTTCTGTAAAGTATTTCACACCTTCTTTTCATTGCAAAGGACTCCAAAAAAAGCTCCTAATAGTTTAAGCAATGGATATTTATCAGTGGCATCCAACAAGTTAAGTTTGGAGAAATTTGAGGGCTTTAATTTTTTTTTTCAGCATATTCCAAAGACTTCTCTACCCAAACTACATCAACATGTATTGCACACTGTCCACATTAATGCCCACAAAGGGTATCACTGTATTTCTAAACATCAGTGAGACTTGACATGGCATTGCAAGGGCTTATCACATTCAAGACAAATAYCACTGTGTCAACCACTGTAGTACAGACTGCTTTTAAAGAGTAGATAGAAGCAATTCAGCTCTTCCCCTAGTTAAATTTAACAAACCCACCAAAAGGTCAGTGCAGCACACCCCTTGCCAAATAACAAGAGCRTTACACATGGCAGTTAAATTCCATCCTTCCAGTTACAAGGGTAAGAAAGGCTAATAATTGCAATGTTCACATTGCATTATTTGAATTTGAACTTGCAATTGCAAAGTTCTAGCTGGAACAACATGCATCTGCAAAATATTTCAAGGAAATACAGTCTGTAATATTAAAGGATAAWACCCTGCAAAGATTAGGTGTTTTTTAGGTGGGTTTTTTTTTCACTTTTTCTTTTAAACAAAAGTAGATTCAATATTGATCAAAATGGAATTATTTTCATTTTCTTGAACTACAGCTTACAGAACACTTAGCACAGATTATTTTCAGTACTTAAGAAATACTTAAAGTATTTAAAAGCAAAAAATTGTTTAAATGCTACATCTTTGTTAACTTTGTTAACCTTGCAGAGAGAAGAGCCACTGGAAAAAAAATGCTTTATGGAGTCTTGCTCTSTATATTTCTCCAATATAAAAAATAAGCTACCTATATTATTTTGTGTGAAAGCAGACCGGAGTTCCACCTTTTCATGAAATACCAGACATTAACAAGAGCTGAAGACCTGATACAGTGCAGTGAAGCCAGGGCTTGGAGGGCACACAGGCTCTCCTTGAAAAAAGGCCTCTGCTTGATCTCAACTATTGCATTTAAGAAAGAGGAACCCCTCAGGGTTAGAGAAGTAATTTGGGGACCTTTTTGCTTCTTTCTGTTATTGGGCAGGCTCAGCCACAGGATTCCTCTGCTCTGTCCTGCATGTTATCTGTCCTCTTCAGATCATTGGCTGCTTTCTTCTCCCTCTTCTGACAGCTTACTCTTGCAAGGTAATGAATTCTATGCTACAGCACTGTTTGCTCTCCTGTGAAGTGCAGTTGCCTGTAACTTACTAGTTGTTAAGAGGCTATCCTGTAGAACTAGGTTCTGTTCCTAATTTATGAATCAAGCAACCCAAAATAASCACCCCATCCTCTCAAACTAATCAGCACTGGAAAAATGTGAAGTAATTCAATTCTACATAAAATCATGGATAGATTTACCATACCATACCTCTTATATTTAACATTCAGCAAGGAATAAGCTGCACCTCCAATACAGAGTGGATACAGCAAATATGACAAATATTTCATAGCCTATTAGACAGGGAAAGTAATTTGTTAGTTCACATTTTATAAGTAATTTTTTTCATAATGTCAACTGAAGACAGCCATGTACTTTTGCCCTGAAAATTATTCCCGTTTTTTGAGTATCTACTCTTATTTCCAATATGCTTCTAGTTAAAGAGAAGGTAAAAATTCCCCTGCTCAGTCAGAGCACCAAAGCTGCTTGGAACATACATAGGCAMCATGACACAGTTACGTAGAAAAGAGCTCTCTGCTTAACACCAGTGTGCAATTATTTTCATAAATTAGGACACACACAAACATTCCTCCACATAAACAGATACATATATCAGTTTTAAAATTCGTGAAGAACATGCARGAAGGGCAATCCCTTAAGATATTCCTCTTGAGGTGTTAGTTGTACCTCTGCTTCAACTTAGAGCAATTMCAGCTTCAAATACAGAAGCATCTCGAAACTTTTCATCACTGCCAAGTGTGTCTCACCCATATATCAATAAATGCCATCTTCTAAAACTTTCTAATAGAGAGAGRAGAGTTCCTTAATTTAAATCCATACAGTTTTCCTCTGAGAATTTTGCTACTTTTTCTGATTTTATCAATTGACTAGGTTATCCATTCTCCCGCGATACAGTGAAAATAGCATGGATGCTCAATGATTGGTCAGCACACAACTTCCCTACTCTCATGCAAAAGGCAGGCCCGTAAAGAGCGATTTTATTTTTTTTAATTATCAACTGTACAGTTTATTTTATCGTAATAGCAGTAGGTGCTCCAGGTGTCCCTGCTTGAGCAGTGGAATTGGACTAGATGATCTCTAGAGGTCCCTTCCAACCTCAACCTTTCTCTGATTCCGAGTAAYACTTCCTTTATTATAGAAGGAAACTTAAAGGCCCCCAAGCAAAGCACATAAACATCATTCTGGAGAGGAATGTGAAGGCAGATTTGAGGGATCATGAATGACTTTTATGAAGCCCACAAGAAGGTCAGCAAGTTAATAACTCTACCATAGCAGGCCAAAAAAGGCTGAAGACCATATTTCCAAGGGTGGACACTGCATAGTCTCTCTTGGGCAATTTGTTCAAATGCTTAAGTGTCCTCACAGTGAGATCTTCCCTTTTATCCTGTCCGAASTTCTTGCTATGCCCATGTCCTCTACACCATGATAAAGAGCATGGCTCCACCTTCTTGATAATCYCCCCACAGGTGCTGGGAGACCCTCGGAAGAAGCCTCTTCACCAGGCTGAGCAAATCCCACACCCTCTGCCTCTCTTCACAGGGGCAATTGCTCTAGCATCTCAGGGGCTCCTCTGCTGAACCTGCTCCCATTAATCAACAACCTTCTTGTATTTGAGGGTCCAAATCGGATACAGTAATCTAGATGCAGGCTAATGAGTGCTGAAGAGAGGTGTATAATCACTTCCTTTGATGTGACAGYTATGCTTAACTTGAAGTTATCAAAACACTATCTTACAAGAGAGACCAACATTTGTCTAAAACATAATAAARCAATAGAAGACCATAAACACAAAGTTCCTACTCTTCAGTACCATCAGGAATCTTGGTTTATCTGAAGACTATCACTGAAGCRTAGAACTAATGATTTAATACTATGTTTTATTACTCCTAAGGAATCCTGTTGCAAGATTTAATTAGAAGTCAGACACACCATAAGAACACAAAGAATCTTCACTGGGTTGGATCAAGCATCCATCCAGCCTACTATCTTTTCTGGATAGCCAAAGTTAAAACTTTAAGATAATTGAGAGCATTTCCTACCTAGCTTAAACATTTTTAGTTCAAGTCAGTGACAGGTGAAATCGTTCACATGCCACCACATGAACCAGCCTTAAGGTAACAACCAAGGCCTTTTACCTCTACAGCAAATCAGGTGTCTCAATTGGATAGAGATAGCGCTGACTTGCACTTCTGTGCCAGCTTTAGGATGAAAGATATTACCACGTGTTCAAAACATGATGAGTAGGCCACATTTATATAAGAGAAGTCACAGGATTTCCGCTTACCTGGGCATCATATTCCTCAGTTTTCTTTTCAGAGTCGTTGTACGTACCAAACTGCAAAATATATAATAGGTAATTAAGTCAGAATTGTGGTAAAATCYGTTTTGACCAAAACGACATTTTTTGCATCATCCTACACTCCAAGAAGCCATATTATTCCAAACAAATTATCAACTCAAAAATAACACATTTTCTACTGACACAAAAAGTTTGTASAATCTACTGCACAACTGCCTAAATRGAGATTTGAACTGTTTARACTATTATGAGACATACAGCTTAGTAATAGTTCAAAATTCTTACATGYTTCTATATAAAGACAGTCACTACAAATGATGCGAGTAGCCTACAAAATATAGGCTAGCTACAATGTATGTCTTTTCCATCCTATTTTACATTGAATGTTCAGGACTTCTGCTTTGAAAAGTGCTGTCAAGACAGCAGAGTTCACCAAATGACAGTAAAGTCAAAYAACTACGAGTTTGGCAGCTAGAGGAAGCAGTTACTAATATCCATAACTATTTAATGCACAAATAGGTCAACTGTGAATTATCCYCACTTAGGTTCTACTTCTCTGAAAAGAACTGCTAATAGTTTACTCACAAAAAGCCAGTGAAGACAAAGGTTATTTAAGAAATCTTTTCATCAGAATTAAACATATTCCAACAGTTCTTTTTGAAGAGAAGATGAATATTCAGCAACTGATAACTCATCTAGTATGACAGCTTGAAAAACACTGTATTCAAAAAGAAAAATACCTCATTTTTCTGTCAATCCCTTTATGGGTTGCTCTAATTGTTTTTACTATGTAGAGATTTTTAAATGTTAGCATAAGGTAGACTGAAAGAAATAATAATGCTCTTAAACCAAAACAAGTGATTCAACCAACTATGTTCTTGCAGGTTAAACAAAAAAMAGTAATACCCTTCCCCACACACCCTGGTCACCACCAACGAACCAAAAAAGGYAAACAAACAACTGTCCCCCAAAAAACCCTAACAAACAAACCCCAGCTATAACAGGAGAGAGACTTTGAAAAGAGCTAAGAATTTCAAAGAAGTTGTGATTGTTAAAAAAACATTTCCTTGAATACTGCCCAAGGGAGCAAACACAGCTATTAGCTTTTTAAGAGGCAGACTTCAACCAGCAAAAATTGCCAGAAWTTCTTGTTATGTAAACAGTGGGGATTACAAAACTGTTTCTCATATCAAAAACAAAAGTTTGAATATAGACACTCTGTATAAAAGTGCTCTTCGAATACAGCGGTAGGAGCTCAAGTTCACCTATTAAGRTTCAAAAGGACTGAGAATTTTTGAAGTTTCCCATATAATGCATACAAATTATTAATCTTTCCACACAAATTGATAAAAAACTTGTAATTTTGAAATTACCCATCTAAGCTTTTTTATTAAGTCATTCAAAAAGAAAAGATGTGCATACAAGGCTTTTATGGTTTTTATATCTTCCTTTTAGTGAAAGCCAAGTTGCACAGTAACCTGAAAGGAGAAAAGAAGTTCAACAGCTTTAATCATAAAGGGCTGATGTTTACTGTACCTGAATTTTGGGTCTAATGCCTTGCCATTTGATTGTCATTTTCAAAGCTTTCTTCACTTTCCAGAGCTGTAGTTAACAAAACAAATTGCACACACACAAAATTATCTAAAGGAATTTCCATGAGATTCAGATAATCAAAAGGTCATACATACATAAAAAATAGCAATACAAAAAAATRGCAATTGCCTGACCACAGCAGTCTGCCCTGCATATACATGACTACAAACTGAAAGCCATGGCACCAGACAGGCCCATCACTCACAGTCTGCTTAATTAAGTCCCCGTAATTAATCATATACTGGAAGTGAAATAACTTAAGTCTTTGCAGGATATCTGTATTTCAGTGCTTGTCCGTGGCTCTCAGCACTAATGCATCTCAGCTTAAATATCCTCCAGTAACCACCTGCCAAGTAAGTTTTTTTCCATGCCTTCAAGAGTAGCTGGGTCTCCCAAGATCAAGGTGCCTCTGAACTCCAAGCACTGACAGACAGACCCTTACACAGTCAGTACGTTTCAGGAGCAGATTACAGGAATTAAGGCAAAATCAGTGAACCCACAGGAYGGCAAGGCTGTTACAGTCTGCCCCTAATACAACCAAAAGTTCAGCTTATTTAAAATTTAATCAAGTATGGACCCCACTGTATAGATTTTACAAGTTAAAAAAAAATAGAATAAGCTCAGCAGGACTATATTCCACAAAACTTTTGGAGGGCAAGATTGTTTTTTGACTTAAAACTTTTTGTTTGAATCTGTTTGCTTGAATAATGACACCAATATTCTTTTCCTTTCCTATTCAATTCTTCCAAACAAAACAGAACGAATGGGTAAATACAATCCTGTACTGTCAGCTTTGACACAGGAGAGAAGGCTGCTCATTACAAAAGTAATATCATGGTTACTAACTGTATGAGAAATACGTATTAAGGGTAATTTATGAATAAGCACTCCTAAGTAGCCAAATTTCCTTTGTGATGTAAGATCTATATAATTACTCTCACTTCAGAAAAGCATGTTACCTGGTCATCTCCTGAGATCAGAGATATTTTACTCCAGCAACCACTTTGACAACTTCAACTACAGAAACATTTTCCCTCTACATAAATTCCACATAATGTACCCATATAATCCTTTAAACTCAATTTCCTCAGCTTGCAATCTAAAAGCAAAAAATTTGAAAGTAAGGCATATGAGAAATAGGAGGGATGCCCTGTGTTTGATGCCACAATAASAGCTGGTCCATCCCAAGAAAAGCTCATACTTCCAGTTTGTTTATTGCCTATTAAAGAGATGTAATCTCCTCTAGAAAAGGGCCAGTTTAACAAAACTGTATAAAGACAGCAGACTCCAACAATAATTTTCCAGCAACTAGTTCAGCATTCTTTTTGTGCAGTAAATTATAAATCGATCTTTTATAAAAATACTTGAAGACTCAAGAAACAATTGATAAATGTTCCTGTGAATACTAGTAATTAGTTCTAAAGCTTTATGAACTTACCTCAATCACTGCACCAATGCCTGCTGGAATCAGGACCAATAAACTTGTTTGTTCATCCAAAAGGAAAAGAAATATTACAACAGTACTAAAGCACCGCCAGAGAACTAGACAGAAAAAAAATACTATTAATATTTAAATGAATAGTYGAGAAAACAGAAAACTGTTGGCTTATTTACAATAATTCTATCTCTAGCAGTTTAAGCGTGAACTTCTCCTCCATACATCTTTATATGTTAAGCAGTCCTAGAAAGCAGCCCTGTTACCTACATACTTCAAGCAGACTGAAAAGACACCTATCGAGGCACAAAACCTTTCTATGAAGTCCTTACCATAAGAGATTAAAAGAAAACAGAATATTTAAGGAAGATTTCTGTACTACAACAATTCAACAATCTATCAGCACTGTAATGAACTATATGTTCATGATTTTTGTCTCAGGAAGCTGTAAAATGTTGAAATAATGCCAATCTTGGAAAATCTTCTAATTTAATGCTTGTAAACTGCTAGGAAAAAATCAATCCACTTTACTCAATGGCTTTGAAAATGCAAATAGTTTTGTAGTAGGTTGTATTTCAGGTTCTGCAAAATTCTTTACAAGCTCCTCCTAAAGAATTCATAGATTAAAGTAGGCATGGGCAGGAATATGTTAGCTACAATATGCTGGGACATCAAAAATTACGTTACGCCATTTCATGGCACTTTCTTTTCCCATACTTCCTATGGGGGGAAGGAGAAGGAAGACGCAGAGAGGAAGACGACTGAAGTTTGCTAACAAGATGATGGAATCCTAAAGCCAGACTTGAGACTGGGCACTATGTCTTTGATGACAAAATTAAGAGAACCTATACTCTCTGTCTTTCTAGTTTGACTTTTCTCACTTGGCTATTTGCCAATCATCAATTCCAAGCCTGAAATACTTGGATTGTTTCAGATTCTCACTGACTTTTTTGTGCATATATACCAGCTGCAATATAAATGCCATAAACACAATGGAAAATCTATTAGAAAAATAGGCAGTGAGTATGMACAGATTAAATAAGGCTCAACATTTGTATGTCAAGCACCCATGTCCGGCTGCTAAACTCCAATCTGTCTCTAAGACAGAGATTCACAGATGTCAAACCACTATGCTTCATCAGTCTTCATCAGCTACATTTCAGTTTAGAGGAAGAATAAAAGCACAGTATGAAATACAGCACACATACATGTAACACTTAGAATTCTAAGCCATACCTGCTTTTGTAGACATCCCAATCATRTTCCTCTTTTTCTTCCAGAAACTGATGTCATTTTTGAATGCAAGGAAATCAAAAAGGAGCTGCAAGTAGCAAAATCATGCAGATTTCATTGAAACATGCACAAACAACATGYAGTACCAGCTGAATTACTAAAAATTATTTATGATGGAATTACAAGTAAAGATTCATATGATTATCATAAAAATTACAGACCATAAATATAAGCTAAAAAAGAATCTGTTTTAGAAGCCTGTGACAGAGGATGAAGAACTAAGGTCCTTGAGAAGTTGCTAGGCTCCTGGACAGGTTAAGGAATTTCACATTAAGTTAGATTAGTGTTTTGTGTTGGAGTGACAGTATCAATCATTTTAGATTTGGATAGTACTAAAGATAAAATATCCTTCAGTATGGTAGGCCAGGTTTTATCTTCATTTCAGCAGTACAAAGTTTGCCTAAACCTCAGAGACTTAAATTGCTCCAAACTAACTCCCATCCCACGCCCCCCCTTCCAATAGCCTCTATCAGCACTTAACAATTGAAAAAGCACAGATAATTCAGAAAACTCTGGGTCAAGAAATCTTAATGAAAAGGTGTAGTTTTAAATTTGGGAAAATTTTATAAAAAGATCAAATATTTAAAGCACTCTGCTTTAGAAACAGAACAGAAGAAAATAAGTTAATTATTGGGAAATATAATGGATTTTTAATCACCAAATCAATAACATACACTTAACTATAAAAAAGGATAATGTGCTCTGCATGCTCTTAATTATACCAGAATATGGGAGTTGCAATGAACATAACTGTAGATAACAAAAGCATTTGAAGTAGAATGATAAAATTTGAAAAAAGTGTTCACTAAAAGATTCACATTTAAACCAACTAAACACAAATATGCCAGAGGTGGGGGACACTGCAATAACAGGTCTATAGCAGCAAGCTCTACACATGYAGGTTTAATGCAAACCTGGAGCTGATCTGAATTCCTACAAGGGTTAGAAGTTGGAGACCAGCAGAACTATTAGTGTGCCACAGMTGTCCCTCTGCAATGGTACACCTTAGGACAACTCAGCTCAGCAGAAAAATTTAAAGTGTTAGCAGGCATCTAATGCTGGGAGTTTGGTTCCACTCCAGATGAGAAGGTGATCATGAAATGAAGTGGTTAGCCAAGAGAGTTAGTTCATAGCTAATGGGCTGAGATAGCCATTTTTATCTCTGTATTGGAAATACAAGCTGACTTGTACAAGAGAGCATTTGTATTGCTCTAAGGAAATTACTATGTCCAAGAACGGTTCCCAATAAATGAAAGTGCAACAACTTTCACGAAAGTTAAATTGTTAGAAGGAAATTTTCACCACTTACATGGAATGCTGCTACAAAGAACGTCAGAGCCAGAAAATACAGATTAGTATCCACAAAAATCCCTTTTACTTCATCAGCATCCTTTTCTGAAAACCCTGAGATGAAAAAAACAACACGTAATTGTGCAAGGGATAGAACAGTACTACTTGCTGTTATACTAGATTCTAATATGAAAGGGGAGTTTTTTTGGGTTTGGTTTTTTTTTTTTTTTTTTTTTACCTGGATGTACTTTGGTAAGCAATCATAAATTGAAAGCAAGGTAAAATGCAATTCTAGGTATATTCTGGTTCATGATTTGCCTAGCTTTAAGCAAAATCAGTCATAAGAAGCCTTATGTGCATTTAACATCCTATATTGCTACAACCTAAGCTGAACAACAGATAGACAAATAACCAGCATTTTATTCAAGATTATTCAACCTGTTCTCTGCACTTTCATGACACATATGAAAGTGAGTCTCACTGCAAATTTGAAAAACGAAAAAACATGTGCACTACAGAGAACAAGAGGAAAAAAGAAAATGAAACACATGTGCAACAGCACGGTTCCTGGGAGTCGATCCGTTTCAAGACTTTCTAGAGTCTTTGCAGAATTAGCTTGGAAACTCCTTGATAAACTGAAAAAAATGCAAAGCAGCTTCTGGACATCACTGTCTTTCTGCATAATTCTCAACACACTTACCAATAAATCTCTTGAAGGAAGAAGGATGTTATCTTGTATAAAAAGGTAGCTTTTAAAAAAGGGGTAGTCAGAAAACTGTAGAGTCAAAAGCTTTGCTGTGCCTGGCTGTATTTCACTCTAGGCATATGGTTACATCCACAGTAACCACTAATTCAGAAACTTATCTGCTCAACATTCCTGCATTCTTCAAGGCTTATATAAGGGGGAAGCTTATATTAGGGGAAAACCATGGGAAAAATATTCTGTTTTATTTTGGCTTCTTATGTTTTCAGAGTAGCATTCTCTTGAGAAAATTGTAAATTAATAAATGATTAAATCAATTATTCTTGTTTCCTATCATATCTCAGTATTTTATCCAAATCTTTTATGTAAGCAATATAAAGCAGCTTACACCAAACACTGTCACARTATTATCAGAAAACAGAGAGAACCTTACGTCATTAAAAAAGCATACCAAATTGTTGGAGGGAATACACAGCATCCTGCATGTGGATCCAAAATCGGAGTTTTCCAAGAGATATTTTATCATATGACACTGTAAGAGGTAGCTCTGTTGTTGAACGATTTATAACCTGTATTTCGAAGAGAAATAGTTTCCTTTTTAATAGTAAAAGTAAATTCAGCAGTTATTACTATTCATATATTTTTCTGAAAATAGAAGAAACTAGCTATATCGCATACCACACAGCTCTTAAAAAAACCCTAAGAGTTTATATCTGGATTATGATTTTGTTTAAGAAATACTAAATTGGCAGTCTGCTTTTTTCAAGTTTTTACTGCAAACTCACTGTTGCTATAAAGGGGAAAGCTTTATAAATGAAGTATGGAGAAAAGCTGGAGAAGCTAGAACAGTGTCAGGAATCTTTGAACTGTYTGACAAAAGAAACAGGTAAAAAAGYTCAGCAGATCTGAAAATAAAGAAAGCTAGTGAGATTTCACTGCTCTTTACCAAAAATCCCATATACATCTTCCAAGCTTCTCTCTTTAAAAGGATACTGATAATCCCTCTATTCTCTTTGCAACTCAGTCAATAACTCAATCTCAGATAACATCAGCATTTCTGAGAAAGGACAGAAAAAGTTTTATCTGTGCTGGACAGATAGAAAATAAAAAGTCAGCAAAACCATAGTAGAGTAACAAAGGATAGTGCACCCTGTTCAGTAAAATCAGACTAGTAARTTGGAGGTAGCATAGAAAGAAAATGGCTCGTAATATAAGACAAATTAAGTCAGAAGAACTATTTCCTAATGGTTCTAGGGGTCCCTGCTGGAGCAGGGGGGGTTGGACTAGATGATCTCTAGAGGTCTCTTCCAATGTTAAGGATTCTATGATTCTATGATTCTATGACCATTATAGTGTGCAAATGCTGCTGTGTAGTCCAGCTGAGCATGATGATTGCTAAGCCTCGAAAACTAGGCCACTATCAAAACTCTGCAATACAACCTGTGCTTGTAGTACAGCCTGCAAACAGCACTCTAAGTACTACAAAACAGTGTGTGAAGACAGCAATGTAGTACTACAGAATTACTTTTAACACATTCTCAAACCAGAACCTTGTGTCCTCCCCTCCCATGAGAAGCAAGAAAATTTAAGAACAGGAAGAACACCCAAGTACTCAATCACAAAGCAAGACACATCAGTACTTACCCTAGAAGACCTACATGAGGGTTAAAGTAGTCATCAGTTCAAAATCTACCATGGCATAGAAAATACATCTCCAACTACATGGTTTCAGGTCAAACATATCAAGCAGACACCACCTGTGCCCCTATTTTACAGTTAAATACTGATCTTACTGTCCACAAGCTGTATTATCTTAGTCTTTCTTGTGTTTTACTCACCATATATGTACCATCAGATCACTTTTACTGTAGGACTTGTCAGTAGTTTGGCAAATTGTTATTGAGAAGTTACATAAGCCAGCACTGAAGGGGAAGTTTGCTAGTTTTGGTGGTCTTTACAGCACTTGTTTTCAAAATCTTTAACCACTCTAAGGCAGAATTACAATAGCAGCAATTGTAATGTGTGTGACGGCAGTGAGAATATCATTAACAAGATGAGAAGAGCGAAATTAGTTATAAACAGGGGACATGATCAGTTAAAAGCTATTGTTTACAGGCATGAATGCACTGAGCTTAATAATGAGCCGTGGTAAGAAACTCAAAAGAAAAGACAATGAGTGCAGGACATCAGAAAAGAAATAGCTATAAGAAACACTGTACAAAGCTATTTGCTCCKAAGACCTAGGAGTCTGTAACTGAAATGCTCAGGAGATTGTTTTGTCAACTAGAAAGCTTAAAGCTTATAAATAAAGAGCAAGCTCCTAGAAAAGATTCTCCTCAGCCTTCAGCTAGAAAAATAATCTTTGTTTATCCTGAAGTTTACGAATTGCAAAGGCCTGTGGGAAATTCACACTCACCAAAACTGTTGTCTAGAATAAGATGAACCCAGACATATACATTTATTGGACTATTACATTCATCAAAGCTTTTGTTCTCAGTCATTTTTTGGTTGGCAATTACCATTAACTGCAGAGCTCAGCAGCTGTTAAGCTGCATAAGGTACCCATGGTTTAGATGCAGGGGACTGCCATGAGAAACTTGTAGCAGAAGAATCATGCAGCTTCGCCATGAAAAGGAGGTTGGACATAAAGTGAAATATAGGACATACCATGTGAATATATTATTCTAAATTATCATGCTTTGAGTAGGGGGGTTGCAYCAGACAACCTCCAGAGGTCCCTTCTGACTTCATCTACTCTCGCAAATCTGTAAGTTTTGATTTGAGTGCACAAAACCAGTAGATGGGTATTTCCAACTGTACTTACAAGTTTTAAGATGCTCAGGTTACTAACACCACACAAAGCACCACTGCAAAATTAAGCCTCAGTRGATGTTTTGGAGATAAATCAGTAAGGATTCTCTTCTCTCCCTGTAGCTTCAGTATCAGTTACATTGAGCATGCTCTTTTCCCTAGAAGATATTAGAAGCAATTCTGGGATGCTATTTCATCTTCTTCAACCAGCTTAGGGAGTCAAACTGCTGCCAAGGATGTTCATGCTGCAGCTGCTGCTGCAGTGTCCTCCGCATTCAGCCCAGAAAGAGCAGTAAGGGAATCCAGGTATCTTTTGGCAGAACAGAAGGGAGTGTTTGGCAGCTACATCTGCCAAAGGGGGAGTCTCAAAASCGAGATCCAGCTTCTGCAGTTGACACAGCTGATCACGTTAAATTAAACAAGAGTTAAGATCACTGAGAGTCCTTTCATTAATTTCTTAGGTTGTTTGCTGTAATAAAAAACTATGACAAAATTCTTAATTAAAACAATATTCAAGACTGCTGTTAATATTGTTAAATGTAATTAAAGGTATTCTATTACTCACCATCAAATCTTTCACTCTGTTGCTTAGCTGATCAATAAATAATATTGGAAGGTAATGCAATGTCTTCCCCAACTGAACCCTAGGATGTTTAAACATGGATTTTATGACTGTAGTGATCTACAAAGAAAACTACTTTTATTACAGTTAGCACTCTATCATCACTTTCAGACCTACCCATGTAGGTATTTGCCACTGTCTTCACAGCCCCCCCCCCCTTTTTTTTAAACACATGACAAGAGAGAAGCAAGAAGACTAACTGAAAGATGTTCACATAAAAGTTAAGCATGTCACAGCTTCCTTTAGCTTCTGCTTTTACTTTTCAGCAGAGAGGCAGAACAAGCAATAAGGAATGAAAGACGAATGACATTAGCTGTGATGATGCTAAAGCTGCCATGTTAATCGTGGTAGCAGGAATTAAAGTCTGTCAAAGGGAAACACACCGAAGGCATGACCACAATTTGTATCCTTTGCCCCAAACACTCTTTCTGTAACAGTGCTAACGTTCCTCATTTTGCCCTACCACTGCTCCACCATGTCAGCCAGGAGAAATCCGCAAAAATTTAAATCTTTAGGTCCTCAAAGATTTGTACTGATGGGAAATTATTACTTCATTGGCCAGTGATTTGGCAGACTATCTATAAGCAATTCCTTTGCCAGCAGCTTGRAACAGAGCTTAGCCTACTGCCCTAAGAGTAGTAAAAAAGCAACTATCTACACYGAGACATACCTGGTAAAAGTAAGTCTCTGTGTGTGCTAAGACAGACTGTACGCTAAGTACACGAGGGATAACCGGCCCTGTCACTGTAATTCAGAAAAAAGCATKAACTCAAGACTCAGAAATCTTGTTTGATTATTTAACTGAAGAGGTTTAATTTTTTATACAATAGAAATTATTCTATTATTATTATATTATGTATTCTATATAATTATATAATAATATAAATATATAACATAAATATATTATTATATATTATACTAACATATACTATCTTAATATAACTATGCTAACAAAGTGACTACCAGGAGAGCTGACAAAGGCTATTTCATATTCACACTGTTGCCTGTTAAAACAGTGTTGACTAATCACACTGGACAAACACAGTTGGAAGAAAAAACCTCATTCATCAAGCCTGGTCAAACCCTTTCCTGTTCTATATGGACGTATCGTAAAAACTGCTAAGTCTATCTATGTTGGTTGGGAAGCCATCCCAGACCCTCACTGCCTGTTCGTTAAGCAAATGCTTTGGGGTTTGATAGGGTTCTTGTAGAGAAAGGCTTCAACACAAGCCAATGAGGCAACACTACACTATCTATATGGATAACACCGGAAGTCATTTAAGTGAGCTGTGAACAGAAGCGAGTGCCTGCAATTAGTGGCCTAAAAACCTATCCTTGCTTTCTACTATGTTTTCGAGAAAATGACAAGATGTAGGAGGACACATTTACAAAATAAAATCAGTGATGGAGGGAAAATGACAGGAGATAACCTCCACTCCTTTGGCACCTGCARTTTATATGAATAACCATTAAATGAAGATTAATTGCAACAGTCAAGGGAAAATTACCTTAAATAGCYCAAGTATGGCTGGAGAACAAGTAGTCTGCGGTAGCATTTCACTTGTGTCTTTGCAGTTATAATTTGTCTCACTATAACGACATGCAAAAAAAAATTCATACTCAGCTGCCCTGAGCAGCTCATATTTTGTTCTCATAGTTTTATGTTGTAGAAAATCGTATAGGAAATATGTTCTTAACTATCACTATTGAAAAGCAAGCACTAACAGCATCTATTCTCATCTCCCAAGGTTTGATTCAAAAGTAAAATACTAAAGGAGGACAGAGAAGACTTTCAGAGAAGCTTGCAGGAAGTTTATAATACTAAAACTAGAACATTAAGCCATTAACTTACATCTTCATGTAACGGTGAACATCAGCAGGGAGGGACGATCCATCAAAGACAAAATCTTCCACCATGACATTTAAGGTTAACCTTGACCTCCAATGTGAGACGGGTTCATCTAATGCATTGGTCTGCTTTTCTGCTTCAATTTGCTTTAAAAGTATAATAAACATACATTTTTTTGGTAAAAAATCCAGAATTTTGAATAAGACTAATTTTAAATTTCAAGTCACACAATTTCAATCCATAGAATCTATGCAGACATTTGCTCTGTCACTGAACAGAAGCTCATTTAGAAACACTTTATCATCATTTTAACCCGAGCAACTATTTTTCTGCAAATATAACGGAACCAATCATACTAGTCAACCATAATTTGGCACTGAAAGACCCCAGTATCCATTCACAGTCTTGCTTACCAAGAATGAATACTGAACTAATTAAAGTCAATACTTTAGGAATCTGAAAACTCATCAGAAAAAGTCACTTGAAAGTAAGGACATCACAGTCGTTGGACATTATTTCAAAAGCCATTTGCTTAGAACTTCTGAGCTTCTGAATGCTGTGTAAAGTAGTGCTGAAACAGTGCAAGACCTTTGGCTTTCAGAACGTTGGACTGTGGTCTCAACTCATCTCCAACTTCATATTCATTCTAATTGGATTTAGAAACAGCAATGCAGAAACAATAACGCCGGCTACAGCTCCATTTCAGATTACAAAGGGTAAGAAAAGTAATATTCTAAAAGAAAAATGGCTCCACTTGAGTATTGTGTACAGTAACTACTACAAGTATTTCATTCTGTATCACAGTCAAATGCCGAGATTACTCACTGGGAAAAATACACAAAGGATACTCTCTTATTCACTTAAATTGTAGGGGGAAATAAAAATATACTAAAGAAACAGAAGCATCCTGCATTTCAAGGAGTCTCCTTCTTTAGATATCTTCAAAACTCACCTGGATGCCACCCTGTGCCACATGCTCTGCATTTCCCTGCTGGAGCAGAGGGCTGAACTAAATGATCTTTAGAGGTCCCTTCCAACCTTAACCATTCTGTGATTCTATGACAACTCACCAATATCAAAATCAAGTTCATGCCTCTCATACAGAAGCAAAGCACAGTATTTTACATGAATCCAACTTATCGTGCAAAGCATGACAAAACAGTTTCTATCAGAAACAATGAATCCTTGAAGTTAATTAGGAATTTTAATAGCAGCTAGTCTTACAAAATGCTCCACATCGCCATGCTGGGTGGTCTTGCATTAGCGTACAAGCTACTTATCAAGAGGAGGATTTTGCTTGTTTGAGGTGTAGTCTATCAACTTTCATTTTTTATTCTCCTCTTCAATGTATGTTGAAGTATAACGTACAATATAGCCTCAGTCCAAGTTTCATCCATGGTTAAGGCTGCTATACTTTGGAGCCAAAAAAGTCAAGATTTATGCATAATCTATTTTGATATTAATATATTATAGTTTGAGCTACAGAGGCCTTAGCTGCAAACAACACAAGTAGTCTTTCCCTAAACTAATATAAATCTCATAATATAAATATAATATAAATATAATATAWATAATGTATATAAATATAATATAAATCTCGTAATATAAACAGCATATACCAAACAACACATTCAAGTCATAAAGGCAAAAATTGAGTTGTGTCCCATAATTTGGGAATGCACGTTTATTCTGCTCTCCAAGCCTTCCTTATTGCATAATACTTTTCACACAAAGTGCTAATCCAGCTGACAGGTTAAATTAATTTAGYGGCAAGCAGAAAAATCCATTTCATGATATTTCAAAGAAAATCTTCACTAAAAAAATRTTTTTCTAGTTGAACCGCAGAAAGAGATACCTACTTGTGTATCTGATTCTCCAGTGAGCAAATTAATCTCTTCTGGTTTAGGAACCATATACGTAGTCAGAGGACTTACGATGTGTACTTGCTTACCATCATGCCATGGCAAAATGCCAGCATGGTGAAGAAATATATATGCATATAGTGTTCCGTTATTCCGAGTTTTCTTTGGTACGGAGACATTGACTGTCCTAAAATGCAAAAGCAGCACATTATGAGATGACATAAGCTGAAATATTGATCTTTAAATTAAGAGTACAGTAAGTGCTGTGGAAATGAGCAAGAAGAGGTGTTGCTTTCCACACAATAATTACTTCAGGCTTACATGCCTCAACTTGCCTGCACTGGGTGAGATCAAGTTTATATATTCTAGGATGTGTCACAATATTTGCATTGCCAAGGTTTTCTGTCATCTTAAATTATCTTAGTCCTTGGTCAATTCATCTTTTTTCCCAGCCTTTGCATCACAAGCACAGAACTCTAGAGAATACTCTAGAGAATTTACAGAATTCTAGAGACCCAAAACAGGAAATCACTGCCCTTGAATTAATCAAGAAATCACCACACTTGCTACTTTGGGATTCAGATCTTGCTGCTACTCTTGTTAAATTGCTGAGCTTGCAGGGCAGTTAAAGCATTCAGAAAAAGTGAAGCCATGGCTACTAAGGAAACTATGGTGTAGACAGCGTACTGACTACAGACATTAGTCAAGCATCCTCAGTCACTTTTATATTTTCACAGCTGAGTCATCTGCACTATTACAGGCAAAGCACACTTTTTTGAAACATTTGTGTATATATCTGAAAACTGTATGTTGATCCAAACCAGCCAACACTCACAGATTAGCACATTATACAGAATTAATTTACCACAACTACTGAGATGAATAATTACAATAGGATCAAAAACTGTCTCACAGACCAGAGGGCAGCACTCGAAGTCGGTGAAGACTATATGGGAGAAAGAACTATTCCTGTTTTTATCATGGAGGCTTTGCTTGGCTGGGAGTTGTTTCTTGCAACTGTGAGATGACAGCTCAATGCCGGAAGTCTGTGAAACAGCCTATTCTCTAGTGCCACATGAACTTACCTCTTACCCTTCCCATGAAGACCCTTTCCACTTAATTGATACTTAAAATTTAAGAATCTTAAATAAATATATACTTATATATATAAAACGCTGCTTTGACATATAGGAGCACTTTATGCTAAATGAAAAGCCTGACGCATTATCAACTTCTTTGCTGCCTTAACATTGGTAATATGGTTACTGATTTACTAAAACATATGGGAACTGAACAGTCTGTAGAAAATGCAGTAGTAACCTTAACTCAAAATAAAAAATATTCAAGAAGAGCAGCAAAAATTAACTCTCTCAACACTACTGTTATTAACTGACAGTCATCTCATGTCATTGTACAYGCACACCTGTGGTCATGAGTTAATATACATTCTTCACAATGAAGCAAAGAACTAACAGTCCTAACTCTTACCTTTCAAATTTGGACTCAATATCAAAGTCTTCCACATTCAAAACTAGATCTATATTATTCTCAGCACCAATGTGTGACCTTGTGGTTGTGTACACACTTAGCTGAAATTAAAAGACAACAAAGGGTAATTAGGACACAAAAGTATTAAATTTATATGCTAGGAAGCTCAGAGAGCAGTTCTGTGAGTAACTTCACTAATATCCCAAGGGGCATGGGGGTTATACACACTGTGAAAGAAAACTTCTTCAAGAAAGTTGGGCTTTCTCTCCTTTCCCCTTTTGAGACTGAAAGGCAGCACAGCCACTAACAAGGGTTTTACATAATCTGTCCTCTAGAGGGTAGTCTATGCTTGAAAGCAAAGCAAGCTTTTTTTTTCCACGCTAACTGGAGCCACTTTTCCAGCAAGTTTGCTCCATTTACTACACGTGCTTACAGAAAAGCATAAGAGTATCYCCCACCCCGTGATCCAACCAGGGCAGCTACCTACAGCGCAGGGGGAGGCTCCACTAGGAGCTACCAGMGCATTCAGCATCTCCCACTCCTCCACCGTGAAACCTACCGCACCGAAGCCTCCGTGGTGAAGTCACCCGAACCCTCCGGTGCTCACCTGCAGCTTGGGCCGCCGCGCCAGGTAGGGCCAGACACACCCGGCGGCGCCGCCGGTCGCCGCCGCAGGGCAGGGCCGCGTGTACACGATGCCGTACATCACCCAGCACGTATGCRCCACGTACACGGCGAAAACCCCCACCACGAGACTCGTGAACGAGCTGCGGCTCAGCATGGTGCCCGCGCCCGCCTCACGCGGGCCGCCCCCAACTGCCCGGCCGCCCTCGCCCGCGCATCCTCCGCCGCTGCCAACCGACACCGCCCCGTCACTTCCGCGACGCAGCGGAAGCCGGAAGCTGCCCGTCTCGTCGCCCAGCAACCGCCTCGGCCCCGCCGCGCCTGCGCACTGTGGCGCGCGGCCACGCTGGAACGCTCCAGGGCAACGGCTGGGAGGCGGGGCCGGGGGCAGATGGGCGGGGCCGGGGTGCGCTCGCCATTTTGCCGTGTGGTCCCTCTAGTGGACGTTGGGAGCTGTGTTGTGAATAATATGACCTGTTTTATGAATATCAGTCCTTTTAATTGGTAATTAAATAGCGTTGCTGAAAAGGTACCACACTGTGATCACGTACTCTGGAATTAGATTCTTGTTAGGCACTTTGTACAGGGTAGTCTCTCTCCCTATATGTATAATATAATAAATATATGGAAAGAAGCAAAAAGATACTTGCATTATAGAGCAGAAGAAAAAAGGAAGAATGTGTCTTAAAAACAAAAAACAATGGAAAGTACTATGTAAAATGCTATTATGAAATGTCTTAGTTTGGTCAAGTTTAAAATCTTCCTATGAGAATGTGCGACATTGCTACAAAACTGATAGAGCATCACTAAAAAAGTAGTAGCTCATTCTGGACAAATACTGTCAAATACTGTATTTGTATTTTTTTWAAAAAAGAAGATGATACTGTACTCACTTGCTGTTGTCTACACATGATTTTTGTATTACGGAAACCTCAGCATTACTAACCTGTGTGGGCCAGAGAACATTACTCAAAATCTGCATTCACTCTGTAACTTGTAATTAGAGACAATTTTTAAAAAAATAGTAACAGCACATCTGCACTTGCAGCATTTGGATCATGGAGCATATATGTMATTTCTGGGGTAACTCCCCCACTCTTTAACTTTTTAATGCAAGTTTTAAATATATATATATTTAGGAAAAAGTCTAATACGCTAATCATTTCCAAAGAGGAACTCTAGAACAATTATTTTTACAGCAGTGATAGTTACAATAATAGTTTGTTAATAATATGGAAACGTGTGGTGGCTCTTTCTGTGTTGTGTTTTTCATCATCTTTTTGTCTAGAGATAGCTATAGATTTTTCAAAAATTTGCTTGACGAGTTAGCAGAGACAGGGATACCTGTCTGTTTTTACTAACTGAACTGAGATGAAGTCCCTTGGGTAAGAAAAATTTCCCRGTGTATTTTGAGAGTTAAATCTATGCTTTTGTCACAATAGCTCGTGTGTTAAATTTGCACTGGAGAAGTAGGAAAGAAATAAGATGCAGGTGCAGTGACTTTGTTACAGTTTTTAGGAAGCTGAAGGGAACCACTGGCGCCAAAAAGCAAAGAGGGCCATGTCCTCTCATGGCCTTCAGCCTGAGTCGAGCCACCGGCAGGTGAGTCAGCTCCCTGTCCAAGGAGAGGTGAGCCCGGATGAAGAGGAACTCCAAGTATGGGTCAGTGCTGGGCCAGCACTGGTTAGCATACGAGTTAAGGGCTGGGCTGGAAGCACAGGACAGACCATCCACAGGGTTGTCAGTGGCTCCTGACTGGGCAGGGCAGGAAGGACATTGCAGAGAAGGACATGGGGGTATCCTGATGGATGACAGCTTGGACATGAGGCAGGCACATGCTCCTGTGTCAAGAAGACCGCCGGTGTCCTGGGCTCCATTAGGCAGAGCATTGGCAGCAGGCCGGGGGGAGTGATCCTGCCCCTCTTCTCCACGCTGGTGAGGCCGCACCTGGAGTGCTGTGTCCAGAGCTCGKCCCCCAGTATGAGAGACGTGGGGCTGGTCCAGAGAAGGCTCACCAAGGCGGTTAGGGGCTGGAGCATCTCTCAGCAGCTCAGGAAAGGCCAAGAAATGAGAGATAGTTCAATCTGCAGAAGGCTCAGGGACAATCATCTCGATGTGGAGGGGGGAGAATGAAGATGGCGGCGAGGCTTCTCCCAGTGGCACCCAGTGACGAGACAGGAGGAAATTCTGTCTCGGCCTATGAAAACTCTTCACTGTGAGGTTGTCTGAGTGCTGGACCAGGTTGCCCAGATAGACTGGGGAGTCCCTTTCTTGGGAAGCAGTCCAAAACCTGCCTGGACACAGTCCTGGGCAGTCTGTTCTAGGAGACCCTGTGTGAGCAGGGCACTTGGATRAGACAAACTCCTAAGAGGCCTTTGAGCTCCAGCTACCTTGTGGTTCTGGAAAACTGCCATTAAACTCTCACTTCTGCTGGGGTACAGTTTGACTCATTCTTCTGTTTAAAGGCTGTTGAAAGAGAATGTTTAACATTTAGCATGTATATACTTCTATGTGCATATACTATACTCCTTTTTCAGGAGTTACATGGATACCACCAGTGTCTAATGCTGGAGTCAGCTGTCTGTTTTTCTGTACTCAAGGCTTTTTCTTTCTTATTTGTTTAATTCTACAAATCATGGATTTCTTCACCCAAGAACTCTTAACAAACGGCACACAAATCCAGCTTCCTCCTCAAAGTCTTAGGAATTACTACATACCACTTGAAAACAAACATATTAAAAGGCAGCCTTAGATGAGGARTTAAAAACACACAGTGTTGAGTGTGTTCTTAGGCACTTAGAGGGGGGACCAGCTTAATTTTTCAGGAACGGGTATGGTGTTTGTAAATCTCCAGGTCAACGTTACTCTCTAAAAGAGGGTGGTTGCAAGTTAACCATGCCTTGCTGTGCCCGAGTCATGCTGTGTCACCCAGAAGGTCACCCTAGTGTTACTGCTACAAGCATCTCTTCATGAAATCTGAATAATTTTTGTTTTCTATTTCTACTCATTTTTATATTTATATAATATGTATCGGGTCTATAGTCAATGAAAGTAAGTGCCTGCTCTGGAAATGACAGTTTATAGTTTTGTGAAGCTATTTACAGTTACATTCCAAGACTTTTGCCATATCGTCAGTCTGATTTATAGCAACTGCTGCAATTATGACACTGAAGAGGTGGCAGAAAAAGGAAGAAAAAAACCCACCTCCCAGCTGAAATTCAKCACATCTTCATGCTGGAATTGAAGCCTTTTGCTTCTCCAGAGTGGATATATGGTTCAGAATATTTGGCAGTCCAGTTGACTTGSCACCCTGATGTTAACAAGCCACTTCCCAGCTGCTGCTTGTCATAGAGCTACCTAGAATATAGATGTGCTCCTTTTCTTTCTGGCACATGGAAAAGCTGTCAAGGTTTTGCCATGCCTTACCAGCCCAGGCAATGGATTTTGCTGACTTTCCAAAATAGTTCAAGACCTCTGGAATGACGAGGTTCCTAGAAACGCTATCTGGGAAAGGAACGGCATTAGAGCTGGTGAGCCTGCGTCTCTCAGATGCTGTCACTGAACCTGCTGCTCCTGAGCAGTCTTCAACAGACTTACCCAAAGGGCTGCTCCTGCACTGCTCTAGCTACAGAGGAGGCTGCCACAGGTGAACAGCGCACAGCAACCTAGCTTAGCACCCTTGTCCTTGCCCACAGCACAAGGCTCGAGCTGCTAGGATGGGTGTCCCCAGACACGGAGCTGGTTCAAGCAGCGCTGCCCATGTGTGGACACACAGACCCAGAGACCAGAAAAACATCATTTGTGAAACTATTTCCTGTTACCAAGACTTTTGCCACACCATCAATCTGATTTATACCAACTACTGCAAATTAGGCAACGAAGATGTGGCAGATAAGATTCTTGGGGGTTTACAGCTCTGGTCTGGATAAACAAGATAAAAATCACAAAAAAAGAAAAGGCTGGGCTTCAAGAAAAGGACGGTATTCACCGTGCCGAAAACTTTGACCAAATGACAAGCACGAAGAGCTCCTCCCAGAAGAGGAGCCTACAGAAAAGAGTTAAACAACAATCATGCACATTTAAGCCTTGCTTTTCCAAGACTATAAATTAGCCTAATGTGTGCAAGAAACTGTGGGCACACAAGTCAGTGAAGCCTGATAACTTTCCAGATCTCAAGCAACCAGCTGCAATAATACAGGTAGTACTGCCAGAGACCAGGCAAAGATAAAGTTCGCGACTGCGTGAATTTGTGTGCACACTGTAGTACCTCCAGTGACAACTAGTACCTTTAAGGCAACTGTACTTTGTGAGACTGCCAATTCCCCAACACCGCCATRCTGATATTCCACTTCTTTTTATATTACTGCTTCCCCTCATCTCCCCTAGCCCATCCTCAAGCAAAGCAGTGACCAGACAGGCAGTGCTCACAGCAATGGCAATGCCACCATCAGGGCACTTGATTTCAACCATCCTTCTCTGCAGCTGTAGCACTGTCAAATGCAACACGCAGAGGTAAACGGGAAGGCTCCGTGGATCACCTGAAAGGATTCCACCTCTTGGGAGTGCTGGAGGAGCCCACGTCCCTCYACCTCCCCTTCTGCGCCACAGAGCTGTTGCAGCACGTGAGCACCTCCGTGGCCCTGTGCGGGGCTCCAACAGCCTGTCAGCCATCTTGGCGGTGGGAGCAGCCCAGAGGCAACACTGCAATCCAGAGGAACCCCCCGAAGTGCCAGCGAGGGAGGCGAATAAATATCTTGGCTGTTTGAACAAGCCAGCCCTAAGGAAGCCGATAGCCGGGAAGGCCCTCCCTGCCGGAGGCCGCCACATCTTCCTGCTGCAGTCRAAGCCCTTTGCTCGTYCAGGGCAGCACAGCTCCTCCRATGGATACGGGCTCTTATCCGTGCACCTCCAGGGAGGGCCTTGCGCCGTCTTCAGCCCYKYRTTAGGTGCCTGAGGAGTGAAGGAGCTGGAGCTACTGCCCTTCACCTTCCTGACTACCGACCAAAACCCACCCGCGGGCCCCAGGGACCCYGGGCACCCTGYGGCAGCCTCCCCGTGCCCACGGCGCAGCAGCCCAAAGGYAGCCAGGCCCTCTCGCCGCCTCTGCCTCGGGGCTCGGGCCTGAGGACAGGCCACGTCTTCACGCGCCAGGGCGTGCGCGGCACGAATAAGGGCTCGCACGGCACTTGAYGCTCTGCAATTCTTTTATTTATTGGCCCAGGGTGGTTGGTTGGTCTTGGGGCACGGCCTGCACATGGTCTTTCGGCAGCCCCTTCATGCTGATGTTCTGAGAAGGGGGTAGAAGAGGGGGAAAGCGGGGCAGGGAGGGAGGGGGAACCRGCGGCTGCGCGCTGCGCCCATGGATGTTCCTGTGCCACCAGTCCCTCAGGTGGATCTTGTGCCCAGGGACTGGTGGCTGGGCGCAGCCGGATGGCCGTAAGGGCCCCCGGCTCTCCTGGGATGCCTCTGCCGGGATCTTTGTGGACATCCCAGGCGCCGGGGGCTTCATGCAGGCCACCTTTGCTGGTGGTGGATCCACCTCCATGGGCTGTTCTTCTGCCAGAAGTGGATCCACCTCCATGGGCTGTTCTTCTGCCAGAGGTGGATCCACCTCCATGGGCTCAGGGGAGGCTTCTGGAGGGTCCACTTCCATCGGTTCTTCTCCATCTCTACTTCGCCACCTGATGTAATAATCCTCCACACTCATGATCTTCTTCCATAACTCCTTCCTTTTGAGTCCCCTCCTTCGGCCTCCCCTGAGAGCAGCCGCCGGTTGCATTTTCAGGACAAAGGGAAAACGGTCGGCAAACTCCAATCAGCACCACAACACCACCACAGAACCAGAGCCTCCACGAGCTCGGGGCCCTGCCAGCGCTCCCGCTTTTATAGGGGCCAGGCRGTGGTCAGCACGTGTGTCACAGTGATAGGTGACTTGCCATCACAGGGACATCATTAAGGGGCAGCTCCAGAGCATCATTGTTGATGTGACGTGACATCCTTGTGATGTAACATCTATGGGCGCAGYGCGCAGCYGCCGGTTCCCCCTCCCTCCCTGCCCCGCTTTCCCCCTCTTTTGCCCCCTTCTCAGAAGATCAGCATGAAGGGGCTGCCGAAAGACCATCTGCAGGCTGTGCACCAAGACCAGCCAACCACCCTGGGCCAATAAATAAAAGAATTGCAGAGCATCAAGTTCTGGGCGAGCCCTTATTCGTGCCGCGCACGCCCTGGCGCGTGAAGACGTGGCCTGTCCTCAGGCCTGAGCCCTGAGGCAGAGGCGGCGAGAGGGCCTGGCTGCCTTTGGGCTGCTGCGCCGTGGGCATGGGGGCATGGGGAGGCTGCCGCAGGGTGSCCGGGGTCCCTGGGGGCTCAGAGGTGGGGTCTTTTCTTTACTGGGGAGCCCTGACCTGCACCCRATTGTTTGGATGACAAATCTTTTGGACCAAACAAGCTAGAAACAGGATTAGYTGGTTTGGTTTGTGTTCAAGAGCTACAGAAAGGCAATGTATGTTAAAGCAGCTTTTAAAACCTATTCTTGAAACAGCTATTTGTTTATTCCTTCCTCGTCACATTTGCAGAAGATTTTAAAGACTAAAAAATATTTTTAAAATATCTAAGAAGATTTTAAACACCTGCCTTTGGATAAGATATTCATTCAAATTGTCATAACGTTGAAGGATGACTTCTTAGATCATCTGAACTAAACTGAAAGGAGTTCTCTCAATTTTGATATGATCGGAGTTTTGGTTAACCAATTGTCACTCCTTTAACCGAGGATACCCTGGAACTGCTAGGCCATAAGGAGACATTATYRGATACACTGTTTACACACTGCAAACTGGGCAGGAGACTTGAGGCCAGGTATCCTTAACAGAACTCTCTTTGTTTTACTACTAAAAATTGCATCTCTAAGTCAAAAAGACCCTCAGCCAGGTAAAGACTCTTCCCCCGAGCATGTGTAACAGTGGCAATGTTGAGTAAGCAGTCTACAAATTACATGTGAATTATTAACCACCCAGTGCAAGAGGGATGTACTTGGAAAGACATGGAGTATAAAAGCATGGTTTGGAGGATTGGGAGAGTGCGCTTGATTTGTGGAAAACCACCAAGGTCCTAGTCTTGTGCCGCCCCAAAATAAAGGAGGAAATCACAGGATGAGAAGCACAGAATCACAGAAGCAAAGTGTCCCAGAAGCCATTTCTGAACACATGAAGGATAAGATGGTGGTTTGGAGCAGCCAGMCTGGATCTAYCAAGGGYRAGTCATGCCTGAGCTACTTYATTACTTTCCCTGATGAAGTGACAGGCCCTGTGGAGCAGGGGAAGACAGTGCATGTAGTTGGTACACCTTGTCTTTAGCAAGGCCTTGCATTTGATCCTCTTTATTGTCAAATCAGTGAGATTTTTGGCTGCCTAAGTAGACTCTAAGAGAAGTGGAAAACTAGTTGGACTGCTGTGCTTGGAGTGGTGAGGAGTGCTGCAAGACTGTCTGGGAGCCAGCAAGTGGGAGTGTCTCTTGGGGATCAATGCTGGGAACAGTTCCCAATGGAATGTCTTCTTTAGAGGCCTGGAGGGTGGGTAGAGGGCTGAGTGGGCAGCTTTGCAGATGTCACAACCTGGGAGGGAATAGYCTGGAGGATGGTGGCTGGTACTGAGCGAGCTGCGCGGGCTGGAGAAAGGGGCTGAGAGGGATATGAGGTTGAGCCTCATGTAGCTCAATCAAGGAAATGGCTGAGTCTTGTGTTTGGCATGGGATACTCTACAGGCTGATGTGTGACTCCCCATGCTAAGAAAGGTACTGACGTACTGGAGCAAGGTGCAGGACCAGCAGGGTGCTCAGGAGGCTGCAGCACATGATGTGCAGGGAGAAGAGGCTCTGTAGAGGYTGGAGGARAGAAGGGCTAAGGGGAGATGTTAYTGCTGTTGCCAGCTACCTGTGTGGAAGAGACAGGGAAGATGGAGCCAGACTGTTCTTGGAAGTGCCCAGCAAAGGGATGAGAGACAACAGACAAGTTGGACAACGTGAATTCCCCAGGTTCGCCCATGGGTAATTCAGATGAGATTTCAGGATTTCACAGAATCACAGGATGGTTGAGGTTGGAGGAGACCTCTAGAGATCATCTAGTCCAAGCCCCTGCTCCAGTAGGGACTCCCAGAGCATGTGGCACAGGGCGGCATCCAKGCGGGTTTGGAAGATCTCCAGAGAAGGAGACTCCACAGCCTCTCTGGGCAGCCTGTGCCAAGGCTCTGTTATCCTCACAAGAAAGAARTTCTTCCTCACCTGCAGATGTGTTTCCTGTSTTTCCATTTGTACCCATTTGTACCCATTGCCCCTTGTCTTGCTGGCCACAACTGAGAAGAATACAAATGGCATATAAGGCATACAATAAGACAGTGGAATCAGAAGGAAAAAAAACAGAATAGGAGAACATGAACCRCAAGAAGCACAACGCTGCCATTTTGGCAGACGCATTTGTCCAAGTGCGAACGTGCTTTCAGGAAAGGGATTTTCCAAGGGGCTGAGGGCGTGCAAAAGGACACAGAGCAGGAGGGAGTCTAGGAAGTAGAATCCCATTGGGAAGGAATCAGTGTGCAATTTGTAGCAAAAAGGGGCCCTGGAAAAAAGGAATGCCCAAAGAGGTGACCAAAGAATTGAATATCCCAACCTGCTTCTGTTCTGCAGGCAGATTTGCTTAGGTTTAGTAGAATGAATTCAGATTATRAGGCCTGTGGGTTGAGAAAGTGGATTTCACAACCAAATCCCTGTTTTCAATTCAGCAGCGAAATGAAATTCTTTTTTTAGTAGATACTGGAGCAATGTATTCGGTATTAAATAGTGGTAAGGGCCCAATGAGTAAATACTCTATGTCAGGAACTGGTGCCACAGGAAAGCAAGAGGTGAGGCCCTTTTTACCTGTAGATATATATGTCAATATATATGCAGATTTATATGTTGCAATAATTATCAGAGAAGAAGGACAGTGAGGATAAGGAAAAGCAAGTYGAAGCTGCCTGCTTGGACATCTTGAGTGGACTGGGCAACCGAGAAGCCTGGGAAAGTGGAATCAGCAGAACCAGTAAGAGTGGAATTAAAACTGGGGCAAAGTCAGTACGACAAAGACAATATCCCATAAAGTTGGAAGCCTGCATCAGACTAGAACCTGTAATTGATAGACTTACAAAATACAGGCCATCCTGAGAACGTCAGCCAGAATATCATACTCTCATTTTAACTATCAAAAAGYCACACTCACAAGACCTAAGGGGTATCAATCAAGTAATGGTTGATGTGTATCTGGTGGCACTAAYCCTTACACTTTTACACTCAACAACAGCTGAGCCAAATGTCTATTTCACACTCTTGGCTTTAAAAGACATGTTTTCTGTATCCCACTAGAAGAACCAAGTTGGAAGCTGTTCATTTTTTAACAGGAAAGACCCACAGCAGGCTGCAGAATACAGCTCTGCTGCACCATGCTCCCTCAAGGATTCAAGAACAGCCYTCCTTTTTTTGGTTGCCYTTTTATTGCCAAAAGGACMGGAGCAGTGGCAAGGTAAGAAGCCTAATGTTCCCTGGTTACAGTACGTAGATGATCTCTTACTGGGCGTTGAAGAATGTAAAGAGACCACTGTTAGTTTATTGAACTTTTTGGGACAGGCAGGATAGAGAGTGTCACAGGTGGCTTTGGGACTACCTGGCATATGAAACATCCCGGGGAGAAGGAAAGCGAGGGGCATAAAGAAAGGAGGCAATACTTCAAATTGCCTCCCATACCCAAATCAAAGAAAGAACTTGAGCATTTTTAGGGATGGCCAGATGGTGTCGCCTGTGGATATCTCATTTTGGAGTAATGGTCCATGAGGCTCTCAAARGATCRGGAGAGTWACTGGAGTGGACACCAGAATGCTGSAAGGCGCTTGGTGAACTAAAGATTGCTCCTGCCTTAGGTCTCCAGGACACGACTCCACCTTTKGAACTYGATGTGCRTGGGAGGGAACATGAGGTGCTGGRACTTTGGGAGATTGGAAAAGACCGGTGGCTTTCTTTTCAAAACAAGTGGACAAGGTAGGGTCTGGATGGCCACAATGCTAGAGGACAGTGCCAGCTGTTGTACTGTTAATATGAGAGGCATGAAAATTGTCTTTGGGGCAGAAAGTTACGGTTTACGTGCTGCATGCATGCCATTGCAGCACGTGTCCCATTGGCTATCTCCAGGCAGGACGGTAAACCGCCAAGCAGTACTGCTCAGACAAGGGGATATAAACCTGAAGGTGTCGAGCRCTGTGAATCCAGCGTCGTYGTTCCCTTTGCGCAAATAAGAAGAATCGGCACATGATTGCCTACAGTCTGTCGAATGGTGTWMTCCAGTCGTGCGACCTGAGAGATGCTCACRYATGAGGTCCCAACTGAGAACTATTTACAGATGGAAGCAATTTTGTGGAGAGAGGAGAAGGGAATGCCGSATATGTCGCCATCACCTTTGAAGAGGAAAAAGAGGCAAACCCATTGCCAATAAATACATCATCTCAGAGCACTGAATTGCCTGTTTTAACGCGGTGTCTGGAGCTACCACAAGGAAAAGTGGGCTAATATCTCTACTGACTCTAAATATGCCTTTGAGGTAACACATACACATAAGGTAATGTGGAAGGAAAGCGCATTGTTATGCTAACAGGGAAACCCTAAAAATACAGTAAAGAGATTATGCTGCTGTTTGGGGCAGCCAATAAACCTAAAGAAATAGCAGTGATGTACTGCAAGGCGCACCAAACTTGACAAACTAATGTGATTAGAGGGAAAAGGAAAGCGGATGAAGCTGTGAAAAGAGTCACTCTGTCAACAAGCACAGCTGCCCTGGTTCCAGAAAGAATCTTGATAATGGAAGCCCCCAGATATACAGAATTATAGAATCACAGAAACATTAAGACTGCAACAGACCTCGAGAGATCACTAGAGATCACCTGAAAGGATTGYGCCTCTTGGGAGTGCTGGAGGAGMCCACGTCCCTCCACCTCCCCTTCTGCRCCACAGAGCTGTTGCAGCACGTGAGCACCTCCGTGGCCCTGTGCGGGGCTCCAACAGCCTGTCAGCCATCTTGGCGGTGGGAGCAGCCCAGAGGCAACACTGCAATCCAGAGGAACCCCCCGAAGTGCCAGCGAGGGAGGCGAATAAATATCTTGGCTGTTTGAGCAAGCCAGCCCTAAGGAAGCCGATAGCCGGGAAGGCCCTCCCTGCCGGAGGCCGCCACATCTTCCTGCTGCAGTCAAAGCCCTTTGCTCGTCCAGGGCAGCACAGCTCCTCCGATGGATACGGGCTCTTATCCGTGCACCTCCAGGGAGGGCCTTGCGCCATCTTCAGCCCCGCGTTAGGTGCCTGAGGAGCGAAGGAGCTGGAGACGGCTACTGCCCTTCACCTTCGTGACCACCGACCAAAACCCACCCGCGGGCCCCAGGGACCCTGGGCACCCTGCACCAGCCTCCCCGTGCCCACGGCGCAGCAGCCCAAAGGCAGCCAGGCCCTCTCGCCGCCTCTGCCTCGGGGCTCGGGCCTGAGGACAGGCCACGTCTTCACGCGCCAGGGCGTGCGCRGCACGAATAAGGGCTCGCACGGCACTTGAYGCTCTGCARTTCTTTTATTTATTGGCCCAGGGTGGTTGGTTGGTCTTGGGGCACGGCCTGCASATGGTCTTTCGGCAGCCCCTTCATGCTGATGTTCTGAGAAGGGGGTAGAAGAGGGGRAAAGCGGGGCAGGGAGGGAGGGGGARCCAGCGGCTGCGCGCTGCGCCCATGGATGTTCCTGTGCCACCAGTCCCTYAGGCGGATCTTGTGCCCAGGGACTGGTGGCTGGGCGCAGCCGGATGGCCGTAAGGGCCCCCGGCTCTCCTGGGACGCCTCTGCCGGGATCTTTGTGGACATCCCAGGCGCCGGGGGCTTCACGCAGGCCACCTTTGCTGGCGGTGGATCCACCTCCATGGGCTGTTCTTCTGCCAGAGGTGGATCCACCTCCATGGGCTCAGGGGAGGCTTCTGGAGGGTCCACTTCCATCGGTTCTTCTCCATCTCTACTTCGCCACCTGATGTAATAATCCTCCACACTCATGATCTTCTTCCATAACTCCTTCCTTTTGAGTCCCCTCCTTCGGCCTCCCCTGAGAGCAGCCGCCGGTTGCATTTTCAGGACAAAGGGAAAACGGTCGGCAAACTCCAATCAGCACCACAACACCACCACAGAACCAGAGCCTCCGCGAGCTCGGGGCCCTGCCAGCGCTCCCGCTTTTATAGGGGCCAGGCGGTGGTCAGCACGTTTGTCACAGTGATAGGTGACTTGCCATCACAGGGACATCATTATGGGGCAGCTCCAGAGCATCATTGTTGATGTGATGTGACATCCTTGTGATGTAACATCTATGGGCGCAGTGCGCAGCCGCCGGTTCCCCCTCCCTCCCTGCCCCGCTTTCCCCCTCTTCTACCCCCTTCTCAGAAGATCAGCATGAAGGGGCTGCCGAAAGATCATCTGCAGGCCGTGCCCCAAGACCAACCAACCACCCTGGGCCAATAAATAAAAGAATTCCTGAGTATCAACTACTTAGAGATGGAAGCAATTTTTTGGAAGAAGAGGAACAGMAGGCTGGATATGTCACCATCACCTTTGAAGAAGAAATAGAGGCAAAACTATTGCCAATAGATATATCGTCTGAGAACATTGAATGTGAAACACTTTAATGTGGGGTCTCAAGCTACCACAAGGAAAAGTGGGCTAATATCTCTACTGACTCTAAATATGCCTCTGAGGTAACACGTGCACATGTGGTAATGTGGAAGGAAGTGCATTGTTATGCTCACAGGGGAACCTAAAAAAAAGTAGAGAGGTTACGCTGCTGTTTGGGGCAGTCAATAAACCTAAAGAAATAGCAGTGATGAACTGCAAGGCGCACCAAMCTTGACAAACCAACGTGATAGAGGGAAAAGGAAAGCAGATGAAGCTGTGAAAAGAGTAACTCTGTCAACAAGCACAGCTGCCCTGGTTCCAGAAAGAATCTTGAAAACTGAAGATCCTTTGCCATACTTCTTACTCACAGGGATGCACGGATTTTTAGCTTGGAGGAAGTGATGCTTGAATCTCAACCATCTCTCTTGGACCCTCTTTCTTCTAGGGGCCTAACCCATGGGATTCCTCCAGAGCGYAATTTGGCTCTCCTGAAATCCTGGTTGCCATCCTACTCATTGCCGTGCTTCCTCCCGGCCRGTTCCTGAACTCCACCTTGTTGTGTCCACGGCAGCCAAGGCTGCCYCCAAGGCAGAAATGGGACATCTATATCCTCCAGTCAGGCCTTCTTTGTTTTGTYAGTACAAGGAGGAGCCGCGCACCTCTCCTTGCTGGCTCCTCCAYCCCCTGCCAGGCAGTTGTTATCAGTGCTCTCCGGGAACCACTGTGTGTGGCTGGCTGGGTCATCTTTCCTGCAGATATCAGAGGGTTAAAGTCTYCCCTGAGGACAGGGCCTGCGATCGTGAGGCTGCCTCTAGCTGCCTGTAGAAGGTCTTGTTGACTTCTTCTTCCTGATCAGGTASCCTGTAGTGAACTCCCACAGTAGTTGCACCATATTAGCCTGCGCTTTAATCCCTCCCAGTGAGATCTTGATTAGCTCTTCCTCCACCCCTAGGCAGAGTTCAATACATTGCAGCTGCTCTGCCACCTAAAGAGCAGCTCCTCCACCTTGCTATCCTTGCTTGTCTTTCCCAAAAAGCATGTAGTCATCYTGGACAGCATTCCAGTCACGCGAGCTATATCAGCATGTGTTTATTATTGCAATGAGATCCCGCTGGAATCTCAGGCCATGGACTCCAGAGAGGAAGTCTGGAGCAAGGAAGATTTGCCCCTGGTGAAGCAGGATCAGGTTAAGGAACACTTCAGCAACCTGGAGAAGAAGGGTAAAAAGGAGGACGTGGGGAATGCTGGACTGGTGGTCAGCCTCCCCTCGATCCCTTGAAAGGGACAGAGCAACTCCTTCTGGAGATGATTTCCTGACACATCCAAAGGTTCTGGACACCAGTCAGCATGGGAATATGAAAGGGAAGTGATGCTCAACCACCCTGATAGGCCATCTTTCCCTCTCCTCAGCACTAGGGACGCTCCACTTGGAACCCAGCTGTGTCCCGTGCTGGGCTCCGCAGTCCGGGAGACACACTGCTTTTCTGGAGTGGGTGCTGTGAAGAGACCCACAGGTGTTTGATGAAGGGGTGKCAGCCTGTGCCCTCTGAGGAGGAGCTGAGTGAGCTGGGCCTGTTCAGCCGGGAGAAGAGAAGGCGCCAGGCAGACCTGGCAGTGGGTCCCCGTACTGGAGGGGAGTGTGTCAGGATGGYGGACGCTGCTCATTGGTGCCCAGGCACAGAGCACAGCCACTGGGCACACACAGAAACTCCAGAAACCCCACGTGAGTGCAAGAAAATGTCCTGTCTGTCTGGCGAAGGTGAGTGAACACCGGAGCAACTTGCCCTGAGAGCTGGTGACGTCCCCATGCTTGGAGAAGGTTAAAAGCTCACTGGATATATCCATCTGGGACCTGCTCTACTTGAGGCTGCTGTCTGGACCCTGGAGAATCCCTGAGGAYGTGACAAAGCCGGGAAAGGCACAGAATTCCCCTGGGAGCCCCCAGCTGGGCACTGACGTGGCCCAAGGGAAGAAAGGAGCAGAGCTCAGAGACTTCCCTGCAGTGGAGCCCTTGGCAGCACTGGGACCATGGCAGTTTACTTTGTGTTGTTGTTGTTTCAACACTACTTCTATATACTTATATGTTTTATATGTTTACATTTAAATGTTTATATTTACAACTCCTTTTTCACATTAGGCTGCTTATGGTTGCATTCCAATGTTTATGGTTATTCTTCAGTCTTTGCTTTTGAATTTTTTCATTTATGGTGCAGTGCTTACATTTATGTTATTGTGTTTATAAGTCAGTGTTTATGTTTCAGTGTTTATGTATACCTGCCACTCCCCTGAAGACCCTGATTTGATGTTTAGGGGGTTTTGCTGTTCAGCCATAAGAAAAGGTGCAGCCCACATTTCACACCCCTGTGAAAGGACAGGAAACCTAACTGGCGCAAGGTTGGGTGGTCAGGAGTGAGGGCGAAAGGCAGCCTGTCTGTCAGTCCCCTCGGGATCRTACTGCATCTGTGTGGGTCACCACAACTGTAGTTACACACAGCAAAACATTACCTGACACAATTGTGTGTATCCTGGAGTAAACAGAGCACATCCGGGCATCCTGGCAATYGAGTTTTTTTATTTTTTTAAGAATCATGACACCTATGTGTTGTAGAAGGCTGGATTAGTGTTTCCAGAGGCTAAACATTGAAACAAAATCCCACCTACACCTTTGGAAGCTATAAACTCCGTTCTTCTGAAAAACACTGACTTTTGCGTTCTATCTTCTCAGAGGTAGAAGATACTATTCCCCCCTTCCTTAAGAGGTTTGTGAATAGAAAAAAAAAATCCTTTCCCTTCCCTGCAGCTTTTGCTTCATTAGTTGTTTTTTACTGCCTCAGTAGCCACACAGGCTCTGAGATACAAGCGGGGCTTTCCCAGGCCGGCGGCCCACGTTCACTGTACGGCCTGCACTGCGAAGGGAAGGTTAGCTGAGGCCACGGCTGCACGGGGCTCTTACCACGGGGCGTTTTCCGCGCCCGTTCTGGAGCGTGGGCACGGGCAGCATCGCGTGTCCTCGCAGCACGGTGTGACCGGGGCACCGGAGCTCTGAGCTGCTCAGGTGGTCCGCGGTCGCATTCAGCGACTCTCTGAGTACTCATCATCCGCTGCTCAGGCGTCCTGAGGGGACTGTGGCTTATCGCACGGCATCAGGAAAATGACACTCACTTTGAATATTTTGAGTATCGCCCACGATGCTCGTTTTTGAATGACACACCCTTAAAACAGAAAAACGTTCCTAAWAGCAAATGACTCTCCAGGCAAATAAAACATTGCCAACAGCACTGAGCGAGTAGCAGAGAAGTAGGTCAGGCTTTTGAGACCAATCTGGGTTATGTGGCTGCACACAAAGCAATTGCTTGACCCCTGACTGATCTCATTTGGTCTATAGCTGCACATTCCGAGCACTCTAGCAAATAATATGATAATCGTGATGCAGATGCTTAGCTTTACTCCTCTTCCTTAAAAACAAACAGTGAAGGGAAATCTGTTTTGCACAGAGCCAGAGAACTGCTTGTTCAGAGTGCCCTTTGATATAAATTTATGTATTTATTAGCAATGTGCTTAAGATCTAAACTGTAAAATAACTGCTGGTAACAAAATTTCATAGCAAATATCAAAAAGAAGTCAAGCAACTCAGGTAGTAACACATTTATTGATCACTTTACCAACTAAGGATATAATTTTATACAATCAGTCAACAGCAGTAACATACTTTATGAGAAGCTATGCTTTAAAAAATGGTGTTTACAATATGGATTTCACTACAACTTTTCAAGCCAAGCTTTTACAGTGCTAATCAGATGACTGCTGTACTTGAACGTTTTTCTCTAAACATCAAGAATAACATAGACGAAATAGCTTTTCCATTGTTAATGTGGTTTTAGAATTCAACAAGACAACTTTAAAAGGTTTAAAACACCCATAACATTGTCATTACTTTAACATTCACACTGATAAAGTGATACATTTAATACTTTCTAGCATTAATAAACAGTGTAAAAATATATTGCATATATATATATATAAATTTGTTTCCTTTTCCTGAAAAAACCTAGTACAAACTAGTAGTATATGATCCCCCTTCAAGTTTCTTTTATTTATTTTAAAGATTGAATAGTAGTAGTTTTAAATTAACAGAAACAAAGATATGGGAATAGGGAATCACTGTCGCGCTCCCCCATAACCTCTGCCATGGTAACCAAGCACATTAACCCCTCAACGGTGGTTCGATTTTGGCCAAAGTCAGTTAATATTTTTGCACTGACTGAAGTGGGGACAGGATTTTGCCTGGTGAGCTTTGCACTGGACAATGTCCAGATCCCTCTATCCAGTAGTTAGAAATCTTTGCTTAGGATGTGTTTTGCTATTAGGGTTAAGATTAAGGAGTGYTATGCTCAAGTTGTTCATTCCCAATAATGATAAAAGGTTCAGTGATAAATTATTAGGAAAAGAAGAAAAGTAAACTTGTAAGGTTAAATGATCTCGTAAAGGTTTTGACCGTGTTGAAAATTTCACAGTGAACACAGTATGCTAGTACAGCTGAATGTTAATGTTTGCAATGTCTGCAATTATATAAATATTGCAGGTAATTATTAGCACACAGCAGCTTCCTGGTTTTCTGGACCAAGATGAAAGACAACTCAAATAAGAACAAGAAATAGTAAGATTCACTAAAGCTATTTACCATGCTGTATAGGAAGACTATGTCAAGACCTATATCACATATAACTAACAGTTAGATTTTTATTAATGCTTGAGATAATGAAAGACAAAGCAATTTTGCCTCCACACTTCATGATCAGGTTCTGATGGTAAGCACATCCAGGCATGTGCAAATAACAGACCAAAAAATTAGAAGTCAAATTAGAAGCATAAGTTGGAAGACATGGACAAATAAACAATCTAGTAAAGAAATAAAGCATAATATGGATAAATAAAGGGTTCATGACTGAAGAAAATCAACCTAGAACATTCAAAAATTGCTCTTCTATATAAATATATATATATTTTCCTCCAATATTTAAATCTGTGATACCTAAAATCTTGCTAAGAATAAACTTCAATCTACTTATCCAATATTGATCATATCTCTGATTTACAGAATGTAAAGACAAATTACTTTGTATTATAAGCATAACACAAAAAATATCTTCCCTGCTGCAGTAGTCTGCCAAAGCTGATGCATGCTGAGCCCAGCACAGAGATAAACACAAACACACTCTTTTGTTGCATCCTATAACTTGTTTTGTCTATGACCTTGTCATTTCATGCAATACAGTGCTAGCAAAAGTAGTGTGTCAACAGATTCTATACATGACGTTAAAGGTTTACTGCCCTTACACAAAACCTTGGTAAGGAGGAAGCACGTACTTAGCATGAATGTTACAGAAATACAGCATTTCACAACTGCATTAATACAACTCTATTGAACAGAGCCCAAGCTGCATTATTTCACATTATATAATTACTTTTTTTTTGTAAAAATAGCACTTGAGCAAGTACAAGCATACAGAAACGCAACTGATGTAAACTGGAGCTTAAAATTATGTACCACTGTAGGGATACAGATTGCCATTCTTCTTTCTTTTTTTTTTGCTAATCATCCATAATATAGMTTCTGATTAAAATGTAAAGATGTATATGAGCATCTATTTTTAGGGTTATATTTTTTAATTTACTTGAACGCAACTTCATTTGAGTTTGTGACTTGTGCCAAAAAAAAGGTATAAAGCAATTGAGAAAAATTTGATGCAGAGATAACTGYAGGTAAGCGAGGGTTATTTTTAAGACTTTTAAAAATACTTAGAGGATTTTAAGCTTATAACAAAGCCCACTTCTTTCAAGTGCCGTAAACTTTACAGTGATTTGAAAAAAAGAGACGCATTTGAAAATGAATGAATTGGCRGATTAGCTACAATGGAACATGGCAAGTGCTTACCAGTTTTCTAAACAGTTTTGTCATTTGGGAACTTCAATACCAATTCACAAATCCAATGCAAGGAAAAAAAAAAACACCACCTCATTTGTAGCTTTATCACTCATGTAGTTTTGTCACAAATATAGTTGCCCCAAATACTSTGTGTGTGTCCACAAAAAACAAAGGGTTGGTCTTTTTATCATTTCATTATCATAAATGTCTTTCAAGAATGCACAGTCAATATACTACTTCTTTCTTTTATTTGTTATCAAGATTGCTCTGTAATAGCCAAAGTCTACCCAGAGTGTATGATCAATAACTACTTTGAATGAAAAAAGGCAATCTGTTTCTTTCTGAAAACAAAAAAAAAAAAAAGAAAACCCCACAGTTATATCTTTAACTTCTTTTGAAAACCACCATCTCATTGTGGATTTCAAGCAATACAGCTAAGGTAATATACTGAAAAACATTAAMAAATAAAATAAACAAGTATATTACAGTAATTTATCCCTGCAAAACCTGATTTGCTTGGCTAGTTAAGATCTGGAGGTTCAATCTGCTCTATCCTGTAGCCTTATGAAGCCTCATGCTTACCTAGGGCATGTTTCAAAGCACTGATTTGGGGGTTTAATGAACAAGTATGTATGCAACTAAAGGTGTCTCACCTGTTTTTAAGATTCTAAGGACTTAAAAAGAACATCCCTGTCCCATCTTTTCCAGCTTCTTACATTTAGTCAACCAAGCACTTGGATGCCCAAAGTGAGTGACTGAAGCTCCAAATGCTACATGAGGGGCAAACACTTCAAGTACAGGAGATCCACATGTCAATCTGGGGCACTCCAAACTGTGAGCATTTCACACAAGTCTGGTATCTCTCATTATGCTTCAGATATTTCATTTTATCAATAAAGGTTTACATAAGATGCAAGGCCATAGGCACTGGAGGACATAAAGACTCTTTTCTTTTCACCCTCCATGTACCACGACATTGTACTTACCTGACTGAAGATGAATTCTGTGTGTCAATGTCACACAGTCACAACGTTGTGAAGGCTGGTTCACAAAGTTGGGCAAAGAAGTAGAAGCAGCTACRGCTCCCACAGGGCATAATTTTAAATGGTCTCCTGAGAGCACTCTGAGCTCTTTCAGCTCTTTCTCCCTGGCAGTTTCTGCTTCCTCACTAGGGAAGAACTCTTTTTGCTGTAACAAATCTCTGTTAGAATCACTGAAGGGCACRATCTGATGCTTCCCTCCAAAACAACAGGTACAAGGTAGACAAGTGTAAAAGCACAAAAACTCCTTAGAGCTCTACTGTCATGCTACGGAAGGAGTACAGCAGCATCCCAACTGGCCAACCTGAACRGCTCCAGCTGCGTCAGGGCCAGAGTTTGGCCCTGTAAGATTTAAGGTTTGGGTCAGCATTAATATGGTCTAAATACTCAGCTGGATCCAAAGAGCATGTACACAAACACATGTACATACACACACACACGTATCTGTATGCATCTTGTGTATTATATCACCTATTAACACTAATAGAGAAGGCAAGAACACAGTATTCATGCTACAAACAAGATATACAAAAGTGTAGTTATTTTGGCACTCGTTCAAGGCTAACAGTCATTTTAGAGGGCAGGTACTAGTAGTGCAACACATCACTTATTCTCCACGTGAAAATCTGAGTAGTTTGTTTCTTGGCCAGTGCAGACAGCGACGTCTTGTTGAGGGCTGCCACCGGCACCTGCCCCAGAATACAGGCATCATACTGCTGCAAGGCAGGGAGCTCCTTCCCAACAGCTCATCCTTAACACAGAGGCAGGCTCAAGGAATGAAATTATCCTRTAATTAGAGCAAGCCCTAAGGAAAAAGCACTGATTTTTCAGCTGTGTTTGGAAAATGATAAACAATGGTTTTCTCTACAGCTGACTGTGGATAGCTGGGATATCTACCACTTGCAAGCCGAACCCATAGGAATCGTTTGCCCTCGAGTTCTGGGTTATCTACAAAATCCTAGCTGCCACAAAGATTATATGAACTGAGCCAACAGGGGGAAATATGCATAACTGAAATGTTAACTCATGAAGAAWGCTTTCTATGATTTCAAAAAGCTGCTACAGGAATTTTTAGTTTAGGGAAGGTCAGTAACATACATKGAAAATACATACTTTAATCCAAAACATCCTCAAAGGAGAACCTCTGTTCTGATGAAAACAAACTACAAGTAGTGACAAGTAAACTGTTTGGAAATCTTCTGAATCTCCTTCCTCAAAGTAAAAGGTAAAAAAGATGTTTGTATCACTGATGAGAAATCTTGTGGTTTAAAAAAAGWGTGGCTTAGTCTTGCCTGACCAAAGTTCAACATTGCCTTTGTTCGTCTSAATTTTTGATCAAAATTAATGACTGCTCACATAAAATTGTTGAAATAATGTATTTTTGTCTGTTTCCAGTGAGATTATTATGCTAATTTTAATAACCATAAAGAAAAGGATAATACTTTTTGTTATTGATATTTCCATAGAGATACAATTGTTGGAAAAAATCTCAGCAAATAACTAAAGCATGGAGAGTGACTAGACAGAAAGTTAATAAAAAGTACTATTAAGAAAACCCATTTGACTTCAGCATATTTTATTTAAAATTTACAAATCACTTTTTTTTTTTAAAAAAAAAAAAAAAGGATTATTCCTCTGTCGCAGTTACCATTTTTATTTCTTGTCCTCATCCTGCAAAGGCTTTTTTGAGTTTGTTCTTAAAGGCAGTTATTGCTGTTCAGCTACCTGAACTATCTGATCACATTTGTCTCAGTCTGATGAATGTTCAACTATAAGCGAAAGAAAGGACATGAAGAACAACAGGATTTTTTTAAAAGAAAAAATCCCATAAAAGAGCACTGGGTAGTACAAAATGCTGAAAATCATAATGGATAATTGGATGGCATGAACTTAAATGCCTAGAGAAAGGACAGAAGCACAAACGGTCTAGGCAGAGATGTCCTTCCTTGGGACATGTTGTTGAGGTACGGTCTAGAGCAAGAGTGCATCCTCTGCAATCCTTTGGAGGGCGAAAGGGGTCTCTTACCCCTGCTCGGCTGCAACCTCCCTATCAGCTCTGAGGGACAGGCAGGGCTTGGTGTCCTCAGGGCACAGCAAGTGGCAGGTGAGCAACCAACCAAATGAGGGTTACACCACTCTGCGTAGCGCTTTCTCCCACCTGAAATGCTAAGTAAGGCTAACATTCAAGCTCATACTTAAGTTTTTAACTTCCCACAGATATTAATGGGAAAGCAGGAGCTTATTTTGGTGGCTGAAGACTTAATAAATGGCTGCAYGTAATGCTGTTATTTCACAGCATGTGACCTCCATGCCAAAAGTTGTGAAAAAAGGAATAAAAGTTCCAAAGTACCATCTTTCCAGATACAACTTCTCTTTCTTACTCTCATATCAGAATGACTTCTTCTCATGTCTCCATTTAACCAAGATTTTAAAAGTTCTAACAGAAGGAAAGAAGAAAAAACAAAGAAATTACTTTCTCACAATAAAATACCGCTATCTAAAATGTCTTCTCAGGTCTTGATCCAAAGCTTATTGTGTTATTGAAAAACCTTTGCCCCAATCGGGTCCATACAAAAAGCTGTGGTTCTAGCAGGGATTTCATACTGTTCAAGTAACGTAACACAGACTGGCAGAATCCTAACTAGTGCCATCAGCCTGTCTGTGTCAGGTTGCACTGACACTGTCCCTACCTGCTCCACTTCCATAGGATGCTTTCTACCTTCTGAGTGTGCTAGCCACCTGGAAAGTCCTTAAATTGTACGACCTCCCCACTGTGTGTGTGTGTTACCCCTCCCATGCACTCAGTGTTTGGGTATGTCAGAAAGCTTGTCAYTTGTGCACCTTGGCTTAAGTATCCACCGTGTGGCCAACCAAAGCAGCTGAACAGCAAGAAAGAGCAACATAAACCTGGTGTTGAAAGGGCTCTGCAGGACATGAGACTTGACCCTTCATTTGGGCTGTGCCAAGWTCTTTTCAAATACCACTGAGCTACGAGTCAAGTCTTAAAGTCAGTGGGAAGAACAGGGACATGAACTTTGCCTGTAACTTAGCTAAGAATTTGTCAAGGATTAGAAACTTAGCCTTTTTATACATAAAAACAAGACCATCCTGGAGCCATCTCCAGGTGCCCAAGCAYCTGGGACACTGCAAAAAGGAGCAGGTTCTCTACAGCGAGCCAGTTCCTTTCCTTTCTGCCATCAGGCTGCAATAATCCCACCATCCCTTGTATCACAGCGTGCTATTTTCTGCTTTTGAAAGTGTGACAGGTTACCAGTGCAACACAGAAGGGGATAACTCTTCCTTCCCTGGACTTTTCTCTTCAAGAAAAACAGGCAACTTATGGAAAGGATTCACAAACCTGGAAGCTTCTCACCCTGAGCATCCTCATACACATCAAAACTCCTCCCAGGTAATAAGAGTCACCCGTGGGGAAAAAAAAAAACAAAAAAAACAAAAAACCACAGCCATTTAAATCCTTATAAGAACAAGTGCTGAGTGTTGGCAAACTTCCCTTCATCCTCAAAACAAAAACCAAAACAAATTACAAACAAACAAAAAAATCTCCAAGTCCACAAGGAAGTCCTTGCCTTTGTTTGTTATTGTTGTTTTGGTTTCAGGCTGATCTATGGGCTCTCAGGGTCACTGGAGGCAAAGTTACAAGAAAGGCCACCATTCAACATGAGAAAAACAAAACGTGAACTGTTGAAGCCAGTTCTCTGTCTCTGGACACAGGCCAAATACAAGCTGCTAACCTGCATGGCACATGGCAGCACATGCAGCTGGCCAAACACTGACTTTGTGCATTCTAAGAGTGAGACTGATAAGGGCAGGGGAAGAGCAGCAAAGTTACTAAACTTGATCCAGAGTCAGGCTTTAAAATCAGTGCATGAGCTTGTTTTGAAGGAAAGTAGAACTGCTGGTAGCTGKTTTTAAATACCCAACTCCTATTTTTGATAATTTTATAGAAGTAGAGTAATACATTAGGGTGCTTGTTCCGTTCTTTTGAAAATCTGGATCAGCTTCTTCTTTCCTGTATAACTAAAAAGAGGTTTTGCATTGYGCCCTGTGCAAGTCATGCTCAGCTGCTTGTACCTTAACTCTATGGAGCTGCTTCTCCTCCTACAGCAGTGGAAAGCTGATACTCTGGAGTGAAAAAACCTGATACTCTAGAGTAATTCAACTTATTATGGAGTCAGGCAGCATAAGTGAAAGGAGAATCGAGTCCCTTAGCTTCAGCAAAAAAGTACCAGGTCATGAAGTCCAGCTTTAGCAGTATAATTTTGGGGGCAAGTCACACCTAATTACATGAATATTAATTTGAAGTGTCCTTACTTTAAGAAGCCATAAGTTTTCTTTACACCTACTCTCAATTAAAGGAAATATGTGCCAACGTATGTGCATAATAAGTGCGCATAAGGACACTCACCTAACAATTGCAATGACTGGCAGTGTTTAGTCATAATTACTATTTTAAAGCATTATCTTAATGCCCCCTTCACTTCAAATGTGAGGCAGTGCAAACTTAAAAACAGACTAAAAATGCTTTTATAGACTTTCTTAGGTATGTCTTGCTCCTCGTCTCCCAGGTTAGTACATTAGCTCCACCCAAACCCAGCCAGTCAGAACCATGCTACAGTACACACAGCAACTAGCAAGAAGGATAGACAAGAGGGGAATAAGGGCTGGTATTTTCCACATCTTGCTGCTGATTTAGATACATTAGAAATCAAATTGTCTCAGAAGTAGCTTTTCTTTTTTCAGTTGTTCATAAATGGTATATGAAACGTACAGGACAGCACCTGTATATTACAACCACTTATTCCCCAATAGTACACTGTTGAATCTTTCAGGGGAGTGCCAGATCCCCTATAAGACATTGAAAAAAAACCCCTAAAACCCCAAACAGTAGTCAAATCAAATGCCATAAATAACMGGATGCTCTTCAGAAGGGCTACTATTGAAACACCCTCTTTTCAAGAGGTTCTGTCCTGCATCCTCAGGGCAACTGGACACTTTGGAATGTTTGAAATCTTTCCCTAGAATTGACAGTGTGGAATTACAGCTCTTGGCTTTGGGGTTTTTATCTAATGCTCAACAGAATGGTGGGGTTTTTTTTGTTCTGATACATTTATTTTTGCCAATATACTCATGAGGAATGTAATGAAGTGGCGTTGTACTGCAAGTAGCTCAGCAGATGTTGAAATCAGTTCCAGTTCCTGAAAACAACTTCTTGACAACACAGTCTTAGCATTCACAATAACTGAAACATGTGGGATTCATCTACATCATTCTTACAAATATATTCTCTCTCTCCCTCTTTTTTTTCCCTCTGTATTGTAAACCCTCAGCCTTACTTGCTTCCTTGCACTTTATGATCATATGTGCCTGCATGCTTATAGCCAGATACATATCCCGAAGAATCCACCAGATCTTCCCGACCTGCTTTGCCTTTTCCTTTCCCGCTTGGGTCAAACCTCTCTTTGTGAGAGCCTGTGAATTTTGATGTATCTGTAAGGCGTGATACAGTTGGAGATGAAATGGCTTTCTATCGGAAGAAAAAAAAGACACACAAAAAAAGCATATCAGAAAACAATGACTATTAACAATACAAGCATTTTTACTTTACATTTTTGCTTTTACATTTTTACAACAAGAAATGGTCATTTCCTACCATTACTTACATATATTGACAATGTTCATTATAAAGCCAAAACACAAAATGGTGCAAGCTACATCCAAAACGTTTAAGATTTTCAGTATCAAGTATTTCACACTAATAATCAAGTTTAAACTTTCAAAAATATAAAGAAACGCCAAGTAACAGAGAAAAACTCTTAAATCACTCAAGCTCCACCAATACTAAGTAATCAATACMTCTAGAATTCCAAGAGTCTGAAATTTATTCTAAAATCTAGAAGCCATGAGAGACATTACAAACCAGCTGATCTGAAAGTTAGGGTCCATGTTAGCAAATTAGCAGTCTGKGAAATAGCAAAGAAAGGACTTTCTCCTATATTGGTTCCCTAAGCCATATCAGGCTACTTAAAATCAAGGTTTTGCTGCTGTTGAGACAAAGAAAATTTGACTACATAAACTGAATGAAGAAGATATAAGGTACAAYCGATATAATAAAAGATAAAATAAAAGATAATAAATAAAAGATAAAACAAAAGATATAAGATATAACAATGTAAGAGTACATTAACTTGTGTGCTTGGACAGGTAGCATTCTCTTTTATCTTTTCTAATTTATATTTTTAAATCTTAAGAAAAAGGGCACTAAAAGGTAAAGCAAAAATGTGTATWGTAGTGGAAATGGTCTTAATCTGAGCAAAGACTAATGAAATATCGTTATCTTTCTTACATGAATCACCCTATATTAAGGTGCATTTTAGAGTCAAAAGTGCCACTGTTTTTGTGACAAAGTAAATACTTTGAGAGACTTTTCCTTCATTAAAAACCTCATTCCCCCTCTACCTATGCTCATCGCAAATGAGAAATGCTCACTAACCGAATCTAACAAATAGGTTTTTCAAAATAGCACATTGTGTAAACATTTGGTTAGTAACTCTTCCATATGACAACATAGCTTGAACATGTTTTAATGCCAGATATTAAAAGGTCAGAAAAGATGCTTGAATCTGTAGCAAAAGGACCAACATRGGTTCAGTTAGACCAAAACTAGTAATAAGGGTTATAACACTTAGAACCCATGGAGGTCACGTATCCTTCCCACTGTTCAAATACAGGCTCTTTTGAAGGGATTTTTCTGTCCATAAACATAACTACCTTACGAGACTCCCACGTTGCAAGCTTCTGCTCCTCTCCTTCCAAACAAGCTCAGCACGTGCTACCCACACTAAGGAGATTTGCGCTTTTGCCTTCAGGCTGGTTCTTGAGGGGAGACCAATTCAGAGGCAAGGATTTGGTTACTACCTAGAAGAATCTGACTGCTGGAGCCTCTGTTTCTCAAAATAACATTGCTCAAAGACCTCCGGCAACCTTTTGACCTGAGTGTCATTTTTCTAGACTGAAAAACAGAAAGGAAGATGGTATCTAGGAAATAGTCATCCTTCTTAATAAATACATGCATTTTTCTCATCCACTTTGGCTTACTAGCACTTTATATCCAGGACACTTGTAATCTCAGCAGAACTAATTTTAGGAATACACCCTTTGATCAGCAATTGTGTTAGCAGCCAAGCTAGATAAAACAAAACCACAGTAAGAATGTAAAAGCTGGGACATCATAAGCAGCAGAGTAGGCTTTTGGCCTGCTGCCCAACCAGGAATTTATTCTGTCTGTTCTTCAGAGCATTAGTAAATCAAACAGGTTGTATACCCAAAATCACATAGGGATCATCTGGCCACCTGATACTGCTCTAACATCTCAGGAAAATCCTCCTCTTTCCCAAAGGACATAGGATGTTTCTTGCTGAAGGGATGTTCTTGGCTGTTTGCACACTTCCTCTTCTGTTCTTATCCACAGGTGTTAAGAAMATCGGGTTTCTGCAAGTGTGCATACCCTCTGCATTCCCACGTACAGAGGAAAGCCTCATTTCATGAAGTGGGCTTCATTTCCTTCAGCAAATTCGTTTGCAGGATAGATTGCTGTTCTGATGAATTGCAATGGCAGGCCTAATTCACATGGTTGGACAAAGAAGGGCGAAGGTTTCTGCCCCTTTGTCTAAAAAGGGATGGCATGATCAGTATGAAATTTGCCTCAATGTCCAAATTACAGTGCAAGTTAGAATTTTAGTGGTGGATCACCAGCAAAAGTATTAAGACATGTGCACATGCAATCTGAATGGAAATGCATGGGTATGAAAACACTAGCAGAAAGAGCAAAGCAAGGATTAACAGAGTGGCCTGTGGTGTAATGAAGGATGTTCTCAGGACACTGTTCCCAGGACAGCATTCCCACTGGTGAAAGTGAGGAATGTGTTGTTTTCATCTAGATCATAAGGCCTGCACTCTGATACGACCACAGCACAGATGACTGACCAGCAAGCGCCCCTGCATCCCGACAGCAGGAACAGGCTGCAGCAAGGCACACGTGCCTTTCCTTTTCCTGTCGGTCTGCCAGGGAAACAGGGAGATATTTAAAACCAACACAAGACAGCAGAGGCTGTGCAGCAATCTGGCCTGCAATCTACGGCAACTGGACTAAGCAAGTTAGTAAAGCAAAGAACTTGATGGTAACAACTACAGCCTTTTAAACAGCTGAAGTCTGTGTTCTTCAGCAATGTGTTTTTTTGCTTTCTGTTTACAAGATCATTCAGAATAAATTAGAGTGCAAAATGTAATGTTATCAATCAATAATCACATGCAGCCTAGCCACATCCATTAGCAATGCCACTAACACTCCAGTCAACAATTCAAAAGTGACATGAATTCAAGCTTACTTCCCCTCCCTAAACATAAAAATTACATTATTGGTTAGCTGCAGAAMAATTACTGCTTTTGATGAAAAGTGGCCACATAGAAAAAAAAGAAAGTGAGAGGCACAGAACACAGAGCACAGAACCAGTGCTAGGAAATTCTATACCCATACGCTAACGATTGTCAAATTCTTTACAACACTTCAATCTGCTTAGAACCATAAAAATCATGTAACAATTCAGCGTGGCAGAAATATTTGAAGATGAGTCTGTAGCCATGGCATAGACCTTAGTCTGCTCAGAGCAGGTCTTAAAGCAGGGTTGCTCACGGATTTCTTCAGGCAAATGTTGAATGCCTTCAAGGTCAGAGGTGCTACAAACTCTCATGGCAACTTCTTTCAGCAGTTGACTACCCACAGGGCAAAAACCAAAACAAACAAATCTTGACATTTCAACTGAATTACTCATGGGCTAACTTGGAATGATACATAATTGGGTGGAGTGGCCAACACCCCAGAGGGCTGTGCTGCCATCCAGAGGGACCTGGACAGGCAGGAGAGTGGGGCAGAGAGGAATCTCATGAGGTTCAACAAGGACAAGTGCAGAGTCCTGTACTTGGGGAGGAATAACCCCAGGCACCAGTGCAGATTAGGGGCTGACCTGATGGAAAGCAGCTCCGTGGAGAGGGATTTGGGAATCCTGGTTGACAACAAGTTACCTATGAGGCAGCAATGGGCCCTCGTGGCCAAGAAGGCCAATGGGATCCTGGCTGCATCAGGAGGAGCGTTGCCAGCAGGTCGAGGGAGGGGATCCTGCCCCTCTACTCAGCCCTGGTGAGGCCACACCTGGAGTGGGATGTGGAGCTTCTCGAGAAAGTCCATGGTAAAGCAACAAAGATGATTAAGGGATTGGAGCACCTATCGTGTGAGGAAAGACTGAGCGAGCTGGGCCTGTTTGGTCTGGAGAAGAGAAAATTGAGAGGGGATCTGATCAATATGTACAAATATCTGAGGGGAGGATGTAAAGAGGATGGGGCCAAACTCTTCTCTGTGGTGGCCAGCGATAGGACAAGAGGTAATGAGTACAAATGGAAACACAGGAACTTTCATCTGCAGGTGAGGAAGAACTTCCTTCCTGTGAGAGTGACAGAGCCCTGGCACAGGCTGCCCAGAGAGGCTGTGGAGTCTCCTTCTCTGGAGATCTTCCAAACCCGCCTGGATGCCACCCTGTGCCACGTGCTCTGGGTGTCCCTGCTGGAGCAGGGGGGTTGGACTAGATGATCTTTAGAGCTCCCTTCCAACCTCAGCCATCCTGTGATTCTGTGAAATCCTGACATCTCATCTGAATTACCCAKGAGCGAACTTGGGGAATTCACATTATCCAACTTGTCTGTTGTCTCCCATCCCATTCCAAGAACAGTCTGGCTCCATCTTCCCTACCTCTTCCAAACAGGGAGCTGGCAACAGCAGTAACATCTCCCCTTAGCCCTTCTCTCCTCCAACCTCTACAGAGCCTCTTCTCCCTGCACATCATGTGCTGCAGCCTCCTGAGCACCCTGCTGGTCCTGCACCTTGCTCCAGTACGTCAGTACCTTTCTTAGCATGGGGAGTCACACATCAGCCTGTAGGGTATCCCATGCCAAACACAAGACTCAGTCATTTCTTTGGAGCTTCATGAGGACCCTCTCAGCCCCTTTCTCCAGCCCGCACAGCTCCCGCTCAATACCAGCCACCATCCTCCCAGGTTGTGACATCTGCAAAGCTGCCCACTCAGCCCTGCACTCACCTTCCAGACCTTTAAAGAAGACGTTCAAATGGGAACTGCTCCCAGCATTGATCCCTAAGAGACAATCCCACTTTCTGGCTGCCAGATGGACTTTGTAACACTCCTCACGACTCCAAGCACAGCAGTCCAGTTGGTTTTCTACCTCTCTCAGAGACCAGAGACTACTTAGGCAGCCAAAAATCTCACTGATTTGACAATAAGGAGGATCAACCGCAAGGCCTCCCTAAAGATCAGGTGTACCAACTACATCCACCATCTTCCCCTGCTGCACTGGGGCATGACTTGCCCTTGCTAAATCCAGGCTGGCTGCTCTAAACGACCTTCTTGTCCTTCCCGTGTTCAGAAAGGCCTTCCAAGACGCTTTGCTTCRCAGCCTCYCCRAGACTGAGGTCACGCTGACTGGCCGGAATCCTCCCTCTTTGTCCTGCTTGAAGAGGAAGGTGATGTTTGCCTTCTTCAGGCATCACTCATTTCTCCTCCCATCGCCGTGACCTCTGGAAGGTGCTACTGGCCAGCTCCTTCAGCACACCTACATGCATCCTGTAGCATCTCAGCCTTTTCCGTGTGCCCTCTCACGAGGGGACCACACTCTCCAGAGCCTTCCTTTTGCTACTAAGCACCTACACAAACCTGCTTTCTCCTTCTTCACCTCCAGACCTGCTAGTCTCAGCTGCTGCTGAACACTGGCTTGCCTAGCTTTGCTCTGGCATGCCCAGGCAATATTCCTCCCGGGCAGCCTCTCCCTGCTCCCACCTTCTGGCTACTTACTTTCTGCCTTGGAGCTTTGTCAGAAACCCCATGTTCATCCAGGCTGGCCTGCTGCCATGCTGCTTGACTTTCTCACATTGCAGTGGACAGTTCTCATGCTCTGAGGAGGTGAAGCGGCATCTTGGAAGATGAAGTGGCTCTCCTGGCCTCCTTTGCCCTCCAGCCCAGTTTCCCAAGGGATCTTCTCATCTCCAGGCTTGTATTTCTGAGGCTTTGAACTCCACAGTTTCCAGGCTGACTGCAGCCCAGGAGCTTCTCAGCCTTTATGTCTTTAAACATCTTTCCTTTGTTTATGAATAGTATGTATAACAGATCATCCCATGTCGTCAATTCAAGCATCATCTTCACCAAGAAATTGTCTTCTGAATTGCCTACTCCTGACCATTTAGCCTTTCCATCAGGTTTTGGGATTTTAAAGCCCTCCATGAGTGCTAAGGCCTTGGATTGTCAAGGCTTTGCCCAGCTTCTGAGTATCACGCCTGTATTAGGTACCTGCCACAACATGTCCAGTGCAGGTCTGTCCTCTGCTCTTTATCTACAAGCTCTCTATCGGTTCATCATCTGGCTCAGGGCAAAACTTCTTGCATTCAAGCCATGCCTTTGCGTAGAGCAMAACCCCTATGCTGGCTTCCATCCTGTCTTTCCAGGTGAGCCTATATTCATCCACTGCAGGACTCCAGACAGGAGAACTTTCCCACTATGTCTCTTTAATCTGAATGAATTCATAGTTCTGCAACATACGGAGTCTTCTACTTCCTGTTTGTACCCCATGTTATGTGTATTTATGTCCAAGCATTTAAAATGGGTCCAAAGATGTTCTGCATTTACAGCGGAAGTGAGAGATCCTCTGTTCTCAAGCAACTACCCAGATACATCTGCTCTGCCCCTATTGCCCTTTGTTCTCTCTAATTTATAGCAATTGTCCAGCTTCTAMCCCTAGCTGAAAGCCCTCCTCACTCGGTGAGCAACCCTAGTTTGCAAAATTACTTTGCATCTTTGTTAAGCACTTTGCTAAGACACATTCCAGCCCTGCTCAGTAGCTCCTCAGAGTCACAGAAACCAAAGCCCCATCTGCAATACAAGCCACACAGACTTGGATTAGTCCATTTCTTCTCATGCCTTTCCTCCTCATTGAAAAGATTGAGGAGACATGGCCTGGGCTTCCATGCTCTTCACTCTCACCCAGAACTCTCTAGTCACTCCAGGTTACCTCTGGAGCAGTTGTTGGTACTTTTGATACCTATAAGGAAGAGCACCAAGGGGTCCATGTTAGAGGGCTGGACAAACCTTGGAAGTCTGTCTGCAATATCTCGGATCCTGCCACCTGTAAAGGAACAAACCTTCTGAGACACCAGGTCAGGTCATGTGATAGGTGTCTCCATCGTCTGCAGAAGGGAGTCTCCAGTAACTATCACTTCCCTTTTCCCCTTTTTGTGGTCATTTGTTTTAGATGGCTCCAAAGAGTCACCTGACAGTTCCCGTTTGTCCACGCCAGTACTCACAGAAGTTGCCAATCTGCAGGTGGAGCAGATCCCCATCTCCTTCTGGCTACCAGAAGTTATAAGTTTCCAACCTTTTCCATCTTGACTTTGCTATATCACTTTGCTATGATCTCCATCTGTCGTGCCTTCCTTGCCTTGTGTGGATTGAGCTTTCCACAAACGTCATGTCAGTCTCCACCTTCCCTGATGGTGCACAGTCTGAYCACCTCTTCCACCTTCACTTGGCATCTTAGCATCTTCACCAGAGAACATCTCCCATAGAAGATGCCACTGTCGCCCCAGACACAGCAGGCATTCTCCACATTAAAAGACCTAGACAGGGTGGGATCCTTCCTCTGGAGCTCTGTTTGGGTTTAGGCCTCTGATGAGCCAAGGGCGTTGTCACCAGTCTTTGAAGCAGGAGGTTGAATGAAATGATGCCAGGTCCCTTCCAACCTATATTATCCTACAATTCAGTGTCAAATATCCCGTTACATATACACTGATGTTCAAATGGTTTCATTTTAAGCAGCAGCARATGTCCAAAGTGGGATTCTTTCCACAGGAGATGCAGGGTACACAGTTACAATACCCAGCATTTGGTACAGGGAAAGAGAAAACCTCAGTCCTGTGGATCCTTTGTGTTGGAGTGAGGGCAACTAATAGACATAGGACCAGGTTTAGATGTCCGATTGCAGTCCTTGAATATGAGGAAATGACTGTCAAATAAATATGACTTGCACTGCATATTCTACAGCCAGATCATTCCCGCACAAGCTCATAAAGCTATGGCTTAAATCACCCACATGCCTTGTATGTTGTCTTTTCTTCCTGTGTGCCCAAGACAACCAYATACTTTCCACTGCATATAAGAAATGAGCCCCAAATTTCTCTCAGTTTCAATGTCTGTCTGCTGAGCCTTCCCAATCACTTCAAATATAAGTAGTGTTTTTTGCAACTCCAGGAAAAAAAAAAAAAAGAGCAAGGTAAAATCTTTTATCATAACATACCTTATGCTCTTCACTCTCTGATGTCAAAGCAATGACTTTCAGACCATCCTGTTGAAGCAGCGATTTCCTCAAGCAGGCATTCAGCACAGACATATCCCCTTCCAAGAGTCCAACCAAACCTCCAAATATTCCTAAAGTCTCCTTAYTCGTAAGTGCCACTTTCTCAGGCTCACACTCCTATGTGTGGAGGAGAGTGGAGTCTGTAGTGACAGTAAAACTTCCTGGCTGAATCCTGATGCACACCTGCATGGTCCACAGGAGAGCTACGCAGAGCAGGGTGCGCACTACGTGGAAGGAAGGATTTATCCTAGGGCAGCTTAACAAAAGCTTCATGTAACTCTGCCTAATCATGTAGAAAGCAGTGACTGTCTAAATTAATATTTTCAGTTCGTAGGCTTCCCAAGGCAAACAAATCGGTAGAATACTTTTGCGAGACAAGTCTGCAAGTACGTATATAGACTTCATATCTGCTTCACTGGGTTACTGTTTCTTACTTTCTTTTTTTATATCTATCTATCTATCTATCTATCTATCTCTCTCTCTCTCTCTCTCTCTCTTTAATACCTGTAATATCTGAGTGCCGAGGTAATTTTTACCAGTTATGAACTAAATTAGCATGATAAACCAAACATATTGTTTTTCTTTTTCCCTGCACTTAAGTCTGCAAGAGGCCTACATGAATGCATTTAAGCCCTGCCTCCCAACTCTCTCCTTGACAGTGGGAAGGAGACAATATTGTGATCTGCACCATGTCTTCYCATTTAAGAGCTCCCTCCATTTTTTGAAACTTCATTTCATCTCCACCTACAAGTGCTCATACAATAGAGCCTGAAGATTCACTGCAGACTACAGCAGGACTCAAGACTGCTGGTGTGTATTTTTCSTCCCTTCCTCTACTCCTGCTGCTGGTGCACTTGTCCTTAGCCCTTCCAAAACACTAGGCTGCATCAGCAGAGCCCTCTCAGCACCTTGTCATCCATCYAGAGAGAGACTGTGCCTCTCTCAGCAGCCACTGATCCATCATTTCAGCACCTGCCCGCTGAAATACCGAAAATGGAAAGCAGTCTGGAGTCAGGCCAAAATGCGTATGCACAAGTCAAAGGGAGAATCCATGGATGGATTTCAACTCACTAAAGTATTTTATTTAGGCTCACTAAAATGGGTGAAGGAAAAAGAAATCTCTGYATCAAAACTACCATTTGTTCCTAATGGTAGCAGAGAGTAACAGAGTCAAATCTTRTAAAAGTCTGGCAAGCTGTACAACTCAGAAGAGATGTCTGCAGCTGACATTTCCAGTGCTCACTTGTGCAGAACCAAACTCTGGAAAGATTACTTACAAGTAAATTTTCATTCACAGCTCTAAGCTTAGATTCAGGGAGACAGTAAATTTTAAGCAGATGAACTAAATTGACAGGACCATTCAACTTCATGGAATACCTTGCAGCCTCTCCTGAGTTAAAGCGTAAAAGATGGCCCAATCCAAGCTTTTAAAAAGACAGCCAAGGATAAAATAAACCAAACCTATCTACATTACGTTTTCTAAAATTTCTTTCCCATGGAAAAAGTTTAAWGACACCTTGTCAATATTAAAACCAAAAAATGATCAACGTTACAGTTCCAGGTGGTGGAACAAACCAAAACCAGAAACTAGACYACAAAAAAACCCACAATATTTTTTTCCCGGTGTTCCAGGGTCCACATGAGGTATTAGATGCATTTTAAGTTGTCTTAACTTTAGTGTTTGGATATTTTACACCACAGTCTCATGACTTCTGTAAGGGAAGAAGTAAGTACAGCAACATGGGGACAGGAGGAAGAGGACCACAAARACAGTCACATACCGTTACTCCAGATATAATCGGGACTTTGCCTTCAATTAGTTTATGTATTTCTTGAACTGCTTCCTCATCGCTCTTGTCTTTAAACCGCTTCTTGGAGAGTTCCTGGAGAGCTTCCTTAAACTGCTCAAACGTGATCGTTCTGGAAGACTTCCCCCTGATGAAACACACAGAGATTGCAAGAAGTGACCGGAGAGCACAGCAAGGACAGCAGGAGCCACTGGGCCTGYGTGGGGTGCCAACTTAGCTCCTGTGGACACCACATTCCCCACACACATCACTGGGGCAGCGCTTAGGAGACTTTATTTATCCATCTTGCGACCCGGTGTCCTGTGCTCTAGGGATCCCTGTTTGAGCAGGGGGGTTGGACTAGAGGATCTCTAGAGGACCCTTGCAACCTCAACCATCCTGTGATTCTGCRACCTTAGCTAAGGACAGGGYGCCRAGAGGGACGGAGCCCCYGCTGYGCAGCCGCCTGCGGCTCCTCACGGCTCGGCGGGCTCTCTGCGGCCATCACGTGGGAAGCCTGCAGCCCMAAAAGCCCAGAGGGAAGCACCTGAAGTGAGGGGAGTTACAGAATGGTTTTGATCCTGCTTTGTATAACTACTTATGACAGTCGACTCGTGGGTCACTTTATTCACGTGTTCCTATGTAAACCTAAGAACAATCCTGCTGGATAGAGCCAGTCATTAAAAAAGACACTAAAATTTGAAAATCCTCCTCTTCTATTGAACACTGGTAAATGTTATATCATAAATGTAATTCCAGTAATCATTTTCCTCCTCAGACCATTGCCCTCACCAAACACTCACAGGTTTCGGGAAAACACAAATYAGCGATCTGATAAAATCATAAGAGCCCCTGGAATTCAGACCCGGYGACTTCCCGCTCTTTTCCAAGCTAACAAGAAGCATCTGCTCCCAGGATGGAAAGTTCAGCCTTACTTCCAGGGAGAAGCTTTTGCTATAGCAGCGYGCAGTGGGGAGCCTGGGAAGCACAGTGGGAACCAACACTCTATGGAAAACTCTGTTTATAGGCTCTCCTGCAGAGKTTTCACACCTGTCAGGCCAGCGGGCTCAACTGATAAAGTGCTCACAAATAAATCTCCTTATTTATGGCAAAGAYGTGTTTCGCCAAAAGGAGATTCACACGAGTCTGCTTTTTAGCATTTAAAAATACTCGCTTTAGACAGGAGAGAATGCAGCAGAGCACACGCTGTTCCTTTCTTTTACCCAATACTAAACTATTTTTAGTGTTGTTTCAAAATTGAGATATGGGACCACAGCATTAGCAAGATTGCGCACCATAAATATACACACATACACACACGCTGTATACATATATAGAGAGATGCAGATGTATATARATGTAGATGTTTATATTGGTTGCTATGAATTATATCAAACACAAAACACACCTTTTTTTGTTTGTTAAATTACACATTCCTGCATGCTTAGAGCGAAAGATCTGCCATATGTTTTAAACTAAAATTTACCARATCAAATAGAAACATTTCCAAAAAGTGGTCTGATATTTATGTTGCTGTAGCCTTATTTAGTACCATCTTTAAAAGCAAAAGATGTTTTTGATTGCTTACAGCATTAGGAAACTCTCAAAGTCAAAGAAATATTTGAGAGTCCATGTTGCTGGGAAACATGCTACTACATCAGCTTTGTTTGCAGCCTAAGCATTTCTTTTTATGCCAATTTAGAGTGTGTCTCAAGCAAATTAGCAAAAAAGCCCAGACCAGTCCTTTCAGCAGTGACAGCTGTTTATACAGGAATAAACGATMGACTGCAAGGACAGAGCGAGTGTGCACTGGCAAGGGGGAGACCAGGCTGCAAAACCCGTGCACGGAGATCTCACTGGACTTCACGGCCCAAGGGTCACRGAGAGCAGCTCGTGGCCCTCTCCCCAGCTTCTCTCTCGTGCACTTTCGGCAGCCAGATCACCCCACCCTGCCTCCATGAGCAAAATGGGCCAGTGAGGCTTCTGCCTTCTAGAYAGCAACAATTAGGTAGCAAATCTCAGTGTTTTATACCATAGTGGCATCARTTGTTCATGAGAAAACTCAGCACTAATGTAACAATTTGCATACAATTCATTGGCATTATCTTTTGCTCCAAGGCAGCCGAACCTGTAGCAAATTCCTATAACCTTCACATTCCCAAATTTAGCCAGAAATTAATTTTTCTTGGTTTTATTTTTSACCAACTTTGCTGTTTGCAACAACTTGTGTGCTCTAGGTGATGCATGTGCTGGAATAGCTCATAGAATTAGCTAGTAAAAAAGCATAGTGACAGCAGACACAAAGAATATAATTCAATAATTCATTAATCAGAAAGACACAAGAAACATACTGCAATTAACTATTTGGAATTTGTCCAGGACTCTCATTAATAGGATTAACATCCCTCTGCTGATGAAACATTCTTGAAGACTTTTACCTAACCGAAAAGAGGTCAGAACTGCATTTTGTTTTGCCTCTCATTAAAAAACAAAACAAAACAAAACAAAACAAAACCTGCATTGGCAATCCCTGCCCAGCTTTAGCATAAGGCCCTTGGCCATTACAGACTTGCAGCCAAGTCGCGGACACAAACCTTTCCAACGCAATTCTGTATAGCAAAGAAGCCTCTTTGGGAAGCTACTTGGAAGCCTCCCATCAGGTCTGCTACTGCTCAGCTTGGAGCTTCAGCCAGGATCCCACTGGGAACAGGACGGAGCACAGAGAACTAGCAAAACCTGTGGCAGTTTGTGTCACAATGACTTTATACTGAGCCTTAGCTTCCTTTTTTGCTTCCTTTTTCCAGCCCTTCCACCACCACCACTTTTTTTTTTTTAAACATATGTAGAATTCTTACTCCTGCATTTATCAAGGAAAAGATCAAAACTTTTTTTTTTTTCCCCCCCTGTATGGAAAGAAAAATACACATTAAGGATGGCAATAAAGAAAAAAAGCATCCCCTTCTGGTCAGAGATGATGCCATTCCCATCTCTCAGATTTGATCTACTCCATGCCACACTGCTGTGGGAAAAGGAAATGCCATTTCTTTCCCCCTCCAACTTAAGGCATAACCACAAATGTGATGTGGTTGTGCACGTGATATGTACATGTATGGATATGTATGAGCACAAAGCAATGCAGTGTCGCTGCTAGAGCCAACAGAAAAAAAGAAACGTGCTCCATGTTGCCATGATGCTATTTACACCAGCAAACACCAGTCACTGGAGTGACTCTGGAAACAGGACTGGGGATGAAAGGTATTTTTGGAGCGATACTSCAATTTTGAAGGCCCCAAAGGAAAAAGCTGTCATTTTGAAATAAAGGAACCTTTGCTGCCCTCTCACACTGCCTGTGTGCTCACAGGCTCACCAGGGAGCAAGGAACAGCCCAAGCAGGTAAAACACAAGCACTGCATGCTATCTAAGGCACATAACCCCCCTACTTATTCCTGCTGTTTTGCTTAATGCCTTGTTCATGTTAAAGATGAAGCCATTTCCTGACACCAGCTTTCCAGAGGTCAGGAAGCTTTAAATAAATATATAAATAAATAAAAACTTCTTTTAAGCAATTGCTACAAAGAATCAGACTCTTTGTGTATGTTTGTAGCTTGTTTTTAGAAGCTCATTATAAATATCTTGTTTCCATGGGAATAACAAAACAAATGTATTAACTTTCATTTTCCAAGTGTTACAAGTTCAAATGGTCTGACTCCAATTAAAGTATGCCAAGGATGATCTCTCAGCTATTAGCACTCTTCCCTTAGACTTACTGCTCCAGAGAGTTAATGAAAACCTAGGGAGAAGACAAAATACCTTATATGTTACATGCATTAAAAAAACCAAACAAACAAACAAAAAAGAACAAGAGAAATACAATAGAAAATGTGTGTGAACAGCTAAAGAAACACCATGGTTGAATAAGAGAGTTGACGTGCAGATTAAAACTTTCTGACAAGGCGAATGAGACAAACACAAAATGACAACGTGGAGACAAAGTGGAAAAAAGGGGCATTTACAAAAAGAGAGCATGGGTAGCTACCTCAATGGAAAACAGCAAAATATCCATAAAATGGGTAATAATAACAATTTTTTAAAAGCTCTCTGTTTGCTTATGACATGAAGAAACCTTTATATTTAGGAAAGATCCATTCTTCTGTGCAGTTCTAATTTAAGCTCTGCTTCCTGCAACAAGCAGGACCTCTCTGCTGCATCATCCTTGGAGGCAGGAAACCATGTATTCATGACACACCTAGAAAATTCTGCTTCTGTCCCTACATTTGAGAAGGGACTGAATACATTTAAGAGAATTTTAGGAAGCTTTCCACCTTCTCTCCTCTGATGGGGCTCTTCATGCATCTGCTACAGAAGTTAGACAAGCACATTCCACATATGCAAAATCCTTTGCCCGTATCAAACATATGACTCCTGAGTCCCCTGCACAGTGCCCTGTAACAGCTTCTGAACTCCAAAAGTCATCCGTTATAAATGCTTGCTTTTCCATTTAATGTTACTGGATTGAAGGGAACGACGATTCAAAATCAGTCAGAAAAAAATCCCAATTTCTACTCATGCTACTTGTCTCCTAACCCCCTGCATATGACAGATGCTGGGGCGGGGGGCATGTGACTGCAGCATGTGCAGGCCAGGGTCCTCTGCCYCGRGCYTGGGCATGAGCAGTACAGCAAGCCYGGCAAGGGCCTGCAGGCCTCACAGCGACTAGGTCAGTTTGCACACACTTCTGCAAAAGAAGTTTAGCTTGTAAGGCTTATGTAGTCTAATTTGACCATGGAGCATCCATCTCAGTTCACCTAGGAGTCACTTAAAACTTGACTGTGCTACCTTATGTGAATCAGAGGAGGGAGGACTGTATTAATTCCCTTTCTGGGGAAGTATGATCCATTCAGAAGACAAACTCAGAGAGAGAAAGGTATTTTTTTTCTTAAATACATTTTATTTCTTTTCTTTAACTTAAAAAAAAACAGATGGAGTTTGCTTAACCTGTCTAGAAATTTTCATTTTTGAGGAGCAGCCTGCCAGCCTGAAAACTCACCACAACTGAAGCTTTTCAGTTTCCTACAGGTAGAAGCAGAAAATTACAGCATTACACAGGTTAGGATCTTTATTTTCTTTCTTGTAGTTTCTCTCTCTCCTTCCCCCTTCCCCCCTCCTTTCACTGTCACTGTCCTCCTTTAAACTTTCGGGTTTAAATAGCTCAGTAATTGTGCAGGCCATCAGCTCCATAACTGACAGTAATCCTAAACTGAGCAGAAATCCTTGGGTAGGTAATGCAGGCTGCTGGAGCCCAGCAACGCTGGTGGAATATTGCCRTATCCAGTGCAGATCTGTTTGTTGCCTTATTTCAACCAGGAATGAAGCTCCAAAAATTGTATGCAAGAGGCAGAAGACTTCCTCCGGAGGCAGGCAATACATTGYCTGGATGAAGCCTTATAAAAGCGAAGGGAGAATAAGGGAAACCACTCTAAAGCAAGGTGCCAGCAAGGAGACCCATAAAGAAACCAGATCCCACGGTGCTGGCCCGCGCCCCAAGTGCATGATTGGGCACAAGGAGCTCAACCAAACGGGTTCACATACCCCACGAGTGCCAGCGATGCCAGGACCAGCTCCCCAGCACTGCAGGAGAGCTGGGCAAGCGGCTCAGTCCAGGCGGGGGAGYACAGGAGCAGTGGGAGCCTTCCCAACCGCATGGACCCCCAGCAGCACCAGAACCTGAACTGCCCACATTCTCTCTGCACAGCTGGGATTGCAGCCCTAAGAATTTKCAGTCTCATCTCATGAAAACTGTCGTGGTTTCTATTTTGACATTAACCATTCTTCTCCTCTTGGCTTCATTTTTTTTGTAACGTTTCCTTCCTGTGTACTTCAATCGCATTGAAAATTCATTTCCATTAAAATAAAATCTGATGTTTAAAAAGAAAAAAAAGCCAAACATATGAGCCAGAAACATAATTAGGAGGGAGATGAAAAGGGAGAATGGAGAAAGAAATTAACTTGGCAATAAAATTTGGTCTACCAGTAAGGGCTTCCAAAGGGAAGAGGAAATAAACAAACAAACAAAAAAAMCATAATGAKTTAAAGTGAATAAAAGAGATTAATGGAACTTATGGAGAACAAATTAAAAAGAGGCAGGTCCTGATTTGGTATGTCTTTTATGCCACAGGAGTTCGCTAATGCATTTCCCCTGCCAGGCATGTACCTGAGCCTAACAAGTTTGGAAAAAGACCCAGAAACAGGCACTCAGCAGCTGCTCAGCGCTACCAGGCAGCCTGGGAGCACTTGAGCAGTCCAAAGAGACTACGGAGTTCAAAGAAAAAAGACATTTGGGGATCGCCGTGACTGCACACTCTCTGGACTCTGTGCAGTGAATGCAGTGAATGTACACACACAAAGCAGCGGACAAGTCTCCGAGATACCCAACTTATCACAGGCGCGTTACTGCTACGCTCGCTAGCACCGAGGGAAGAATCCAGGCCCCGGCACACACCATGCCATGCATGTCCTTCAGGAGCACAAAAGCCTGCCGCTGGAGGTAGGGTTGCCTGGGCTGCCCATCAGCGCCGCTCCGGGGAAGTTGCTCCATAAGGGACTCAGGCTGGGCGAGCGGCTGCAGGAGGGACATGCCTGGATGCAGAAAGATGGAAGAAAGGGCCAGGAAAGAGGGGCTGGAGGCAGGCTGGGGACAACACAGGCAAGCACATGCTGGGGCTGCAGCAGGAAGACAGCCTGAGARCCAGGATTCTGCAGACACAGTTTTACTACTTCCTCTGAGGGTTCTGTTTATTTGCACTTTTCTTTGGTGCCTGCTGGATTAATCACRCACTGGGAACACAGGTGTGCACACACACAAAACATGAAAAACCCCATGGACGATGTCACGGTGCTCATGGAGCCTGCCCCATCACCTGGACTTTTTCTGAGAGTTCTGTTGTGCCCAAGTCCTCCATCCTCGCTAACACCAGGGAACAAAGGTGGGAGCTGCCACTATCCCTGCAGAGCTCACCCACCAGTCCACGTGAGCTGACAAGTCTCACCCGTCACAGACACATYGCGGCAGCTAAATTTAATTTTGCTTCTCTCTCCCCAGCAGTGTGAAAACGTTTGTTTAAAGAGGAGCCCAGTCTCGCTACACTGAAACTATGCTCAGTACAAACAGTGCCGCAAGGCGGCTGTGGGGCGGGTGCGGCGCAGCCGGACAAGCCCCACACGGGAGGGAGCGCGCTTGACCCCTCGCGTGCACACCCCAGAAAACACCTGCTTTCATGTATTCCAATCAATAGCATTTTTTATTTTTTCAGGGCTTCTGTTATTAATTTGCAAAAATACATGTCAATTGGAGAAAATAAAATAAAAAAGACATAATCCAACGAACTTCAGTGCAGACAGCTGGTCCTCTCATCCAGATCAGTACCTTGCTCACCGCTCTTCCTCCAAGACAGTGCCTATGTTTTGACTGCGTTGGCATTCAAGTAAAGCAAGGCACCTTACCTTKGACCTGACCAGTTAACCAATTTCAAGAAAAGTATGTGAGGTGTCAGAGAAGAGAAAAAAAATAATCAAAAGTCCACACCAGAACTAAAAAAGTTCCCTAAGATGATGCTGTTTTAATTAACAAGACCTAGAAGAAAAAGGCTCAGTACATCACGTAGGAGGAGTACATATTATATGATTTATCACATGCCATCTTATACGATTTACAAAATTAAAACAGAACTACAGGCAATCAGATTTAAAGGAAAGCACTATTAAATAGGATCTGCCCTAGTAAGATCTTAACTAGTCAAGTCTTAAGATATCAAAGCTTAAGCCCTTTAATTCACATATAGCATATTCACCACTGCAGGCCCTGCAGTTCTTTGTTAATGAAATATTGCCAACACACACTAAGTTCATATTTCACAGTCTGGAAATTTAGAAAACCCTAGCTGAGAGCTCAGGTACCCAGCTGCCCTCCTGCGCCACAGGACATTTTTTCCTCCTCTTCAAAGGAATATTTCCACTTTTTATTTTCTCTGAGAGATGCAGAAGAGGGGAAAGAAGGAGAGAGGGAAATGTGCAGTAGCATTTAGCGTCCCTTGGCACAGTCATTTCTGAAACGAGGCAAGCCCTACACAGTGCAGCTTGATGTCCTGGGACACTCTCACGGCAGCTCATTGCTCACAGAAGGGCTATGATGGGAACAAGAGCATCCATCTGCTCTAATCCAAGGTGAGAGCTTCCTCTCGGGCTCAGCAACACAACTGAAAACCAACAGGCCTTAATCACACCAGTCTAAATTGCTAATACACAAAAATATCATTATCAGGTGGTTTTATAACAGCAACATTCTGGTGGGTTTTTTTTTTTTTTTTTTTCCTTTTCCTCCCCTATAGGATGTTAAAGAGTTGGAAGGTTCCCATTTTTCACATTAAACCATATACAAGCATAAAAGCAATTTCTGAACCCAGTGACAGTTTGATGAGAGCGAACCTTCCTGAGAGGTCTGATGGATTCAGGTAAGAAAGAAAAAGAAAGCAGGTGGGTGAATAGGGGAGGAGGCAGAAATGGAAGGACAGGCAGACCGTGGCCAAGACAAGTCTCTCCAATGATTTACAGTGACAGTAGGRGAATATTTTAAGAGAGATCCAACAAGAAATCACCTGCAGCCAGCTGGATTACTTAAAAAAAGGAAAACAGGAAATCTATTGTGTTTTAATGTGCAAAACACATACACATATTTGAGATGTATGCAATTGAAATTAATACTTTCAAACATGTTTTMACTCAGGGTAATCCACTTGAGCAAATAAAGCAATGCCCAATCAACTACACACTTTCAGGAACATCAAGGTGCTTCAACTAGAAACAAAACCAGAGTCCCCTCCCAAAACCTAATTACACAAAGATTTGCAGAAAAGTTATTTTCCTCACATTCAAAATGAGGGTGGGGCTCCCCTCCCCCATGAAACCTGAGTGTGCTGATATAAAAAAATTAGAAAACAAATGTTGTAGTATTTTTTCTGAAAAAAAAAAAAAAAAAGAAAAAGGTAAGTCTTTTATTTTCAGTCAAGTATTTTATTCAATTTTCTTATGAGAAAAGAAACTAAAACCCAAACGTACCCTGCTTCACAAGTAGTCTCTAGATTTACTCTTAAAACTTCACTTCTGCTTACTTGGCAGACAGCATGATTTTTAGTTCAGACTATACCCAAACCAGCTAGAAGAGCATGCACATAAATCCAGGCTTTGAAACAACAAAATTTTCATYTGTTGAACACAGTATTTTGAAGAGTACATGTATAAAATCACAAATAACTAAGAATGTGTGTTGAGAATTGACTCACTGGGATGTGCTCAGAGAAATTTAAAGACTACCTCAAGAGCACAAGCTTGTTCAGATCGCCTTTCACTATAGCTTTTAGTCTTCACCAGAGAGTGAAAACACCCTGGAATATAACAAATTAACCTGAAACAAATACAGTTAAAAACAGCTCAATGAAAACAATCAGGCAGATATTCTTCCGAGAGATGAAGCTGGAATCAGGTGACAAGAAACCAAAAAATCTTCACAAACCCAAACCATAATTAAATATAAACCAAGACTGCTTCCACTGAAATCAAAGAATAATGCATGATAATTGCCATGGCAACTGGGCCCAATTTAAGCACTGTATTTTAACTTCTCTGTATGGATCCAAGAAGTTAATTTGGCTTTGGGTGGTTTAATTTCATACATATTCTGCACTCGCTAGAAAAGCACATCTGCAACACTACTATGAACAAACAGAGCATATCTGCTTTACAGGATTTTCTTCTATTTACTCAAGCATCACTGTGATTTCCAGAAAAACCTTTTTGCTATTTTGCTGTGAAATGAGCTTTCTAGGAGAATACAGAAYGCTAAGTATTTACTGAGTACTGGACAGTGCATGATTTTTGCATGAAAGGGCCATTATTTGGAAACATCTGCAGCTGATCTTAAAACTTCACCATCAGGTATGCCACGAAAATAAACAAAAGCAAGAAGGAAACACTGAATTCTCTGCCCTTCAGACAAATACCAGTTCTCGCCTCTTCTCTCTCTTACTAATTTTGCCAGTAAAAAAATTTTTTTCCTATACACTGAATTAAGGCTAAGAGAATTTGTGTATRCCGATGTGAAGTCATCAGGCTAAATTGTATAGCAGCAAAAACTACCTGTTACCTGAATATGAGAAAGGTGAGGGTCTTCCTTCCCRTCTAGATGCCCACAAGCCTAAAGACAATTCTGTGCATAGGCTACTGCCAATGCAGAGAATCTTCTTCGGGAAGCTTCTCTGCAAAGCTGCTCTCATTTCTCCTCGATGCAGGTGCCTTATGCAGATATCCACTACCAATGCACAGCTTAGAGGAAAAAAAATGCTGAAGCATCTGCCTACTTACCTATTCCATATGCCTACATTCCATCTGCCTACTTACATCTTCTCAAAAGCTTGCCGCTTCCTCTTTATGTGATGCTCAGCCCACGCACAAARCCACAGTAAGTATTCAGCAGGGCCACCATCACACTAAATGAATCCTACAAGTCATAACAAAGAATTTCTTCAGGATTTACYGTGTACCTTGCAAGCCATAAATGCAGGCCCTTGAATGCTGCGACCAAACCAGTTCAAAAGCAGTCACTGAAAAGAAAGAAACAGAGGGCTTGCAAGAAAGAGCGTTGTAATGGTTTCCTATTATATTGAGGGAAAACTGATGGAATGGATACAGTAGAAAACCTTAACCTAGGGCTAGCAGAGAAGGTCTACCAAATAAGCAAATACAATCAAAGCCACAAGCTGGCAGTTTCTGTTGTACCAAGGGTGCAGCAGAACCATCCATCCCAGCAATGTGTTGGCAATCTGTGAAAGGTAGAAACCAACAGTGAACAAATCCTGGATGCGAGAGTATCTCTTCCCTTGGATTAAGGTCTTGCTAACAGGTCTTCATGGCACTGAGTGATGTGCATCTGAAGCAAAATCAACCCAAACAAACCACAGAAAACTATGATAGTTGGCAACAACACATGTATTGGTTCATTTATGTCACATTCCTCTCAAATCAGAATAAAAGCACACAAAAAAAATTACAATTTTAGAAAGCATTCGCAGCAAATTAAGATTCACTGACAAAATTATGCATCTGGAGGTCAACACCACCACAAATCACAATGATAAGAGCTATTCTATTCTTCTCCCTCTCTGAAAGACTCYCTCTCCTGTTTTTATATATGTGCTGCCCTCTCTACTTGTGCTCTGTATAAAGGATACTGCCTCTGATTTCCAAATAGAAATATCATCAGCAATATCCAGTTCTTCATTCCTCATTTGCAAGATTCAGAAACAAAAGCTCCACTTTTTTTTTTTTTTTTCTCCTTTATTAAACTATCTCAGCTAAAAAGAGGGGCATTTTCCTCAAGGCCTGATTCTGTCAGCTGAAACAAGAAGGCAAATTACTTCAAACTGTCACTTGCTATTATTTGTATGAAAATGTGCTAGCTTAGAGCGAAAGGATGTTCAACACAGCATTACCTGTTCTTGTAACGCACTAATCCAAAGCACGCCGCCGTCACATCCATTACTAACTCAAATGCCTTTAAAAAGGTGAGCTACCATATTGAAAGAGATATATTAATTAAAAAGTTCACTGTCAGGATACATGCTGTAAAAAGAATGTCAAACCACACTCATGTCCAGCAGCAGAAAGTCCATAGAAGAAAAACAAAAAGAAAATATATCAAAATAATAATGCTCTTACCTAGGCTTAAAAGATCCATTGCATAAAGGACAACAAGAGCGGATTATTTTCCAAACAAATGGAGTGTGAAAGCCAAGAAACTTCTGCGCAAGAACACTAAGATGTAACAGTGCTTSCACATGCATCGTCCCTATTTCCTTGAAGGAAGGCGCAGGATCAGCSTCGCAGCAATGCCTTCCTCATTTCAGTTGTCCTACATTCCCCTGATAATTTAAGATATGACCACGGTTGATAAATTTTACAGTTAAAACAAAATGGAATGGCCAGGTAATAACCAAGGGTTAAGGACAGGAAAGACAATTAGAAATGGTGGTACYGAAGAGTACAGCTTCACAGCTGCTTAAATCAAGACTAAGCCAAGCGTGCAAAGTAACAGTCCAAGCCTGCAAGGCAGCTTTTTGCAGGGAAGCAGGGCACTGGGATTCGTACAGTGGGAGGAGTTGGTATGAGACAGCGCCAAGACACTTCCATAATTACAGTAAAATACATTACCTAACCAACGATTACTTCATACTGGATTGCAGTGACTCCTGGATTCTCTCAGATTGTCAGCGTCATCCAGCACGGTCTCCTAAAGGCAAAGCCCCCCGGAGCCCAGCTGCCCGCTCGGCKTGTGCACAGCCACCACGTGGCCCTGCTGGCACAAACCATGCCTGGTAACTCCCCAGAAAGCCYGCAGGAAAATCAGGCAGATTTTATTTGGGTTAAAAACCTAGGGAGTCAAGGATCTGATGACCCCTTTATGCTGGTTTAAGCCATTTTGCAGTACTACAGCATTACTTAAATTCTCTATTTTAAGTCTAGAGGTGAGTAATTTTCTAATTTGTGGCCAATTAATGCTGTAGGTAGTGTAGCAATTTGTGCTCTTATTCCAGGACACATTGGCCACATATGGCCTTACGGATCATGTGCTTATAAAGCTAATCATACAGTACATTTGTAATCTTGTGAATGATAACTGATAACTTTCTATGGAAGCCTGACTCAACATCCCACCTCTCATACTCCACTGGCAGTGGCTATGAGATAGATTGCTCTTTTAAAAATAAGTTGAAAATATGCTCATGGGCTATGTAGCAAAAATACAAAACAACCACTGCAGAGAAACAATACAACATAAAAATAATAGATTAAGACAACATTATGTACATAAACATAGTTAAACTTGGTATGCTGTGCAGCACATACCAGCYTGTGCAGGTCTAGCGTGGGAACCTCCCGTAACAAGCAGTGGACAAACACCTTTCCAAGGCCACATTCTGGCCATTTTTAATCACAAAGCCTCTGTTTGAGGTATGTTTAAACCACTAGTTAAAGTAAAACTAGCTTGCAGATTTGTAGCAATTACTTATAGTAGAATTAAATTCCCACAGCAGGGATAATAAAGCAAGGAGGAGCTCAGCAGCCACTGCTCCAGGCCAGCACTCTGCTTTAGCTGCTACAGGAGGACTKCTAGGGTCAAACTCAGCTAAAGCAAGCCCATGCACTGCTGAACACTTTGTCCTATGCCTTTCAGCCCCAAAGGCTGTGCTATCATAGCTATAAAAACTAAAATGTGCCTTTCTAGCCTGCAGCACATGTTGGGTGTTTCGCTYTTCAGAGGTATCTGAAGTCAAACCTACTCAGTCTTAACAGCTTCAAGAAGTCTCACCAATTTTCAGAAGTTGTTCTGCAAAAATGTGGAGAAGAAAACAGATTTTTTCTAAGAGTGAGCAAATGATGCATATATTATTYGCTTCATTTTCTTAAACAATAATTTCTGGCAATAAAGGTAAACTCAACAAAGCTGTTGACAGACAAGTCAACATCACAGCTCCTTAAAAAGTCACCATGTATGCAGGAGATGAAGGGGTGGCCAGTAAATGCCTTTCTCCCTCGGCCCCAGCAAGGATTTAGAGGGAGGACCTGCAAAAAACACATATAGGAATCTGATCAATATTTGGCATAAATCATATGGATAACTGGCTGCTTATCACTCTTTTAGAAGAAAGCTCTTTCTTCTTGACAGGCAACAAGCCCTGGTCTGTTGTCTTGACAGAAAAGAATATCAATCTAGTTCTGTTCATTTTCTTTCAACAACTCTCCAGCTACTTTGCCCACTTCAGARTAATGAAGGGCTCTTCTATTACTCTCATTTGTGGAGAACTGATGGAAGAAAAGTAACATACCTCAAAGAAGGTACTATTTTTCCTGAGCCTGCAGGACGGCAAGCCTGGTAAGCAGGGCTTTAAACTAGGAAAGATGGGGCAAAGGGAGAGTTAGAGACAAGGCAATCTGCTCTGTCACGCGTTTCAAGCCAGGACTCCTACAGCATGTGCATACTGATGGGCAAAACATGCAAGACTTGACTGCAGAGGGTCCTCTTGCACCCCTCCTGAGAAACCTGCAGGCTGAACTACCTGCCTGAAATGCCTGAGCACCARTGCACCCAGCACAGSCAACATATAGGAAGAGCTGGAAATSTGTGTGCGATCACATGGYCATGACCTCCTTGCAATCACAGAGACATGATGGCATAGCTCAAATGACAGGAATGCTGTCAGGGATGGCCGTGTGCTTTTTAGGAAAGGCAGGCCAGGAAGGTGAGGAGGAGAAGGTTGCTCTTTATGTGAGAGAGCAACTGTAACGTACTGAGTTCTGCCTAAGGAGGAAGAACAAGTTGAGAACTTATCGGCAAGGATCAAAGGGCAAGCTAACACGGGTGACGCTCCTGTGGGTATTTACTACAGGCCATCCAATCAGCTAAATGGAGTCGTGTGGCCAAGAAGGCCAATGGTATCCAGAGGTGCATTAGGAACAGTGTTCACAGCAGATAAAGGGAGACAATCCTCCTCCTCTACTCTGTCTTGGTGAGGCCATATCTGGAGYGCTGGGTCCTGTTCTGGGCTCTCCAGGATGAGAGAGGCATGGAAATACTGCAGGAAGCCCAGCATAGCGCTACAAAGACGATAAGGGGACTGTAGCATCTACCCTATGAAACGGCTGAACTAGCTTAGTTCTTCCCTGTGAGGGTGACAGAGCCCTGGCACAGRCTGACCAGAGAGGCTGTGGAGTCTCCTTCTCTGGAGATCTTCCAAACCCACCTGGATGCCACCCTGTGCCACRTGCTCTGGGTATCCCTGCTGGAGCAGGGGGGTTGGACTAGGTGATATCTGGAGGTGCCTTCCAACGCCCACCATTCCATGACTGTGTGAATGCAGACAGAGGAATGCTTTATACATCTGTAGGCATCCGTTTGGAGTCATCTRCAACTTTCTCCCCCTAGATGGCCAGGCAGAGCTGCAAACATTAATCAGTGCATCCCACATGCAAACTGACCCAATCTTCCATCGCAATCAGGTCAGTTGAGAATGCTGCAACACATGCTAGTTTGCCCATAAGAGCACATGGAGTCCTACTTACGCTAAATGTGCCACTACAGGCATCTATTTCTATACAATATCCATTGCAGTGAGAAAATGTAAATAGCCCACGTCCTACAAAACCATAAATAGCTCATGTCTGACAGAAAGGTTGAAAATACCTGTTTCAAATKAAGACAATGAACACTGAGCATAAATGGCATCAAATGGGGTTCATTAGGTTCCTCTAGGGCCACAAACTAGCCTGGCATACACCAGTTTGTACTACACAATGGAAGGTGTTTGGACAGGATGGTAAACAGTGCAGAAACTACCCTCCYATTTCATATCACAGAGCCTCATTCTTGCAGAAGGTAGCACACCTCAGGTTTTTTCTTTTTTGGGGAAATGTGGACGTGTTGTAAGTGACAACAACCCTGAAGTAGCCAGTCGCACTCTTGGCAAGAACTGCCTACCTGCCAGGTGGGATTCTCACTTCCACAGCCTTTCATATTTCTCCCATCCTGGTCCGAGCCATGGAGTCAGCTAAACCATTCATTCTCAGCACTATCAATACTATTAACAGACAACAGCCTTGCCAGAGTAGCAAACATCTTCAAATGTAATGAARCAGACAAGCCCATGGCTAGTTAGGATTGTACTGGCAATTATAATTAATATATCTAAAGACCTTATGCAACTGATATTTCAATCATTACGCACAGATCTATTGTGTTTTCTCATACTGATTTTTCAACCGTGATATAATGAGCTACTGCCAGGTTACAGAAATGYTGTGTATTTTTTCTGTTCCTAGGTGGAAGAAAAAAATAACCAAACAAAAYCCCCCATGGTTTACTTGTACATCTTTTGATGATGACGATAAAAAAGCCATGAGATGCATCTTTTGCATAGCATAAGAAAAATACAGCCACTATTGCACAACAATAGCTTACTCACTAGCTTACTTTCTTTTTCAAAAGAAGATTTGCAATTGTAGGGCATAGAATAAAGACACGAGACATCTGGGCAGTGAAGCAAGTGCCATCATGTGTCATGGGAGTCACTGCCTGGTGCCAAGGATAGCCACTGTTCTGCAGCTGCTGGCACTCGGACCACAAGTGGCACGAGGTGACACAAAGCTTGCTCTCTCTGCAGGGACAAAGGGATGAACGGGGCTACAGGATTCCCYTCTCCCACCACATGATGGGCACTCATCTTCTTCAGTACAACCTTGTACTTCGCGGGCTGCTTAAGCCCTAAAGGGTTGCAGAAACCTTTCGGAAGCAGATGTATTGGCAATTAATAAGGAGAAARCTTCTTCTGGCTTCTTCACAGTACACAGACTTCCCAGGCTTAGGTTACTCAGGTTAGCAGGCTGCCTCTTCATTCATTTCACTATTTCATCTCCTAAAATGAGGCCCACTTGGAGMACCTTGCTAACAGTTTTCCACAGACTGCTGTTTTCCCTGGAACAGAAATAGCCCTCAGGCCAAGGACAATAAGTAAAAGCTGTAGCTTTTTAAAAATACAGATACAGTTCACAACAGCACAACAAACCTCCCTCTTTCTTTCTTTTTAAAGTCATCTCTGAAAATGTTGGCAAATCTTGCTTTCTCCCTCAAGACAACACGTACATCAAAGAGAAGAAGTCACCAGAGCAAAAAAAAATAAGAAATGCCAAATATCCTGGTTTTGCAGTCTCGAGAATTATTACTAATCAACTATGAAATCACTACCAAACCTTATAGAACAGCAGGAAGCAACATTGAAAGGCAATTGGGATACAGAAATCAAGAACACACATTCCCTGAATACTGCTGCAGAAGAACATAGGAGTTTGACAAATTAAAACAGACTCACTTAGAGCAATGCACTGTCACTGAYTTGACCTGTTGGCTGTCGAGAAACTGTATCAGTGCAGTGAAGTGAGCATGAATTTTCTGGATTTAATATAAACTCTAGGTCAACTCYAGGAAACAGGCTTAAGCATCCTGAAACAGTTGTGCCACAATTTTGCAAGTCAAGTAACAGTGCRAGACTTAAAAGATCAGAATAAGGTACCGTATCCCAAAGGATCTCCAGAATCAATGGGAATTAAATGCAGCAAGAAAAGCTAATGGACTTCAGGGATATTACATCTTTAAAATAGAAATTAGGTGAAATAGTTTTCACAGTGAACTCATCTCACCATTAGAAACTATTTACCCGACAGAATTTTCTACTGCTTGCCATCACTGACAAAGATAGTCAGATTTAATGGTGTTCCACATCCCAAATAGAAAGTTACTGTCTTGATGCAAGACACTGCAATAAGTTTTTCTGGTCTAAGTTACAAAGAAGGTCAAGAACGTACTGTAACATGCCTTTCTTGCCATGGGTATTGTGTCCTTTTATCCTTTTAATAAGAGTGAGGCAAATGAAATATTGGAGGCAAGCATTACTCAGCAAAATGGCAGACTGAACACTGCTTGTCCCCACACCTTAGAAATATATAAGAATAAAGAAAAATGTAAAATTACCTTAGAAAACGAACACAGCATTTTTTTTTTTCCTTTTTTCCTCCAATATGTTCTAAACAATACTAGGGCTTAGAAAATTACCTAAATGGTTACTCAAGATACACTACTCAATGGCTACTCAAGATATGAGTGCTACTTCTCACATTCACCAGTAGCTCAGCAACTCTAGCTCTATGTAGAAAAGCAACAGCATGCGGGGAGCAATGTTTTCAGCATGCTGAAAACATTGTAATAACATGCATTAGATAAAACAATGATAGCATCATCTTTCCCTAACTCTTTATTTAAATTTTAGAGCTCTCTGTATATATGCTGCCTTGACCACAACACTTCAACTTCTAGTAGTATTTATTCCTAGAAAAGGTTGCCATAAAAAAAGTGTATGTAATCAAAACGTTCCGGGAACCTTCAGAATCAGCAATGTTAGCAAACTTAACACAATTCTTATAATTATTTATTTGATGATAACATTCAAAATTTTAATAAAGATTGAAAGCCTAATATCAAGTATTATTTTCCTCACCAGCACCCCCAAATGATTTTTTCCTCTTCTATCAGGACTCCAGAAAAAATAGTTTCTTTTAAATTCAAGAGCATACAGGCACGTACCTAAAAACATTGCACAAAGTCAGGAGCAAAGATCAAATTTAAAAGAAGCTTCTAGGTTTCCTTCTTGTTTCTTCAGTTCAGCACAAAACAACAACAACAAATTGCAAGTGGTGARTAACTCCAATCTAACAAAGTCAGGGTGATGACTTTCAAAGAAATAGTTTCCAGTAACATCAACTTGGGTGCTTTAACACTGCAAACACTGACTCTATATTTAGCACCCGAACCTTCTCACTGATGAATAGTCACGCTGGAGCAAGCTCAAAATACATTGAGAAGGTGCCTTCTAGCTGACATMGCTTCCAGTAACAAGTTCAAATTAATAAGTTAAACACTGCCTGCTTGGCCTAGGTCTAACACCATCAAGGCAAGATCACGTACTGCCCAGTTTTAAGGGGCAGATCAAATGTTTCACACTTAAYATTTACAAATGAACCTTTCCATTCCTTCTCTGTAATATTAGCCCCAGGCTCCAGCTCCCTTGCATACCAAGCTCYAAGCAACCACAAATCATGGTATCTAGTAGTCTGATTAACATGACCTTTCATGAAGTTGAAGATGTTATGCCAATACTTCTCTAGGGAAGGCTTCTACATTCATACTGGTGAAGAAATAAAATGGGGAAGATGTATAGCACAGTTTCCTAGCTTTTGTTGAGTCCTTCACCTACATAATGTTACCACAACTTCAAAATGAAACTTGTTCCAATTCAGTTGCAAAGCAGTCCTCTCAAAGCTCTGAGCAATACCTCAAGAATAACCTCAAGAATCTGTTAACTGGAAAATCCAGAAGAAGCTGAAAGATGGCAGACTGTGTGCTTCCATATACCATCACACCATCAACCTAAAATGCATTACACCTTAATTCTCTTAGTAGCTTTATRTGCATATGCAGCTTAAATACCTCTTAATTACAGCACTAATATTGCATTACTCTTCTTTCAGAGATGAATAATTTATAGTTAATGATCTTATGAGTAAAAACACTGTGTAAACACACAYGAACACTTTGTTCATGTAAAAATATCCCCCTCTAACCTCACTACACATGTCCGACTTCTCTAATAGAGCTTCACTATGGTTGTATCTCTAGAAAGAGGATGAAACATGCATATTTTTAGCTGTCACAAGTACTTTTATATWTTGTACCAAATGGTTGAAAACTGTGTTGTTCAACAACTCTTTCTCAGGCTGGTTCGGAATAAATCAAAGTGCAAAACGTAATGCTATCAATCAATAATCACATACTGCCTATCCACATTTATAAGCAATGTCACTAACACTCTAGTCAACAATTCAAAAGTAATATGAGTTTAACCTTTCCCCCCCTCCCAATTGTAAAAACCACAGTATTGGTTATCTACAGAACAATTACTGCTTTTGATGACAAGCGGTCAAAAAAGAACAAAAATAACAAACGTGAGAGGTAAACTACTGGCACAGAACCAATCCTAGTAAATTCTATACCCATCCATTAATGTTTGTCAAGTTCTTTACAACACAGTCAACACTTTGATTTAATTAGAACCATAAAATTCATGTAACAATTGAGCTTGGCAGGAATATTTGCATATGACTGTAACTAGGGTAAACCCCCACCCACTGTAAGTCTTAGAGCAGGGTGTTTTAGGAGGTCTCCAGGCAAGTCTTGAATACCTCCCAGGATAGAGGTTCCATAACCTCTCACAACAAATTTGTCCAGTATTTGACTACCCTCAAGGTAAAAGAATAAATAAAATAAAAGAGAACACAACTACAATAAACTCTGAYATCTCACCTGAACTACCCATGGGCCAACTTGGGGAATTCACATTGTCCAACTTGTCTGTTGTCTCCCATCCCATTCCAAGAACAATCTGGCTCCATCTTCCCTATCTCTTCCACACAGGTAGCGGGCAACAGCAGTAACATCTCCCCTTAGCTCTTCTCTTCTCCAGCCTTTACAGAGCCTCTTCTCCCTGTATGCCATGTGCTCCAGATGGACCTTGCAGYACTCCTCATGACTCCAAGCACAGCAGTCCAGYTGGTTTTCYACCTCTCTTAGAGATTACCTAGACAGCCAAAATCTCACTCATTGGGCAATGAGGTCGATCAACCGCAAGGCCTTGCTAAAGAACAACTACATCCACCGTCTTCCYCTGCTCCACTGGGGCAKGACTTGCCCTTGCTAAATCCAGGCTGSCTGCYCCAAACCACCTTCTTGTCCTTCCCGTGTTCACAAAGGCCTTCCAAGAYGCTTTGCTTYGCAGCCTCCCCGAGACTGAGGTCACGCTGACTGGCCGGAATCCTCCCTCTTTGTCCTGCTTGAAGAGGAAGGTGATGTTTGCCTTCTTCAGGCATCACTCATTTCTCCTCCCRTYGCCGTGACCTCTGGAAGGTGCTACTGGCCAGCTCCTTCAGCACACCTACATGCATCCTGYAGCATCTCAGCCTTTTCCGYGTGCCCTCTCACGAGGGGACCACACTCTCCAGAGCCTTCCTTTTGCTACTAARCACCTACACAAACCTGCTTTCTCCTTCTTCACCTCCAGACCTGCTAGTCTCAGCTGCTGCTGAACACTGGCTTGCCTAGCTTTGCTCTGGCATGCCCGGGCAATATTCCTCCCGGGCAGCCTCTCCCTGCTCCCACCTTCTGGCTACTTTCTGCCTTGGAGCTTTGTCAGAAACCCCATGTTCATCCAGGCTGGCCTGCTGCCATKCTGCTCGACTTTCTCACATTGCAGTGGACAGTTCTCGTACTCTGAGGAGATGGTCTCGGAAGATCAACCTGCTCTCCTGGCCTCCAGGGCAGTTTCCCAAGAGATCCTGACAAGCAGGACCCTGAACAAGCCAACCTCTACTCTTCTCATCTCCAGGGTTGTATTTCTGATGTTTCTCTGACTCACTGCTCTCAGGATCTTGGACTCCAGTCTTCAGGCAGACTGCAGCCCAGGCAGCATACAAACTGAACTCATTCAAAAWGGGGAACAATGTCTATATTCACGGTGAATAATCCTCCTTGTTATTCAGTGTAATGTTTAACTTAGTAACTTGGATTTTATGCAACTTTTTACAGGCATCTAACAGACAATTGCAAATGATGCTGCAATTAATCAGCAAGCAAGGCTAGCTTGCTGGGTTCCTCTATGAGATGTTTTTTCCCCCCTGCTTCTACTCTAAACCAGTAAGCCCATACTATCCACCACTGGCATATGTGACAAATTGTAGCAGCTACCAAGCAAGGCTGGTGTATGATACCCTGTACCCTCTTCTACAGCATAAAAACTGACCGGGAAACAAAACACCCACCAGAACATCTTTAAAATACATGCATGTTAAAACATAAACACAAAAAGGTGTCAAAAAAATCAGCAGTAGCACACAGCAGTCGGGTTAGACTGCTATCTGACTCCTGCTCAGGGTTTGAGCCTCGCACAGAGCTAAAGCTAACAGTGTATGCTGGAAGCAGGACCGCTGAGCTAGCCTACAGTCACCAGACAMTCAAGGCCAAAAAGAACAAAGCCTCTTGTGCTTGTGGTTTTATAAGTTACTGCTTGTTAGTACCTGATAAGAACAAAACTCTTTGGAAATCAGTAATGTACTGAATGAATTCAGTAATGTTCTGAGAAATCACAATGGACTGTGACACTTTGGGTAGAGAACTTAGCCATTTTACATGAAGAAAATGAGCCTGTACAGCAGCATCTGTATCCAAACCCATCTCTTACCATTTGCTTCTTGGACAAGAAATTTAGATGCTAATTTCAATTAAGTGCACATAGTAAGGTAAAGAAGAAAACACTCCATATTGTAGCTTACCTACCATAACATTTTGAAGCCTACTGCTTCAAAATTTGCTGTGAGAAAATTATTAGCATAGATTATGCCCTTGCAGACTGTTCTGTATCTACTTAATACCTTTTTCTTGACACAGATATATTAAAGTACCCAAGTTAACTCTGCTTCAAGTATAACGCAGGATTATACAAATCACCTTCTGGGACACTATTAAAAGAATTCCTCCAGCAGAGAAGTAAAATACAACTTTAAACTATATTATGCTTCATATATTTATAAACACCAATTCATATGTCACACTACATAATGAAATGTACCAAAAACATTTAAAAGGGAACTCAGTAAAGTATCTATGAAACAGAAGACACTTTGGAGCAACTTCACGGGCAGATATCTGTTCTGAATGAGGTCAAGTCACAAAGTACAAGTCCTTCCAAATACATGAAGGAAGCAAGAAATGCCATTACCATTCAATATAATAAAAAGACAACGACTGCACGACAGCTGGCAAACGGCTAAGGCGCATACACGTTCTTGCCAGCAGTTATCTTGCCAGCTGCTCAGTGCAAACATCATCTGTTTTATTTCTTCCACGGTAAGAAGGCAGCGGGGAGCTGCTGGGGGAGCAGGACGGGGCTGGGCTCAGGCGGAGGAGGCACTGCGGCRGCAGCCTGCCTGGTCCAGGCTGCGGGAACCGGGCTGGCAGGCGACGTGTCCTCAGGACACAGGACGCGCGGCTCCCGGCAGCACTCAGGGTGCAGCAGAGTGTGTTGGGAGGACTCTCCATGGGAACAAACACTTCCTTTCGAGAAGATGGAGACAGGCTTGCTGGCCTTTCGAACATACGGCTTCCTCAGCAACAAGGAAACATGTTGAAGCAACATAAGAAAGTATTGCTGGAATTTAAGTGGACAATTATGCCTTCACTTGATCTTTTCCCMAAAATATTTTCAGAGGGTGGGGTGTAAGGTATATTTACAGAGCTTCTGTAGATTAACTGGTCTTCAATAACAATCCAGTATAGAACCACAAAAATTTGTTTAAAATTTAACACATAGTAACATCAAAACAAACAAATGTTTCCATGGAGACAACTACCTAAATAAATGCTTACAATGGATCCAAGGCGTGACGTCACCCAGGCCTGCCTGCAACCATAGCAACATGCCAGGATAAACAGAAATATTTTGATTTTTCAATCTAATCATGTCATAGAATTAGCAGTTTTATGGCAGTGCTTAAACCATTTTCTTGCAGTGCTGAGTGGTCACACATCTAAAATAAGAGCAGAGGTATTTATATCAGGGCTATTACTATTACCATATTAACTGCATCCAACAAGTGGAGCATGGGCATGGCATAGCTAACATATCAAATTGCCCACAGCAGTTGTTGACCCCAATAAACAAAGAAATTTATGCTCCTAAAGCAGCATGCCAGTCTGCTGGTCAGAGATCAGCAACATCAATTCTTCTTGGATATTCTGCTTTCCTAAACACAATAAATACAAGTCCTCAGTCTGAAGTTGTATCTCCTTGTCTTGCTGGATTAACAAGAATGAAGCCACATGTTGCTTTCCATACCAAACACAGAACATTTCTGTGCCCTTCTCCTGTGTCACCAGTGAGCTTGCTTTCTGCAAGGCAACAAGATTCACTAAACCCATATTATACACAGCAAGTGCCCTGCAAGCTGCACAGTCTCTGAACTTTTACAACTCTACCATTAGTGATGAAGGAGCAATATAAAAGGACGGTCAATTAACAAGGAAAATTACCATGTAGGAAGGCAACTGCTGTAGCTCAAAAAAAAAAAAAAAAAAAAAAAAAAAAAAAAAGATGCCCATGGAATCCCCATTCCCATAGGAAACGCCCAATTTCAAATGCTACTTCAGGTCTGCAAGTCATATGTCTCTATATTCAGCACGTTCAGATTGAATTACCACTTTTAATAAATAAAAGAGACATCTACATAAAGTTCATATAGTATATGAAAAAGGAATGCTTTGAGTGAGCTAATATTACCAAGACATTTATAGTAAACCTCTATGTTTTAGAACCTTAACTATAGGGGACAGAGTTATCAGTGTAAAAATGATGAAATACTGTTGTTATTTCATGAAAATTTTACACCTAATATTTTGTGAAATGTTCCCTTCTCCTAGAATGTGGCTGTGACTTCAACTTGTCTTCAGGCAGGACACCAAATGCACTGGGAAATAAGGGACCGGTTAAAAATTATATCCCACAGAGTATTTCTAACCCTCTTATGCACCATACAAGCAGATTTCTCAGAGGAGARGCTTGCTTCACTTTTGCCATATTAAGGAGAGAAAGCTATCTTAGCAAATTAGCAAACAAAAATTAGCAAACAAAAAGATTTGTATATAACCTCAAGCAAGGAGCTAGCTTTGAAATGAAAATGTAACCCACAACCATCCTGTTCTGTTGTATGCAATCCAATGAGGGTAGAGTCTAACATTTCAAGTTTTGAGTGTGAAACTATAAAACACAGCTATGAAAACTTATTATATGACTGCATTTCCAAATATAGTTTTTTTTTGCTTTGACACATTTTTAATAGATTTCATCTCATAAGACATGGTAAAACTTTATAATTCATAATTCAACCTTTCTTTTGCTTTTCTGGATGCAATATACATAGAAAGGCATAAACAAAAGTGGTTTTGCTCTGATCTGTAGGAAAACAGCTTTTACAAAAATATGCATCCACATGGTCACTCTCCAAATTGCACTTCAGCTGTTTAAGTAATTCCTGTCCAATATTCACTGTTGCTCTTTTTTATATTTTCTTAGCAGACTATATAAAGCTTTTAMAACAGAAAAACAACAAAACAACAAAAGAGCCTCCAAATCATTGTCAAATAGAAAGACTCAGAAAGGAAAAAACAAACAAATAATCAGTTTACTCTTTTCTTACTGAAGATGACTTCCAGCAATTCTTCTGTTGTGCCTGCTACTGTGCATTCTTTGCATTAGATGACTTCCCTGCTCTTATCCTAAAGCACATTAAAATGTGCTTATATGAAGACTTTCAGTGAATCTTTTATACAAGATAAACAACTTACACTTCAGACTGATCTGATGAAGAGGGAAAACAGCACACTACAGCTATTCTCTTGTCTGTAGCAAACCTACATCAGTATCTCCTCAAATTTGTAACAGCCTACATAGACCTAACCTTGACTGAATTAAGGGTTGACAGCCACAAAACACACTTTCCAAAATTTAGTTTGCCTATTATGGGAGGGGAGGGGGTTGCTTCTGGAAAAATGATGTTTACTTCTCAGAACTGAACTGATGAACACTTTTCTGTAACAAAGGAAGTTACTAATCAATGAATGAAAAATGTCTTTTAGGAGYTCTTGAGTAAACATATCACTTTCCAGAAATTAATCTTTGCTCTATCAGCGACATACAGTTCCTACCTAGCTTTTTGATAGGATCTGTAGCTGATCAATGCATGACAGCAGGGAAGTTAACAAGATGACAAAGAGAGGCTTTACACATAGACATAATTCATACACTCAAGACCAATTTTACAAAATTAATTATTGTTGATGTTCAGTATGTTCCATTCTCATAAACAAGTAGAGCTGGTCAGCAAACAAACCCTGTCAAACACACTCGTTTCATAAGAAAGTCTACTGAAAATCTGTTTGGAAAGTCCTGTCCTAGGAAGCAACCGCAATAAGTATAGCTGAAGCTGAACACAGCAGTGAAGAGTAGAGCTGTAAGATACCCATCAGCATAACTCGCATTGAGGTGAGAAAGCACTTTCTGACTTTTCTGTGCAGTGGTAGAGATTCTTTTACAGAGTTTAATTAAYGACCTTTGTACAATACAGGCAGGGAAAACCTTGGGTTATCAATAAACCCGAATACTAATATGGCTTTTAAGGTGTGCCTTATCATCAAGGCTTGAGCAACCAAAACCATTAAGTCATCCCTTGTTAAAAAACAAAGCACTATATGTGAAATCAATGTGATTTGGGGTAGAAAGAATTGCTGACATACTCTTGAAAACAAGATCCCAAAATATACTTAAGAAAAGCTAGATACATACCTGTTGAAAGCATGGACACACACAAAAAGAAATGGACTCTCCTAATAAAGTGTGAAATAGCAAACCTCTGCTGTTGACATTTTCCCTGTCCACCACTAAGCTGTTATTAATTAGAAATACTAAACAAAAGAATGTAAAGCGTATGCAGGTAAAGAAAAGCAAGTAATTAATAAACAATACACTAAAATAACTTAGTCAAATGCATAATTAGTTTTGCCTTTAATATTGCTAACCATTTCAAAGAGAAATAAAAGCACTTTCCAACCATAAAGAATCAAAATGCTAAGAAACTGTCACACCTGATGTACAGACACAGTCCCAAAGACTTGTGCAGGTTCTTGCGCAGACACAGGAACCCTGAGCTAGACCAACACTGCAAATATTACAACAGAGRAGGTGTAAGGTGACATTGCCCTTTAGCCAGAGGTTCCCAACACTTCCCAGCTCACGCTTGCAGAACAGAGCTGGATTCACTCTGTGTCAGAGGAATGGACAYTACTTTAAATCTGTGTTCATGTTTTATGCCACATAATTTGCTGCATGACTAACTTGCCCAGAACCTGCTATGACAAAGTAGCTTTGACATTAGTTATTTCCTATGTTGACAGAAACAGAGAAATCTTTTAGCTGATGAAACAAAGGAATATTTGAAAATAACTGCTGACATCTTCCATCACAAGTCAACAAGGAATTAAACAACCTTACAGCTTAAACATCCCATTCAAATGAGCTAGTTCACTGCACTGTGCCCAACTCTGGCAACACAAGAAAGTATCAGTAGTCGCTCAAAGGAAAAAAGAGACTAACCCAAGAACAAGAATGTTGGACTGTGCATGTGCAGAGTTGTCAATGGCCTAGATAAGATCCTGAGGAAAGAGAAAGAATCAAACAGCTGTGAAAAGTAACATACTTGCCACAAACATCACATTTTTCTGCCTCAAAGATGACAAATGCTGGAAAAAAATGAGGTTCTTATAAACAATGCAGTCATTCGCATATYGAGTAAGTAACATCCTGCTAACTGTGCACGGTACTTTGAGCAATTTGTAAAGGTCAAGGGCCTTTTCTTCTTTGTGTTTCTCGCCTTGATGCACTCTAAAAGGTCMATTCTTGTAGTAGGTTTTCCTAACTTCTCTTGTAAGCCATTCTGTTTGCAAGTCATCTCCCCAACATCACACCACAATGATTCAGAGTACAAGCCAAACATATTTTCCTACAAGGTGCAAAGACAATTAAGCAGCACACCTGCTTACAATGAGGCATGGAACAATTCAAATAGTTACTCTGGTAATAAAAAGCAAAAAAAGCAAGGCTAACAGTTTAGTTAAAGGGTAGGACATGAGSAGCAAAAATGATCATTAATTGTTGTATAAACAGAAAATGATTTGGGTTCTCACACAGAACATATTGAAATAGCTGAAAGCCTTCCCTTTGACTTGAACACTTTCTGGATCAAGTCCTGCCTTGGTTTTCAACTTGCACAGAAAGTTTCACAAAAGCTTCAATCTACTCATAAGAATAGGCTGGGACCCCTAWAGCAATCCCAACCAATAATCTCAGTCACAGGGATACGCAGCCAAACTGCACCACCAGTTTGGTATCTCCAGGACCTTCTACTTCCATCTTGAAGAAGTTTTGTGATGGATACCAGGACCAATGTGCTTGGAAGTCAGGCCTAAACACATATCCAACCACAACCTGAGATATGTGGAGGCTTTTGAGGATGTGTTTTGGAAGGACTTAAGGACTACCATCTGACTTGCTTCAGACATCCTGAAGAAAACATTCATAGTATTTAGTGCAGTCAAACCCAGCATGTTTCTCAGATTAATGTGCATTTGTCTTCATCATATGAAACCTCTCTGCATACCATAATACCTGCAACAATGAAGCCAGTTTAAGATAGCAGGAAAGAAGCTGAAAGGCATAATCTTAAGGTGAAGCAACACAATTTCAAAAAAGGAACACCAAAGGGAAACAGCATAGAGCACAACACTCATGAGAGACAGAAGATAAACTTAGATGACAAAACATGGGAGGACACATAAGAAAATGATGGCAGAAAGGAACTTACTTGATTTTACTGAAGACAATATCAACATCCGTGATTGTCACATTCTTCCCATCTATCACATGACAGTCCTTGCATAGCTTTGACCAGTTCTTCCCATGCATTTCTTTTCCTGTGGCTCTTGTATCGCCATGGATAGCAAATTTTCTAAAAGCCTCTTCCAGAGCACTTAATTCTCCTGCCATAGCTCCCTCGTGTGAGCTGTTTGAATCATAGGATAATCGTTTCGCTGCTCGCTCCTTTGCTGGATCTGAAGGAGACTTTGGAGGAGTCTTATTCGCAGGTTTGGTTGACTTTGCTTTATTATCAGCCATTGTGCTACAAAGAAGAGGGAAAACATTACATTAATTTGTACAATTTTACCTTTCACTAAGCTGTCTTTGAGAAAAGGGCAGGTTACAGTTCACATCACAACATATCAAAAAGGCTACAAGRTTAGAAGCAAAAACTTTGTACCCTCCAGCATCCAACAACTATACCAGCTATACATGCAACTATGCAACTTTCTACCCATCTAGACATTCTAGTATTCTAGTTACAATCTAGTAAATAAAAACAGGACGAAAAATTTTTTGACATCGCAAAATAAGGCATAAATCTATTTTCACCAACATTACATCAGCCAATARAAGAACACTTACCGACATTTCTCCTCAGATGGCAAACCGAATTCACTACAGTTCAGCAGTTCTGTTACTACCCACCATGGCACCTTACTGACCTGAGTAGAAGTTTGTCTTTTACATAGCATATACAACAATTCCCAACTGAAAATAAACCTTTTATTTCCTAGACTGTGAGTTTTTAACAACTATTTATTGAAATAAAGAGCTCCAAGTATCACAAACTTGGCAAACACGGGCATAAAGGCTGGAAACCCCACCACACTACCCCATTCCCCCTTCTGAAATTACAAATGCATGCTTAGCACACAGTCTGTGGTTAATATATACAAAGATAGTCATGTACTTCTAGTTAAAGTTTTATTTCTGCCTCAAATGAGAATTTTTTTGTTTATGTGCTGTGTTTTTAAAGAAACTTCACGGCTATGGAAACAATTCTTAACTTCCGCCACTCTGATTTTGCTTCATCTCCATTCCTCAAACAGCCAAGGCAAGCTCCCTTCTCTTCCAAYCAATCCTGCAGGCTGCAAAGGAGCCAGCAAACCCACATCTATGAGCGGCTGCTTGCTGTGCAGCGCCTACTGCTAAGCTCGAAGCCCTGAACATAGAGAGATCCTTCCSCTGTGATCTTTGACTATGACATGAAAAGGTCAGACCACACAAGAACACAAGATCCACACCAAAGCATCACACTGCTAGCTGAAATCTTCCATCCTGAGCAAATGAAAACAAGGCTCCATTTGGGAACAGTAACTCCACCCCCTTCTTTTAAACTTCATGTTATTTTTTCCCYAGAGAATAACATTGAAATCATGTCTTTTTGGAATAGTTTGTCTTAATTCAATCCCCAGCCAATAATCACTATGTCATCTTCAATTTGACAGTGGAATATTCTACTTTTTAAGAACATGTACTTAAAATAAAACACTGGCACTGGACCATATAAATTCCAAGGAGCTCTGCTATTATCTTGGCATCTTTACCAASAACCATAAACCCATACTGGAAGCACTATAATTGACTTATATTGAAAGGAGAACCTCTGTTGAAAACAGAAGTGACAGCACTCTGAGAAGCATGCTGAGTTTCCTGAAACAAGACTTACAATCCATAACTAGCAACATCTTTTAATAAAAATTACTTCAGGCAAGGATCTTTGTCCTTTACACTTGAGCAAATGCAACACAGCCAGAGGAGTACTGCATATTTTGAAAACATTTAAGTAAATGCTTAAAAAGCTAGTAACCTATTAAGCCTGGAGATTCTTCTGTCTTGTTTATACATTCAGCACAAGTCCTAGCCAACAAACTGAAATGCTAAATTAAAGTGACAAGAATTTATTAACTGTAACMTGAGTTGTAGGTGCACCTATGAAAGAATATGAAATGCAAAGAAYGAACTTGAATATTTAAAACTCATTAAAAAGCTAAAAACACAATCAGTTCCCATATCCATTAACATTTCACCCTGTCAGTGCTCAGAACAACTATAATACTTTTTATAAAATATTTTAAAATATTTTTATAATATTTTTCTGAAGATCTCCAAGTCCTGAAATTACAGAGAAATAAGCACTTCCAGGGTAAACTGTAAGCTAGTGCAAGTATATCACATATACATGCATAGTAGTTCAAATGGCTAGGCATATTCTTTTGCTACTAGAACAGGTCATGAGATAAAGCACAAAGAAAACAAAAAACTGCTGACAGGCTGTAGAAAAGAAATTACATTAAAAGTCRAATTATAAAGAGCTATAATCTACCTCTGTCCTGTGGAAAGCACGACTTCCAATAGCAGAAGTCTCTTCAGTGTAGAATCCTAGAATACTTAAGGCTTGAAGGGAGCTCTAGAGATCATCTAGTCCAACCCCCCTGCACACGCAGGGTCTCCTAGAGCATGTGGCACAGGGTGRTGTCCAAGTGGGTTTTGAAGATCTCCAGAGAAGGAGACTCCACAGCCTCTCTGGGCAGCCTGTTCCAGGGCTCTGTCWCCCTCACTGTTAAGAAAWTCTTTCTTGAGCTCCTGTGGAACTTTTGATGCTTCAATTTGTGGCCATTTCCTCTAGYCCTATCACTGGCCACCACGGATAAGAGGCCGACCCCATCCTCCTCGCTCGCTCCCTTGAGGAGTGATCAGAACATCGTTTACATTGTTTCAAATCCACAGGAGCTGGAAAAACTAAAAGAAGGAAGTCTCCAGGCTGACCTAACTGACTAGGCAAAGAAAGAGAATAAGGATCTGCAAAACGTCTGTATTTTAATACCTATGTAGGATATTAAAAGACAAAGTTAACTCCATAAGTAAATAAGAGGACAAGACTATGTCCACTGCTATAGGAAGTAGTCATATCATTGAGCAGTCTTATTGTGCAAGAAATAAACCTGCAGAGAGATTTTCAGAGGAAGCCTCTTCTTGTTGCCAGTAACACAGCCTAGAAGGTCAGTGTCAACGCACTTGAAAGGGAAGGCAGTTATACAGTTTACAAACCCTAAGGAAGAAAATCTACATGCCACTGTAAACATCTGAAATATTTTTGCAAAAGCGCCTGGTAGTTTAAAATAATCAGATGGAACACTTGAAAGGGTCCTGATTTTTCTGAACCAAGTGGAATTTAAGTCGGGTACATTCTCTTGGCACATACAATGGTCTTAGATTGTCTACAGGCTGAGAGATCTAGTTAACAGCTTTTTTACCTGCTTTCAGTTGCTGCCTTTTCCCTTGCCTACTTCCCACACCCCAGGATACCTATCCCTTAAACTAGATGTCTATGCAGGCAACAAGAACTTCCCCATAACATTAAGTACACATAAGAGATCAAGGTCATGCAACTCTCTAAATCCCTTCCTGCTAAGCTCAGCCTCAAAATCTCACATACCAAACAACTTCRGCAACTATTAAATGTGTTCTCAAATTTACTAGCACATGATAGACAAAAGAACTAAAAAATGAAAAGCTTTTAAATTCAGTATAGGAAAATAAATGCTTAAAGGAACATATTTGGCCTTGAGAAAGAAAGTTCCCTTCTAGAATTAGTTCCCTCAGCCRTCAAAATCCAGCTTCACGTAAGTGTGTTATGAAAAGCTTGGGTAGTAAAGACCCTGGTCACAGGATGGACTAGTTGATCTGCAGAGATCCCTTCCACCCTCACTCATTCTGTAACTCTGGGAAGAAGTATGAAGAGAGAGAGACAAAGCAAGGGATCAATCCAATGGAAATCATGAGTAACTCATGCCAAAACTACACCGAGAATGCATGCCTCTGCCCTCTCTTAGGGGCACACCCACACCACTAGAAGAGCTTCTTCATGTCAATGAACTTCCTTTCAGCCAGAGGCTGCAGTACTTACTCATCTGCAGCACGATGACAGCTGGGCAGGAAAGTCCCCTGGATTAAGCTATGCACTAACCTAGAGTCCTTAAAAAAAAAAAAAAAAACCCAACCACCGAACAAAAAAAGCCCACACACAGAGGCCTGGAGGCTATTGCTTCTGTGAACGTATGATAGTTCTCAATAGCTGCATCAACACAAGAAGCACAAGTAGGCCAGAGCCTCAACACTGACCAACCTTCAACTCTGTGAAAGGATTTACATCCATTTACATTCCTTTGCATTATCYGCATCTTCTCCAGGTGGCAACCAATGCTAAAAGTACAAGTTCATTAACTCTACTGCTGCAAAATAAATAGGCTCATTACTTGGCAAGGTATTAACCAGCCCAGTATACGAGCTCCAGTCCAAACAACACTTCTCTAAAAAAGTAAAAAGGTACTCTCCCTAAAGGCAGAAGGGATAGGTTTTTGGGGTGCACCATGTATTTTCACATCTCATTTGCCTCGCCAAGTGTATGTTGAATTGCTTTCATTTGCAGCATGTGTTACAAAACCGCTTTTCAATAGAAGCCCTGTTACATTATTAATGGCGCCAGAAACAAGTAACAGTGTATTCCTCTTAGCACAAAGGACTAGAATAAACCAATCTACTCTGCTAGCACTATTAAAGACTCAGAGATAATTAATAGAAAAGGTTGCAAATTTTTAAAAGACATTCTTTAGTATACAGAATAATTTTTTTAGAATTCACAGACATGACCAATTGGTTAAGATGATGTTAAGAGTCCTGTGAACTAAACAAAACCTCCAGGGGTTTTGTTTGTTTGTTTGAGAGAAAAAAATTTTAAAAACACATAGAAAAACATAAAACAATCAAACAGGCTCTAATTAGGCAACTGCCAAGATCAGCAAAATTAAGAAAAAGTTTCAATGAAGTAGTGATATTTACTGACATCTACTCCTTTTTATAATGCTGGCTTTTGCATATGCCAGGCTTATTTCTCGCCTGCAACACCCGAGTCCATTTCAACTCAAGCAGCTCATTCTGGACACAGCTTCCAAGACCACGAAGGGTAAGAAAGTGATAGGCAGTAGTCAGGAGAGTTTCACCTTGGAGAAGCAATGTTTAGCCAAGCTGAGAGMCTGCTCTGCTGGAATGACTGCCTGGGAAGATGAGAGGAGAGCAGTGGATGTGTCCTGCCTTGCCTTCAGCAAGGCTTTGGACCACTGCTAGCGCTGGAGTCCAGAACCACCATGAGGCTCTTCAGAATCTATAACAGACATTCAGCACCAAAATATTTCCTAGTTCATGGAGAAGTTTCACCTGGCTGATCTTCTTTGTATTCTCATCTTCCAAAGGGAGGAAAAATAAAAGGTTGACAAAGACTTGCAAAAGCACCTGTACATTTATTTAACTAAGAAAAACAACATTCTCCATTCAGTCAAGTGGTCGCTTGTAACATGAGTATGATCATGTTACTTGAGTGAATGTTTAAGAAATCAGCAGTCAAAAGTGTGTTCGTTTTGTCAAGAATCAGAAAATACTCTGAAGTGAGCAGTAGGAAGAAGTGAGACAGTTGATCCCTGGCAATACAATTAAGAGAGACAGTAAGGTGAAATAAATCTGTAATTACCACAAAATCTCAGAGCACTGTTGGTTGCTAACATTAATAATTCTACTTAAATTTTAACCTCATAATAAGATTGCTATTTCTGCTTGATTTTTCTGTCATAAACACCCACCTCTACATCTCTGCATGTACAATCTCAGCTCCTAGGCCTAATCCATCTGCAAGCATTCACATTTCCTAGATGGTCTTAACCCATAAGGTCCCTTATGTTTAAAAATAGCTAAATCACCTGCTTTTCTGCCCCGAGGCACACAGCCTAGTGGTTTTATGTTAACCATTACCTGTTTTTACCTTTTATTCTCCTCCAAACCTTCCCTCTCACCAGGTGTTGGTAGGGATGCACTTGCAAGGTTCATTTTTTAATCAGATTCTGTTTCTGCATTCTTGATGAAACTATTTCCAATGCACCATAAACAGGTACCATCCAATACATCTTAAGATCTCCCATCCAATCTAAGCAGAAACCAAAGCAGCAATTTCTCAAAGAGCAGGAGAGGTACTATTTGTGTATGAGCAAACTGGATTCATTAACATTAGCACACAGCAAAAGGCATTATATTTTGGCAAGTGCACCTATTTTAGTGTTTCAACTAAGTTTTTAGACCAAATTTAAAAAGAAAATGTTAAAGAATTAGAGTTAAGGGGAATTTATTTTCTGAAGGTCATTTTTTATGCCAAACAACAACAGCAGAGACAAAGCACAGCAGAYGGAATCTTTTTTTTTTTTTTTTTTTTTTTTTTTGCATAAACATTCAAGCCAAGGAGGAATGGAACCAAAAACTGAAGAAAGGCATCCTCCTTCTAATAAGATGTAACACATTGGAACCAAAAACTGAAGAAAGGCATCCTCCTTCTAATAAGATGTAACACATTTGACAATGCTCATAAAGCTTCCCCAAAACCTCCTGCATAGCTATCAGCAGGAATTGGCGTTACAATGCTCTCCAGTTCTGCTCTGGGCCCGTTTCGCTGCACGTGGTGCCCAAGTGAATGAGAACTATGCACACCTAATACCAGACATCTAGCACAAAAAAAAAAAAAAATAAAAAAGAGCTGTGGAGCCTTCAGAGCACGCAAAATTGTCACAATTCTATCCAAATCTACCTATTTGCATTCAGTTACACAGACTCAAATCCTCTCACAGGCCTTTGGAGGAACTGCACGGCTCGAGCCTTTCGAGCTCTCTTAACAATACGCTGTATCTAGCACTATGGACAGGGCAAGGCTGTATAGAGCTATAGAGCTACACTAACCCTCGCACCTGCTCCCACACACCCTTCAATACAGCTGATTACTCAAGTTACCCAACATTTTTCTCCAGCAAAACAGTATTTCAGACTCTGAACATTATCAAGTACAGATAATTTTGACTATGGACAAGAATACCTTTCTATTAATAACTGCTGCTATCCACCTATACAGTCAATGCTACAAGACCACTAACATACAAAGATAAAGATTATTTCTTAGTAAATTACAGCCTTTGTCTCCAGAACTACTTCATATAAATTTCCTTTTTTTATATATATATATCTATCTATATATCTAAAATAGAAACACCAATACACATATGCAGATCATTACTAGCAACTGTTACATTAGATTATATTTTTTAAAAACATACTTTCAGCTACCAACATTACCAGAGAGGGGAGAAGAAAATAAAAATCTTTCTGCATGCAAATACCTCTTAACTAGCTCTACAACATGCTGTAATGCCACCATACCCCTCACAAAAGGCTTCAGCTATGACAGCAGCATCAACACACCCATCCACCTGGGCTTACATGCTGGTGAATTCTATCCTGTTTTTCCCTTTGCCCTTCCCATGATGTAGCCTTACACCATTTGAATATCTCATTCACTATTTACTCCCAGCTCTGTTCTGCACTGCTGGGCCACTGTGTTTGTCGGGCAAAGAAATAAGCAGGTCCCGAAGGTTCTGCCATTCCACACAGTTGGAAGGACACAAGAAAGCATGCAGAACAGTCCTCAAGGGGGAAAGTAAATATGGCACTTTTGTAAAGGAAGAAAAAGAAATTTAAACTGGTTATGGCAAAACAGAAGAGAAGCCTCAACTGCTTAGACAAGATATAACTTTCATGGCCTATCAAGGAGACGGCTCAGTACGGAGATCTCCTCAAACACCACAACAACAGGGAGCCTTTGCATCAACACCTGCAAACATGTTAAGACAATCAGGCTGATGCCACTGACAGAAAAATTGACTAGAGGAAAATCGAGCTTAATACTCACAGTGACTGAAAGCACCCTGAGACTTAATACTCACAGCTGACTACAGCTCTTAGGCATGAATGCAATACAAATGAGGAGCAAAATGTCTCCTTTCGACCATCTGGCAGAGGCACCTAAAAGCATTTACGTCCACAAACAGCACATACTGTAAGACTGAACTGAGGGGAGAGCAAGAGGAGAKTCCAAAGAGAACTTCCTCTGGTGAGAAGAATGGGAATACACGAATATAACAGCACTAGCACTTAATCATAGCTGGGCTATAGATCGTTAGTGCTATAGTTCCCACTACAGTTCTATTAAAACAAACSTTAAATGTCAGTAGCTGAGAACTGGCAAATCACAACAAGCACAATGGATCTTAGTTACTTCTTTAAGCCTCTAAAAAGGAAAAGTCATCCCGGTATAACAGAGATGAGAGTTACAAACCTGCATTTGACTTCAGTTGGGCACTGCAAAGAAAAAGCAATCTCCTGTAATTGCTTGCTGAAAACCCAAGAACCCCCTTCACTTACGTAAGGGCAGCAAGCAGCAGCTCTGCACCAATAAGAAGGACAGCACATTAGCAAGCAACTACCCCACAGRAGAGAGCGTTCTTGCTGTTTCTTCAGTGCAGTGAAACAGGCTGCCAGATACAGTCACGTCCTCACRCTGGAGACTTACATAATCCCAGCATGCCATGAAACAAAAATATTTGAGGGATTATTTTAACTTAAATCTTAGCTTATTGTCTAAGAGCAAGTGAGCTGATCACAACATTAAGCGGTTCGTTCTCCAATGCGCTGCTAGACTGGAAGTGCCACTGGCTGTCTCTGCATGCATCCAGAATACATYTATATTAGCATAAATAAACAAATCTCCCCGCCTGCTTCTTAAAAGGGCCTTCTTTACTAATTAGGTTCAAGCTTCAAGTAAAACAATTTCTATCACACAGCTGAGTATACACGACTACATAAATTTAGCAYGAAAAATAAACGAACAAAAAACCATTTTTCATTTTCCACAGCTCAAAYCAGCTGCAGCAACGGCTAAAGGCGACATGGACATTTCCACTGCGAGGGGCCTTTCCGCACACTGACAAGGCTCCAGCGCAGGGGCAATGCCTGCGCGTGGCCTGCACCCCGATGGCACCAGGGCCGCTCCTGCGGGCCGGGGTCTGCGGGAGGCATCGCTGAGCATCACTCGGCGCACGCCACGCTGATGAGCGGCGCACWGCCCGCAGAGGCAGCGGCAGGGGGACGGCGTCGCTGCCCACACCAGCATCCCAGGCCGGGCGCGCTCCAGCACCCGCACTGCCCGCGCCCCGCTGCGCATCCCAGCTCGCCACGGTCACGAGAAACGCGGTGACTGCTGCTGGTTTAGGGGGATGGACCCGGGGGTGGGATTTCGGGATGCTGTCAGGCTAACCCGCAGCATCCCGCCGCTGCGGGCGGGCTGCACCTGCACGGCGGCCCCTCGGAAGCCGGAGCTCGGCCTCGGAGCTTGGGGCTCCCCGGGGCAGGGACGCGGCCTGCGCGCACCTCCCCGGGGGCCTGGCTGGCCCCGCGCCGGGGTGGCGGCCGCGCTGGGGACGAGGGCGGCGGGGGGCGTCGAGGCCGCGCACATCGCCCGCCGCGGGCGTTATGTAACGGGCGGGGCGCAGGTGCCCGCCCGCCGCGCGCCCAGCACCGCCGCTCCCCCCTCCATTAGCCGCGGGGCGTCAATCACGCACCCTGCAAGGGCAGCGCGGGGGTGGGTGGGAGGGATGCTTCTCCTCCTCCAACARAATAATAATAATTAACAAAACTGAAAATCACGGGCAGCAGAGGAGGGCTCCGCGCGCGGCCAGCAGCGCGCACTTACCCGCGGCTCCGCGCAGGCGGCGGCTCCTGCTGCCCCAGCTGCGCCTTGCCCGAACTCCCGGCGCGTCTGGCAGCGCTGTCAGCGCGGAGCGCCGCGGAGCGGCGCGGAGGCCCCGCCCCCTGCGCCGCCATTGGCCGCCGCCCGGCCGCCCCCCTCATCCATTGGCCGCCTGCGCCGTCCGTCCGCCGCCGCGCCCGCCCCCCGCGGCGCCGCCCGTGCGGCCGTTGCTGCCTTACATGGCTGGCTGGCCGGGCCGCCGCCGCCGGGCCGTCCCGCGCAGGTAGCGCGCAGGTAGCGCGCAGGTAGCGCGGCGCAGCGGCCCCGGCAGGGATACAGCTGGGTACAGGTGAGGTGTAGCTGGGCTACAGCTGGGGTGCAGCTGACACAGAGCTGGGCTAGTGGGGGAAGAAAGCCAGCACTGCCTTGGTGAGGCCCGAGGCATGGCCAGACGCGTATGCTTACCAGGCATTGGTTCACACCTCTCCTGTCCCCTTTTATCMCCTTATTTCTCTGTTTTCCCATGCCTGTTCCTCCCCACTTCAATGCCTCCCCTAAGTACCCCTTCATAACTCCCATGCAGTACTCAGGCAAACTCTCACATGATACTCCTCATAACTCCCATGCAGTCCCAAGATGCTCCTCTCCTACACGCACAAGTGTGTCCCAGACCCCAAGGCAGTGGCACCCCAGCCCAGAAGGCACCATCTGACTTTCCTGGTGGCCTTTGCACCATGACTATGGTGCTCCCTGTCCTGTGAGAAGCAGGACCAGGAACACCCTATCCCCAAGAGGGAACTCTGGGATGTAGTGAGGTGGGGACCGATCTCCAAAATAACCACCAACAGGACAAGAAGAAATGGCCTCAAGTTGYRCCAGGGGATGCTCAGGTTAGACATTAGGAAGAATTTCTACATGGAAAGAGAGGTGAAGSTCTGGAAGAGGCTGCCCAGGGCAGTGGTGGAGTCACCGTCCCTGGCGGTGCTCAAGAAACATGCAGATGAGGYGCTTAGGGACACGGTTTAGCAGGCAGGGTGMTGATTGATTTACAGTCAGACTCAATAGTCTTGAAGGCCTTCTCCAACCATAAAGATCTTGTGATTCTATGAGGTAGTTCCTAGGACTAAATTGTCAACTCTAAGGAAAATGTGCCATCATCCAGCTTGGGTAAAGACAAAAGCCCTTCAAAAGTTAAGTGAGGGATACCTCAGGGCAAGCATGTTCTGCCAGCCTAATCCTTGCTGGCCTCTCTTCTGCGTTTCAGTTTGCAGCCAGCTAGGTCACCCTCCAGGGATGAGGGTGCGGTGGCACAAGGGAATCTATAGGGAAAAAAAAAAAAGTAATTTCTTTCTTTCCCTGAAGTTTGTTATTCATGACTCTTGTCTTTTGCAGCTCTAAAACGGTTTTTTAGAGAAGTTTAGCATGAAAAAAACCACACAAAAATGCAATTTTTTTAGGGTTATCACACTACCACAATAATGTAATTTGGGCTAATTTTAATCCTGTGTACAGATTAATCACTCTCATACTTGAAAGCAGGAGAACAGACATTTACATTTAGCTTCATCTGTRGTTCATGCTATCATTAAATGCTATGTATGCCTTGGACATATCTCCAGAAAATTAAAATAATGTAAATGCCATCTATTTTGTGGATATCTGCAGTGCTCAGTGCACTTACATTACATGAAGAAAAAAAAAAAAACCATCGATATCGGGAATTTCCTAGAGTTCCCCTAGAGAAGTCGTCTGTTAATAGCAGAAATGCTGTCACAGAAAAGGACCTCGCAGCAAGCCCTGAAAATATTCCAACCCTTGATTAGTCTCATCTCTTCTGGAAGTCCATTCAGTAAAAATAAAAATAGAAAAATCCTCAAGCAGAAAGCATGCTCTTTAGATCTCACCGCTTTGTCCTAAGATTAGCTGCATTTCCTCAGAGGGTTAGCACAGCTGCAGCAGGCTGCCACTGGGTTAAACTTTCTTTTTTTTTTTTTTTTTTTTTCCCCCTAAGCACAGGCTCCTGTGTAAGTTCAGCTGTGGCCTGACCTGATAACTCGCTGGTGTGACCTAACATTTTAAATCTTCTTTTCCTCTTCTAAATAAACACTTGCAAGTACATGTGATGCAATGTCCTTCCCTCTCACAAGTGCGGGCTGTGCATTCCCAAGCTCTTGCAGCAGGAGCTTGTTCCTGGAGGAGCCGAGCCTGAGTGCAGCCTTCTCTTCCAATGCTCCTGCCTCCAAGCTTGGGTTTAAGGATGGTCTGTGTGGCCCCTGGGCTGGTGGCTGCGGAGGCTGGAAGACTGCAGTTTCCCTCTGTGAATTTCCACAGTAAGGAAAACAGAGCCAAATTTCTTGCTGACTTCCAGAATGTTATTCATTGCACCCATCTATGCAAAATAAACTGGAAAGACATTTCCTGTCATCATTCCCCCTCCAGTTAATGTACCTGAAGACAAAGTCTACCCAGCGTGCTGCAGACCTGCTTGCAGTGCTTGGCACAGCTTCTCTTCAAAGCCAYGGAGCTGTCTTTGTTAATATTTTCCAGTAGGAAATATTATGAGCAGTTCCACTTATATGACATTATACTATAATATATTACTATTACATGATATTATACGAATGGCTCCACTACTTCCTTTTATCTTCACCTTTCATCATAAGGAAGCAATCTGTTTTGCTCCTCACCCATCGTTCTTCTCCTATAGCACTTATCCCCATCCTAATGCTTTTCCAAAGATTTGTTCTTTTTGGTGTCTTTTGGCCTTTTCCTCCTTCCTTCTCTAGTCCTCTCTAAGAAGTGGGTTGTCTTTCCTGCTCAGGAAGCKCCTTTGCTAACGTACAAAGCTGGTGTCACTACAGCAGGAGACCATGATGGCCAACATCGGTCCCTGGATTGAGGGAGATGGGCAGCCCAGACAAACATGGCACATGCCATAGACACGGAGTGAGCAGAGAGACAGCAACATCATAACTTGAACCAGAATTGAAAAAGAGTAAATAAAAAGCTTTTGCAAGGTTTTTGCCTGGGTAATCAGGGGTATCATGAGGACTGCACTATTAKTATGAAAGGCCACTTTCTACCTGCAATTTTCAAACATGAAAAAAATGAAACAAATTTTAGTCAGAAGATTTTTATGAAAGAGAGTATTATTTCGGTTAAATCTTCCATGAAAATGACAAAATCATTTCAAATGCCCCACTCCACTAAGTTACTCCATAGAGAAAACCTGCTGTTGTTTTTTTAACCACTTCTTGGAATCATTGGAGAAACTGCAATTTTGTCAAGAGTCTGCCCCAGCATTGTTTCACTGCATGAGAATCAAGTAGAATTTTCCAAGTTACGTAAACAGTCATATATATGTGTGTATATATATATAGTAATTTTTATATGTGTACACTGTATGAATATTGTCAATAGGTTACACATAGCCCATATATATACAGCTACACGTATTGTCATAGTCACAGGAGAGCATAAATGGCTCGAACCTGAGAGGACTCCACTAGCAATACAAACATATTTTCGTAGATAAAACTGTGAGGAATATTGAGCTGCATATATACAAAAAAAAACCCCAACACTTGAAGCAGCACTTCAAATGGGTGGGCAAGCCAAGCATAAAAGGCTGGYTTCCTGCACAAGAGGTTGGGCACAGCACGTTCTGCTTTTTGCGGGGTGTAGAGCAGCTAACACAATGGTGTTTATGGCACCAGTGCCATAAACTTGTCAGCTTTACTGAAACACAAGTCTAACTGAATACTAACAAGCTGATGCAAACGTTGGAGCCCGAGCTCAGAAGACGTGTGCGTGTGTTGGTGGAGTAACACGGCAGCACTAACAAAGCCGGGCACGATCCCGCACACAGCCGGCCGTGAGAGTTCCTGAGTTATCTGCCAAAGCTCCCACGACAAAACAGCATGAATCACCCCTTGGGGCTCACAAAGGCCCAAACCAAAGCCCTCACAACTACAGAACCCAGCAAGTTAAATCCAGCCTGTGTTACTGACTCTAATGATACATAGGGAGACTTTYGGGGAGGACCTTATTACACGCTCCTTCTTTCATACGGGATGTCTTTCTAATTCACATTGCATCCGTACTTTGCCCCAAGAAAGAATGGAAAGGAGTGAAATATGGCAATGTAAAACAGATATAGAAAGGACAGGCTTCTGCTAGTAATGAATTTGATCAGGTTTAAGAAGCCTAGATTCCAGCTGTTTATTTTGTAAAGCAATGAGCATAACATTGAATCTCCTTCTGTTTCTGTTTTGCAGATATAAATTAGAGGTGAGCTATTTTATATTTTACAGTGAAGATATCTGACAGACATAAAAAGATTGCAGCACAAAACCCTAACAAAAAAAAAACCAAACAAACAAAAAAAAACCAAAACACAAAACCTTCCTTATAGAAGCAAATCTAGTGATGTGAAGCCAGATCTTAGTTCTATATGAAATAAACAGTCTGTGGCTTAAAGACTGCTCATTCAGTCAGGAAAGCACACAACTCTAAATACCAAGAGTCTGTATCATAAAGACAGGAGTATCATRAAGACTTAAGTTGCTGCAACATTTCCAACGTTATGATTTTTTTTTCTGTTAACATTTGAAAACCACTTTGTTGTTGAGTTTGTGGTAGTTAACTCTATTCCGTTCAACGCGAGTACTCCCAGCTTCACTTTATCCTTGTTAGCTGAACAGCTGTGACTTTCAGAGGCTGAAATACTCTCAAGAGGAGAGRGCCGTACATCACCCTGCCTTTCTACTCCTGGGAGGGGAAGTGGCCAAGAAGCGAACACGAAAACTGCAGCGAGAGTAAGCAGCAGTGAAGCCCAAACCCACAGATTTCAGTGGTTTGCAGTTAAGAGAAAAAAAAAGAAAAAGAAACTGAGAGTATTCATAAGGAAATGGACACATCAACCTATTTTCTCGGTGTGGATTTTTTCAGCACTGGTGATCTGCATTCTCCAATGCTGCAGGAAGAGGCAGGGAAGTCAAAACTTTACCAAGAAGAAGCCCTTCAGGTCCTCTGCAKCAATTAGCTGCTCACATCTAAGAAGCTGGGGCCTGTTTGCTCATTTTAACCTAAATTATTTGTTTCACCAGCTATGAGAACATAGAACATCAGAAGCATTTCTTAAGCTCACCATTTTGCTCCTCTCAAATCTTGCTAGCTGCCCTTGCTACTAAATTTCACAGCTATCATTTTTATGTGAAAGTAAGAATTCTTTTATTGCTATATTCAATAGGACACTGCTGCTACAAAGTGTTCATTGATCAGGAAATGAAGGAAGCAGATTTGTGTTAAAACTAACTGTAATCCAGGCAGCTTCCTCATGCCGCCTGTTTTTCTTAACTGGATATAAAAAGGTGAGMCTAGTCAGCAGCACTAGTTGTGACACTTTCTTTTTCCAATGTGTTGTGACAAGACGAGGTTTGTTAGGGCTCATCCCATCAGCATGAACGTGTGTTGGGGTGAATGTGGGCCTGCTGTCATTCAACCTAGAATCAATGTGTGATGGTCTAGCTCCACTGAAATTGATATTTGTACCATTAACATGAAATGATTTAGCACTCCATCTGAAATAGCCACCCTTCCCTCTACTTCTCCATGTACTGTTACTAAAAAAAGACAGAAAAAAAGTGGTTAAAAACCAAACCAAGCACAAAACCAACCTGATACCTCTCGCTCCCCATCTATGCTATGCCACATAACGAGAAGCAGAGACTTTTGCAATGAAGCATTGCTAAAGGTTCTCGTTCTAATGATACATTTCACCACTTCATGCTAATTCTGTAGATGCATTTGACTTGCTGAGGCCCCTTCTTTATCAGGTCCTTCACAGATCACATGTAAAAGCCAAACAATCACAAAAGTACAATGCAAACAGCTAGAGTCAGAGCAAGCAAAATTTCAGGAGAACAATTTGGAAATGGAGAAACATATTTCAAAGTGCAGGTGCAGGTGCATTTAGGCCAGGATATTTCACACCTGAGACACAGAAACATGCACTGTGGCCTGCACCCAGGCTGAGGAAAGTTGCCGATAGTTTTAAGGATGAAAAGAAATCGGGCATTAAGCTCTTCCCATCATGAATTCATGAAGAACCTCTAATGCCTCAAATCCAGGCGCCTTCTGTGCCACTACTTTTTTTTTTTTGGTGTTTTTATGTGTGCTTGGATCAGGCAGACAAGCCCTGTTTCGCACACAGTGAATAAAGCTCAACCACTTGCATTAGCGGTCTCCAYTATGAGATCAGGTTTTTCCTAAAATAGTTTCAGATCACATTTAAATGATAATGACTAAACTGGATTTAAGCATTATCAGGATAAATACTGTATTTAGGCATTATTGGATTTATTACTTGATGTGTTGCCAAAAAATGTAGTACTAAATTATGAAACAAAGTCTGAACATTAGAAATCCCTTCGATAACCACCCACAATCATACGAGTGATCCGTTATTACCGCCACCGAACTTCTCATGGGAGCCAGAAAAAGGGATTAGCCTCATGAAGCAGGAAGGTGTRAGAATAACTGGAATTGTCAGGGCAACTTCTTCAGGTTTCCAAGACCATCCCAGTCCTTAGGGCTGGATGAATGCAATGCACTCTGGACTGCGAGTTAACAGTTGTCTTCCCAAGCACAAAGCTACGCTGTTCAGTTAAAAAAGCTCTGGCACTGTGGATTGTTACACTGTCCTCTATGACCATGATTCATAAATAATTGGCTTGATATAATATTACTTGGGTTTAATAAGTACAAGTGGAGAGCACTGAAAGAGAGCACCACTTGATCCACCAGCTGGATAAAGCAGAAACGTGTTAAACAAAAAAMCAAATGAAATATAAGAGTTACAAAAGAGCATCATGCATTGTGAAGAGATTTACTGTGAAAAGTATTTGGCAAATGTTATAATGTGCAACACAGACCACTTTGTTCTTTAAAAAAATAAAGTCAGTATGAACAATTCAAACCACTCTATTTCGTACTGGCATTCTTTGTACATTGCACTAAACTCAAAAGCATCTCAAAAAATAAGATTACATAAAGACTGCCTCAGAACACTGCTGCCAATTACCCATGYCTAATACAGTCTTTTCAGTAATAAATCAGGGAGCATTATGTTTCAGGGCCACCAGCCTGAAAATCCAATCTTGTACTACTTCTGATGGCAAGAGTGGAAGACGTCATGCACTGAGTGGTGCAGCTCTGTATTTTGGGTTTTAGTGGTATTTTAACTAAATAGACAGAGGTCTATCTTCAGAATTACATATTTTAAATACAGCCTTTCAAAGGATAAAGCCTTATTACTGTATATCTTTTTTTTTCCTCATTGATGGGTATAAAAGCAATGTGTGAAAAAGAGGATTTCACCGCATCTTTCCTGAAGCAGCACTTGAACACAGCATTATACAGTGATCTGTAATAGAAACATCAAGGCTGGAGTGAATTAAACATGAATGAGAGCGTGAGAGTGCTWCTGAGTATGTAAGTACGAAAGAACGGGTATGAAAGAATGAGTTACACGTATGGGACTGAGCATGAGCTTTAAAATAAAGATGACTCCCCCTTCCTAAATGCTCTTTCACAAGGTTTTCTTATATTAGTTGCAACATCAGTTGGCCATGCACTGAATTTTACTAGTGGAGACGCAACAGTCTATAAAAAAGAGTGGCAAATATCCCCAGCTAGATGCCSGTGTCCTATCCCGGCATGGGTTAAGGAAAGGGATCTAACTGCTGTACGTGAAGCAACCCAAATACCAAATCACATCCATGTTGTTTCAGTGACAAATATCTGAGTGTCCCTGTTAGCTGCCATAYCGCTGTGCCTGAACTTCTCCATTCGTCTATAGCTTTACTTATTTATTTATTTCAAAAAGTTCTGAGACAAAGTACCTTAAGGAGGAAGGTGGACCTCTTTTTAATGATACATAATAAAGAACAAGAACAATAAAAAACTTCAAGTCTGTCAAAAAAATTTTTTTTGGAAAAATCTTTCAAGAAAAAAAGATTTCTTCAAGATGACATAACAAAACCAACATGTTATTTTCTGCTCTGGCCCTTATTTAGACCGTTACAGAGGGTATTCCTCTGAGCTGAGTCTTCAGGCTACACATTYGGTAACTGAGGCCCAAAACGTGGGAGTGTTCCCCTGGAAACACGAAGCTGGGAGACATCATCAGTTTAGAGGAGGAAGATACAAAACAGTAAAGCCAGATAACTAAGAACTACAGTAACAGGGTATAAACGGACAGTACAAAACATGCTTCCCCTTCACAAGCACAGAGAAATGCATCTGAGGTAGAGAAGAGCTCTTCAGTGTCACAAGACGAGGCCCAACTCGGTCACAAAAGCAATGGAGGCAGACGCTAGGAGAAGGTCACGCACTAGCTGCTCGCTGCCTCGCGCTGGGGTGGCACGTGCGGATGTCTCAGCACTCCTCTGGAAAGGCAGTCCCAGCCGGGCTGTGGATGGGGCCAGAGGCTGGACGGATCAGAGCATCTGCAGCAGAGCTGGCTGGGAGCAGCCTCCGTGCTGTCTTGGCACTGCGCCTCCACTCAGCACCCCGAGGACGGGAGCACCCTGTAGAGAAGCAGAGGKCTCCCCCTTCAAGGACTCTACATACACCTGATAAAAGACAGATGCTTCCACAAACTGAGCCTTATTACAGACCCAAGAAGAGGCACAGCCAAGTCTGRGTCGCACAGCATGGGAATATCTGTATTTACAGCACGTTTAATCTGTAGCTCGGAGAACCTGTGCTCCAATAACTGAAGGCTAATTTTAAAATGGGGCTGAGTCAGTTTGTCACAGGGGTTGTGACACACTGTCTCCAAGAGCAGGAGCCTGGAATCCATGGGCCACCCTGGTCCTGTGCTCGCTACATCGTGTTAGTGTCCTGCCTGCACAACTGAGCACATGTGTTAGAAGTCCATGGAGGATTTTGTTGAGAGTACACAGGTGAGCACATGCCCACCTCTAGCACATCTCTCTCCTGCTTTCCCATCACTTCCTTCTGCAAGGCCACCAAGAGTAGTTCTACTTAATAGTCCAACAAAATTAATTATAGAGAGCAGCTTAAACGCTGGTGAGATCTGCCTTCTCTTTACCCACAGACCTGCCCTCGTGGACACCAAAGCACAGCACCCTACACTTTACTACAACATGCAAAACATAAGACCTATGGTCTAGCATGCACAGCAAAGAAGTCTGCCTGCTACTGGCAACACTGCTTAACCCCGTTCCCTCCCCCATTCTGCAGTACTAGGTTCTACCTCCTCCAGCGTGCAAGGACTCAAACTGCAGAACAAGTGCTCTCCGCCAGCTTGTACACAGCGAACAAATCAAGTCATTGTTTATTTGTTTGGATCCA
>PTEX01000020.1:4444176-4543695 GCA_003342815.1 Eudromia elegans
AAAAAAAAAAAAAAAAAAAAAGCGCGAACACTTTCTTCCTTGCAAAAGTCCTTTCTCTTTCCCTGCATGAACTCTCCTGAGTCATTACATAACCTCATCATCAAAACTCAGGGAACTCTACAGCAGCAGTTTGCTACTCTGCACTATCCTACCACCTTGATCCTTTCTGCTAATAGGAATTGGATTCTGACTCCCAAATGGACTCACAGGGAGTCAGGCATATGCAGACATCTCCATATGCACATCTGCATGTGACCCATCACACTTCAGAAYGGCAACCTACCTGCAGAAATTCCACTGCGCCTCAGCCTCAGTTTTTCCAGGTTTCATTGTCTTTCTACCAGTTTCGGCTTTCTTCAAGTCACAAGACTTGATTGTCTCTGCCTCATACCACCAGAGTGCCAACAAGAAGAGGGGAGAGAGAATTAAAAAATAYAAGATCGAGTCTTCTCATGATGACAGTTAGCACAGCAGGAGTCCAGATGATCAGATAGAGGCCCCTATAGCCTAGTAACAACATTCAATCTTCAGACTCAAGCTTTAGTAAGTCTTCCAAGCATGTAACAACAAATGTGTTTTCAATTGGGAAAAGTCCTCTAGCATCAACAAAAACACACTACTCTAGTGACAGGAAAATACCCTTCTCTCCCATTTCCCCAAACAGGAAAGCATTGACAAATAAAATCTTCTGAGGGAAATATCTATAAAATGAATAAAACAAACAGCCAACTCACATCTCTCCTTTAATCCTAGGAACCCACAAACTCTTTTGCAGAACTCTACCYAAGGATTTGTATCTGCAAAAATCATATATTTCATATAAGATTTCAGTCTGTGTGATTTTACAGAGTCACAAACACTCGAAAKCCCAGCGCTGCTACAAAAGTGCTGTGCATGCTTATTACAACAAAGGTACTTTCAACTTCCTCACTGTCATAAAACTGAATGGGAAATAGAGTCCAGATCTCCTGACTGGAAGGTCCTTGATAGGTCGTTTTGTCTTTGTCTGAAGAAACAGTCTGTGCATGCTGCCCCAGGAAGGAAGAGCGTGATCAATATAAGATTAACGATTCTGTCCGTCTGATTTCCTTAGCTGTCCACACACATGCATTACAATAACTCTGGAAAAAAAAAACATTGTGCTTTCCTTGACACCACAGAAATGCAGATTCTTACATAGGCCTTCAATTATTTACAGTGACCAGAAAGACAAACAGGGGCATCTACTTCTTATTGTTTCCATGCCAATTCACTCCTGAAGCAAAAAAAGAAGCCTACATAAGAAGTTAAAAATCTTCACCTGGCAAAGTCTAGCAATGAGCCTCTTCCAAATGCAGATGAGAAAGCAAATAACAATATAAAAAAGAAGGTAGAAAAAGGTCTAAAGGTTAAGCTGCACTATTTGAGAAATAATTAACACGCAAACTCTTTGCCTTTAGTGACCTTTCTCTATTGGTTGATTGCATTTCTCTTAGCAACAAGCATATACATTACAAATACATTGATCTAAACCAGAAGATTTAAGTGATGCAACAAATGGCGTGTCTATCTTCAATAAAGATAAGTTTTGTCATTCCAAGAACCATAACAGAATAAAACAGCGCTCTAGGAAGATTATGCTCCTGTAAATAGGCTGATTTCTAGGACAGGTATAACTGTAAAGAGCTGACAACATGTGAAGCTGCCATAAAGGTTTGAGTAGTGAAAGCATCAGAGGGAAAGAAGCATCTTTCCTCTGCTCCAAATYCTACTCCTCCAGTTAAAGTGATCCACGGAGTCGTGCTAGCTGCCACTGAACTGCTTACTCAAGTGGTAGTGCAGTTGCATGCTTAGCTGTACTGGCAGCCAGGTGAATGATGAAGCCACTTCCAAACCTTTAAAGCACAATTACTACTTCCTCCCTCTCTCAGATGCTCTGTCTCTGCAATTTCCAAGGGATTATCCACGCAGATCCCCAACTTGGTGTGTCCACATYGGCAAGATTTTCATTCCCTTTGCACAGGGCACACAACTGATTAACCATTTCCCCACGCAGAGGTGGCTCAGACTGAAAGCTCCATTCAGATTGACTGTTTGGAGCCTGGGTGCCGCAGGCACAGAGAGGAAGAGGAGCTGGAGCAGACGAGACCTGGAAAGCTGTTCCTGCTACGTGGGGAAGGTGGCAATGTGCGACTTGCGCTTCCCCATTAAGCCACCACTGAGTGAGATCCTCAAAAGTTTTTGATCTTTTGGAGAAAGGAGAAGTTYATTTCCAGATCTATCCTTCTCTGGCTGTCCTGTTAACTATTGCAAAGGAAAAATAAACACTGTTCAAGATGTGCTACAAAATGGTCTAAAGTTATAGGAAAAAAATGCAGATTTAGATCAGAGAGTTCTGATCCTATAGTACAGTGATATTTTGTGAACTCCCAAGAAAATCTGCTGCTTAGAAGGAACTCTGAATTATTGTGCTTTCCATCTTTCTAGTTTTGCACAGCCATTCTTCCATTCCCTAATCATAGAAGCACAAATTAAAAACTTGATTAAGCAGCAAGGATATAATAACGGCACAAAATGGAATAAATCAAAAAGAAAATCTACTATAGCTTCCATTAACAGTAAGAGTTTTTAATTTTATCTGGTAAAAAATTCTAAAATAGGACACTGAAATTTCCTGTAAGATCAAATGAGGGTTGGACTAGATGATCTCTAGAGGTCCCTTCCAATCTTAACCATTCTATGATTCTGATTCTCTGATTCTATGAAGTCTACCCTGTGAAATAAATGGTAAATCAGTTTATTTAACCATTCTGAGCAAAGGATGTTTTAAACCAGGAAACTGGTCTAGCAGTGATAAATAGAACACTTAAGAATCTAAAATCCCAAGATTCCACTTCTGATACTTAAGCTAATTAGATAGTAACATGCAAAAGATGTAAAAAATTCCATCTAGCCTTTTGTACTCTTACATACTAATGAACATTTTGCATCAGTGAATAAAAAAAACTTCTGAGCAGTGGTGAAAGGGATTCAATTTCACCATTGCCTCGCTTTGCAATGCAAGCCTACTCATTTTAATTCTTTGCATCTTTAAACAGTAATGTTGTCAAAGGTCAACTGAGAAGACTGCCAAAATGATTGTTCCCAATAATACAAATTAACTTTCCCCTGAAAAAGGGTGTGTTCACATCAGTCATAAAATAATTCAGGCTGAAAGGGACTTCTTGAGGTCATCTCATTTAACTCTCATGCCAAAAGCAGGCCTAAGCTCAGCGTTAGATCAGGTTGCTCATGGCTTGGCTCAGTCAAGCAGGCTTGTAGCATAACCCACAACAGGGCTTAGCCATATTCAAGTGCATTCATAAAGTTATAGTTCCAACTATTACTTTATCAAACAATGAAAATGCATAAAGGACGATGGAGGCCAATTTCAGTTATGGTGATCCCTTAACACTGACCAAAAGAGAGTAGTGACATGTGTATAATTCCCATGCTGGGCAGGAGTGTGTCCAGTGATTCTGCGGAAAAAGRCAGATTGGAAATCTCGAGCAGTTTGCTCTTCTGTTGGAATAAGTCCCCTGAATGTCTCCTGTGACAAATTTATTTCTCTTTTAAGTGCAAAAACAAATCCTGATGGCAGCAAAGAAGAACAGTGSTTACACACGGCACGAGCCTGCCTGCTGTATACAGCCATATTCACACTCTCGTCTCAGCTACCACCAAATTTTACTCTTGCCAGAACTGGTCAGCTTCCTTCACCATCTCTCACTCCCTCGTCTGGATGGGCTGGGAACATAACAAGGTACTAAACAGCCCTGAAGCTTTGAGGTGAATTTTTCAGGGAAACTGAAGCTGCAGTCAGCACACCAAGTCCACACAATACCAGTTACCCCAGTCTGAAACGAGAATGGAAGATGCTGTGGACACTAGTACCTCCCTAAAARCCTCCTAGGAGGGCAGAGAATGGCCAAGAGTTTCACTCTTGAAAATATTGTTTCCTAATGCAGTGCTATCTGCCTTCAGAAAATCCATGCTATTTTCCCTGTGAGATTGATTAAAAGTTGACTGACAGTGAAATATATAGCAACAGTGAGAAACTATGTCTTGGGAAATGCCCAATATATCAGATAGGGAGAAACTAGGATCTATTTCTGATCACTTTGACATCAAGAGCGTTAGTCAGTTTGGAAGTACTCATCTTTTAGGAGCCCCAAGTGCGTTTAAACCACATCTTTTTGCAACATCCTGAGCAGTACCTGTCACTAACACGATATTTTTCACAGAGCCACAGCAGCTTCAAACCACAAGCATGTATTAGCTTTTCTCTTAACTGGTAGGAGAACCAGGCCTATTCCTCTGATCTTCAGCAACTCGCCTCTGTAAGCGACCACTGTCTTCTGCCTCTGCACAGGACACTTACAGACGTTTCCACGGTCACAACCATTACACAGCTCTCAGGCCAACAAAACGAGCTAACTGCCCTATTCTAGCTCAAAGCTATCCAGAAAACACAGGAAGGCGGATCCAGCTGTCTGTAAACAGCCTATAATCCCCACAACGTGCCAGTAGACAAAGCAGACTCAAGGTGATGTGTTACGAAAGCAGTCTTTAAATCCTCCCTCGGTTTATACGTGACTGTCAAAAACCGTACTTATCAGTCACTATGACATGTCAAACGCTTTATATGACCTGTGAAGACAAATACCAATCCAAAGAGCATAGCAGAAAATAAAAATATTAAGATCTACCGGAAGGGAAGACAGCGACCAGGAAGCTCAGTGCAGCTTGAAACCTCACAGATGCATGACTGGAGCATCTGTGGAGTATTGTTCTTGAAAGTCTMTATGATCAACCTGACAGAGGAGATCACTCAAAAAGGACCGATAACAGTACAAGCAGTTTTTGCAGCTCAAGAACAACAAACTCCAACTGTTCTCTACACAGAGGACTCCAAGGTGGCTCAAAAGAGAAAGCCTATGGTAGTGAGGGCACCTCTGTAGCCCAGAGTGGGGAGAAGTCACTGTCGTCTGTCCACATGCTGTATCAGAATAGACAATAGACCAACCAAAACGCAGTGAAAGGTTACAGTTACAGCCATAGCTCACTAAGCAAGCCAGCTATTGTCCAGCAGCTGCTCCTTTAACACACAGTGTGTTTTTACATACTCCCAGACCTGGTACGATAGCAGAGCAAAACAATTTGGGAGTCTGAGTTTTATTCACAGGAGTCAAAGTTTTACTGGCAACTTGCTTTAAACATTGATTTCAGGAAAACAAAAAACAAACAAAAAAAAGAAAAGCTTTATTACTTTAGATACCACCTAGCTCTGGGAACACATACCAGATGCAGCTATGGTGGAATGTGCCAACATTTATCAGGAATATKTAACATCCACATTTTCATAATTAATTTCATTAAGGCAGAGTCATTGGCCTGCAGAAACAAGAAGTATAGCCAGCTCGACTGCCACTCGAGTCATTTATACAGATCCAGTTTTATCTCGTAGTGGGTAATGAGCATTTGCAGAGCTGGGATGCTGGTCTGCATGCCTGCTGAGCATCTTCAGTGTATAGAAGATCACTGCCCTCATACGTGCATCTCACAACGGGATTTTCAGGGGGTCTTCTCCAGCTGAACTCTGTTGATTCCAATGAGTTTGATAGACTCAAGACCACTGGACATTATTYTAAATCTTCAGCTATCTTTAACTGCTAAATAATTGCAGCTGAGATGTTCAAAGCCTTCTGAGAGATTTGGACATTATTCTACATTCGTATGAGGAAGCATATAAATCTTCTATTTTGTTTTGAAACTACGCAGTTTCTCATGCAGTTCTAGGAAAACTGTAATATCAAACTGGTATTACATAGATAGACAGGCCAGAAGTAAAAATGACCATATTCAGTTAATTGTTGGAAGAACATGAGGGAGAAGCATGGGACCAAGACAGAACCCCAGCTGCTGAATTTGGAATCAAAGACAAGTAATGCAGAAGGTATCAAGTTTTTCATAGCTTTTCCCATTAATCCACAACAATCAGCCCTGTTTATGCTATAGCAGCAATGCTGTTTGGCTGTGACAGTCTAAGGATATAAGAGAAGCAAGGCTCATGAGGAGAGATGCTCCCTCATCAGATTACTWGGTTCACTTACAGAAGGCACACACGCTCTCAGGGCTGAGTCTGTTCCTCAGCTATGCTGCTGATCTAATGAAAATATAGTACACTGCCWGACAAGCCTTGTCACATTCCCTACAGCCTGGCCAGCACAGTGAAAGACACCCAAATGTCAGCACTGCAGAGGACTGTGCCTGGACGGGAMGAGCCCCAAGGCACAGATGTGCATCTCAAGTCCCCTCACCAACTCGGTGACCCTCAGGKGGGCTCTCTGCAGTTGGCCAGCGTCTCTCTTGTACTTGCAGGCTCCAACGTTAAGCAAAGTACTCCAACTCAGGCCTCACAAGTGTCATATGGAAGGAAACAATTATTTCCCTTGCTGGTTGTTGTCTGGCTGATGCTCAGTAAGCAGGCAGCTATCACCACTGCAAAGGGCAAGAACTGGTCCTCATCCTTTTTGAGAAAAGAAAAGGACACCAGAGCTAGCAAGTGGGAACTTTGTGCTTAGCTGAGCAAGCAAAGAGTTAATACGTGCAGTCAAAGCTTAGCAAGAAAGCTGAAAGCTGTTCTGCAGAAGAACCAGCATAATGCAAAGCACCTCCCTGGCRTTTCTCACAGGAACTTGGTTTCTGTAACTCTTACACTTTTAAAGTCCCAGGGAATCTATCTGCAGACATTAACAGAGAGCTGCATTGTGCACAAAGAGTAAATTCTCTCTAGCGCAGTTTCTCAGTTACTCTTCTACATTCCAATTACTCACAAGGCAGAASTTACAAATAAAGTAATAAGCATCTATAGGTGACAATAGTCGGAGCGAGAGGGGCTGTCCTAGAGCCAGGATCAAAGTGCACCTCAAACAGCAAGGGGAATCCTCCCACTCTATATGCTCGTRCATTTGTACTAACTGGAAAACCAAAAGCCAGGCCCCACCTGTGCTAGGTGTGTAGGCCACAGAGTCCCTTGACAGCCTGACAGACAAGCAAATCCCTGTCTCCCGAAGGAACACCCTGGACTTTCCTTCATCCCAGCCCAGAAATGGTTCACAAGCACATTACGTCATGCTGTAAAACTGCTGCTCCAACAAGCTGTGTTTGGCTGCCAGGCGGTGACAGCCTGAGTCCTTCCCAAAGGCGACAGCRCAGAGAATATAACCCGCTGCACCATGCGCCCTGCATACTAATGGTCAGTAGTAAAATAAGCACACAAATGCATGAATTACMTCCCCACAGAACCATCTTAAGCTAAAATTTTTAAAAAAAGCCATACTTCTTTTTTCCCCCTGATAGTTTGAGTGAGGGTTGCGGGAGCTCAGCAAGGTTTTCTATCATTTTAAAGCAAAAGAAGCCAGCAGAACGCCGGGCAGCRCGGCACAGGTCCAGGACACTGCTGGCAAAAGCAGTGTGAGTGCAGGCTGAAATGAAAGAGGGGAAGGGGGAAGAAGTAGCTCACATTTGGAAAAAGATATTGTTTTGTTTTGTTTTCAGGAAAGTATTTATTTAATTAAGAGTATTTAGGTCTTGGGATGCTTGTATTATTTGTACAGTCCCTTAGAGAGCACCCACATACTGGTGGATGAGGAAGCAGCGCTTATAAAACTCTTCCCGCTCTTCCTAACAAACCTTGGAAGGATGCCCATGAATATTCCTAYGATATACTTTAAAAAGGAGGTGCASAAGGAGGAAGGAAGSGGGGAAAGAAAGTGAATTGCCATTTTCAGGATTACTTAAATTTTCACATCAAGAAAACAACAAAATGGATGTGATATGCTCACTTTTCAACCCAAAATAAATTCTCACCTTGTTTATCTGATTAAATGTTAAATTAAAATAAAGCCAGATAAAGTTTTGAGCATCATTTGAAAAAACAGCATACCTCTTGACTTTTACCTGCAATTCTGAGGTTTTGAATYTGTTCCAAGACCCAATACACAGACACTATAATGCCATCTTCTTACTGAAGTAAGGRAAAATGTTAGGAAAAGCTTCCCTTAGGAGAGGTTGTGCATTATTGGAATAGGTTGCACGGAGATGTTTGGTATCTCCATCCTTGGAGGTTTCCAAGACTCGTCTGAGCAATGTCTGCTGACCAGACTGCCTGACAACCAGAGATGGAGCATTTCTATCATTCTAGGCAAATAGGAATCTGCTGCAAACAGAAATGGAAACAGGAAGAAAAGTGGAGTACAGGCACTGGATGAGAAAACCCCACTGACAAACTAAACTGTTTCAACAGGACTCGCACAGTGACACCTTGATCTGTCCAAACCCAGAGTCCTCTCACAGGTTCTCATATCCCACAAAAACAGATTCTCTCACATCTTCATTTTGGCCTGCTTGACAAACAAATGTCTGATGAGATTAAGAACTGCTAACACCGTCAGCTGTTTCCAGCCACACCAATGCAGACAAGAGATCTTCTAAAACTGATTTCCATCACCTGCTACATTYACTAGCTCCTATTAGATACAGGACTGCTCATAAGGAAGTGGATGATTTTAAGGTAGGCAACTYGAGGAACTTAAGTATTCAATACCCTTTTTGCAGAAATGCTTCATTTCTGATGGTGGTTCTTGAGCTCTRTCATTGAGAATGGTTAGAGCACTGATCTGGTAGGGTGCTGAATTTGCCATTCTTTCAAACCCTTCAGTTAAATCCTATTGAAAAGGTTCCCTAAGACTAAAATTCTGACCCCATTGGTCATCTACGTTTCTGTGGGAGTCTAAAGCCCAGTGAGCTGTTCTGGTCCTGACTGCTGGTAATAAAAGAGCGAGCAGRCTCTTGAAAGCATTGATTCAGATAACTCATAAACATTAATAAACCTTTGCCACTCCTTTAACCATTTTTTTTTAAATCTCCAGTCCCATGTGTTAATTTTTGTCTTTATTATTATCATCATCATCTTTTGTCAAGAGCAGAGGATAAAGCTTTCTCAATATGGAAATCCTGCTTTCTGCTTTTTTGCAGCTCCTAGACTGTATTTTGACACTGGCTAATTAGTACCAAAGAGATGTCTGGAGTTAGCTGAGAAAGGGCAGTCTTCTACAACCTCCAAGTACTGAAATGAGATGTGTGACCTGCCTGTCTGGTGATGAAGTGCTTCCTCTTTCTTGTAAGGGCCAGTCTTGTTCTGAAGTATGAAAACTGCCTGTCTTATGGAGACACCGGGCCTACAGTAGCAAGTAAGAAGATATCACGTTGAAAGACATTTCCCTTCTTGGGGATTAATAAAGTGGATGTAAGAAAAGTGGATCTTTCTGACCGCCTGCTGCAAAACCTTCACAGGTTAAATAGCTGAATACAGACTCCGGCATCCCAACTAGGTGAAAGAAATTGTGAAATACTTACATGAACTGCACGTGATATTTTCTCCCAGCTTCCACTTTCAGAGCCAGTTCTAATCAGATAACTGATGAGGGTATAGTCTTTAACCTCGTTGTCAAGAACAGCACAGATATGCAAACTGTAACCATGGGACTGGGTTATACTGTGATATCAAACACCCTAGCAACTGAGATCTTCAAACAGCAGCTGGAAAACACATTATCTTTATTATTTCATTGAATTATTTGTTTCTACATGGAAAATACTGTATTCATTTACAGAGATTTTTTTCTCCTTCCCTCTCCCCATGTAAACAATTCTCATTGCAAAGCTCATAAAACAAATATTTCAGATAGAGATGGAGAATTTAGTTTTGGAGAGCTGCCCTCTACAGATGTAACAGAACACAAGGTCTTATCTCTGTCGGATAAGGAATGATGTCAACAGTAGCTATGTTAACAAAGAGGTCAATAATGACCAGTAAACAGAACCCAAACAATTGAGTAAGTGAAAGGTACACCACCAGGGGTTGCAGAGAAGCTCAGGCTTTTGAAAAGGCTTTTAGAAAAAAAATCTGCCTGGCTTTTGTTGGGAAAATACAAAGCAGGAATGGCCGGAGTCAGCTGGGCTCTTTCTTTAAACATCACGGTTCATCATCACATAACCATAATTCTCTTTACACATATCTCACAACAAACCATTTCCAGACACTGCTAACCCCCAGCACTCATCACAAAAGACGGTCTGACCGGCATCTGAGATCGCGTCATGGACAAATATCCCCAGCATGACTTTGTGAGAGACAGTATGTGGGGACACACGTGAGAGAAAACTAATAGAAAGAGCCAGCAAGGATGCCAGTGAAAATACAGAAACACACTATGACCTCAGTATGTCACAACACAGGCAGCAGGGAGCAATAGATGGTTTGTGCATAAAAGACATTTTATCTTAATTCTCTGATCAACTTTGGACAATTTTTGAWAAATCTCTTGGCTTCCTAATCCTGAGCTCACTAATTTCATTTTCTTTCATCTTSTTTCACTAATTCTTCCTTCTTGGACCTTCTTGGTCTGCACTTATGGTCCCAGGGTGTACCAGTAGGCAAGGGCCTACTTTTAAGAACTCTGCTGATAAATCTGTCATGGTTGTTCTGCCTCSCAGCCTCCATCTGGACGCTATGTGAGCTGTGCATACTAAGCAGCAGTGGGTTGAACAGCAAACAGATGATTCAATGATGTATTTGCTTGAGATACTGCCAGAAGCCCAGGCCTTGCACTAATGCAGGGCACCCAGTTCTTGCAGAAAAACAAACAAGCAAGGAAAAAAAACCCTAACCCAAACACAACATCAGAAAGAAATGCACCAAAAATCAAAACAATAACTTCAAACAAAATCTCATTCTGAATCAGGCAAGAAAAAGACAGACATTGGGAATTTCTATGAGAAGTAGTAAAAGGGGAAAAAAAAAGTTCAGAAACAAAGAAAATTATATTGGTTTATTTATTCCTTTAAGTTCTTTCATGTGTAAAATGTTTTATGAGTCTTTACATCTACAAAACAAACTCACTGAACTCAGACATGTAGTTCAGCGCTCTTGGGTAAAGCATGGAAGTTCAGACCTGAACTCCTGAACGGATCACCATTCAGGGAACTGCTTAACTCCAAGGGCCTCCAGCTCAGTGTAAACCAAAAGGCCTATGTGGGATTATGCGCTTGAAGCGCTTTTCTCAATCAGAGCCTTAAATGACTATAAAAAGTGTCACTGAGACCCCTGGTGGCAGTTACTCCCATGTTACATATAATTGCCATAGAAATTTAAGTATGCGCAAAACAGCCTTAATCCATTTTGGCTCTATTTTTCAATATGTTTCATGTTTAACCAGAAAGGACATGGCTAAACCCCTAAAAGCTGTTAGACTAATCTCACCAGACACCATATAAATGGTTGTGGTAGTGAACTATTCCATGGCTTTTTGCAACAAGCACCTTTATAATTAAACAAACATTGACAACGGCATTCGATATGGGGAAATTCCCAGCCCTTAGGTCCTTAATAAAAGCAAATACCAAAAATATCTACCTTCAGTCCTATGAATTTTCCATTAGTTTGAGTAAAAAGAGTTCCTCTTTTATCCTACAATAGCAGCAGAGAGCTCTGCGGCTCTCTGATTTATCCGAGGTTTCAGTGAACCTCCCGTGTGCCTGAAGGGCTGTTCTGGGAGCTGAAAGCCAAGCATCGTAACTCAGAACCTATTCCCACAACTTAGAATACTGACCTCGCAGGTTTTGTAACTGAAGCAAGCAGCAATCACCATACACGTGCAAGGCAGAAATAGTCACAGGAAAAACAGAACCATGTGAGGATTTTTAAGGTGCCTTTTTGTTTCCATAACAGCGCTGTATCTGCAAGTTAACATTTTGCCACGGTCATTTAAACCTATCTTGGTTGAACTCATCATGTCAATGATCAAAATACCCATCCGTTTAAGTGGCGGTGGAGGGCGTGTGTTGGTGCATGCATGGAAAGTGTGTCACAACACCCTCCGGACAGAAACGGAGAAGGCCGAGACGCTTCTCATCTTGTGCAGTAACCCAGGTTGCAAAAACATGTTTGGCAACTTCTTTACCTAGACACTTGCAGTCTGCTGGGGAGACGGTGTCCCCTCCTTGCCAAGCACATGCTGCAGCTGAGCAAAACCCTGTCGAGCCACAGTGCCGGCTCTGAAAGAAGGGGATAACCACTCTCTGTCTCAAGCTTTGGTTAGCCCCTCTGAAAATACCTATACAAGCCCTCAAGCCCTGCAGCCCTCAGATTAAGAGAACGCATCTTGAAGGAAAGAGCATTTATATAGTACCGTTTTTTGCAGCTTCCAGAATTAATAGCTTTTGGCATGTAAATAACCTTGAATCAAATATCCGGAGAAGAAAGAATGCACCTGCTCTTTCAGCAACACTTATTGAAAGAATGCCTAGACCCTGCAATAACTCTACAGACTAAGAATTATATATATTTAAYACTAGCAAGAAAGTACAGCGTTTTTGCAGGATACATCGAGCTTTTATCCGGGATGACTATGAAAGCTCAGCACCTAATGTTGCCAGTGTTTGTACACTGCCTCTATGGGAAGTCTCTCTGCAATGGTTGTTATTCACCTTTCATTTTAAAATAACTGTCCATTTCTATTTGTCCTGGCTTTGGCAAGAGGGAGGGGAGAAAAAAAAGCAAGAAAATAAAAAAGTCACACAAATGAGCTCTCAGAAAAAACAACTCACTCACAAAACAGGCCTTCTGCTTAACAAGGAAACTTTCAAACAGTCGCCAGTAGCCCCAGGCAGTACAAAGAGTTTAGCAAACGAATTGGGGCCTCTCAGATCTTCAGCGGATGGTGCAATGTAAGCCACAAAGATCAGAAAGATTGTCCTGGGAAAACATGGCCCTGTGCACACGTGCATTTGAAACGCACGCCACCAGCCCAGCTCACGGGTTCAGAAGACCCGGGTGCAGTTCAGTCGCCTGACATTGCCAACCACTATTGCCTCAACTCTTCTGCTCTATGAGGGGATTCTTAAAGAAGAAAACCCCAAGGACATTTCTTGCACGGGCTCAAAAACTGTTTTGCTGAATTCAAGGAGCAGCCAAATCTTTTCTGGAGAACCAAAACAAACTTTTGTTTTGTTTTGCTGCAGTGTGGCCATTTTTTCTTTTTTCTTCTGGCGCTAATAAAAAACTTCAGCTAAATCTTGAACAGTCTTTTCTGATTTATTTTTCCTACTCTCACTTGGGGTACAGGAACACTTTGTACAGTGTTTAACATCTCTTCCCCTCTTCCTTTTACTATGCAATTATTTAGGCACCATCTTTACAAATATTTCTGCCCACAAGTTACAGAGCTCTGCAATAAGGAGGCAGCCAAGAAGAATATTTATTTATGCCTGCACGAAGTGTCAGCCCATTTCAATGCAGTGTCTCATGGAAGCGAGGCATTGTCACTATGGTGAGTGACAGCTTTAGCTTTAAATCCATCTCTGATGACAGATTTCTGTCTTTCTAACATATCTATTAATACCTAGTTCTTTTTCGATGTGACTTTTACCCTTTACAGAGGTATTTAGTTAGAGATATGAGCATCATGTGGCAGCTGCAAACCGAACTTTTGTTGTGAGGAACTACTGGACACTCTATCTGTGTAGTTGTGTTTGGAGCTGTAAGTTTCGGGAGATTTTTTCCCCATATGATGCAAAACCCTTCTGAAAGCAAATCTGTTCTTTTGACTAAAATACGGGCACCTGTCGCAACACTATATCAAGAGTCTTCTCAGTTTAACCGGCCTTTGGCTAATGAGAACAGGAAACAAGCTCCCATGGCGCAGACCTCACCATAGCTGCAGGGAGAGTGCACTGGCAGCAGCCCCGTAAGCAGAGCAAGCAGCAGCACGGCCGCTGATTGACCATGGCCAAGAGTCACCTACCCGGGCAGCACTGCTGGCTCGCCTCCTCTCCGTGCATTCAGTTAGTGGGAGGCAGAGGTRCTTCACTAACTTCCTCTCTTTGTAAAACTGAAAGTGAAGCCGTGAGTGAAGTGCCTTGAGGGCCCGCGCCTGTCCCGTAGGGGCTCGGTCACCCTTCAACAAGGGCTTGAAGCATCCTCGCCCCAAGATGCAGAAAAGCCGACTAACTTACTGAGACACGAGCACKGGATGGTAACTAGCCAGGATGTCACGTCCGGGCCATGGGAGGCTTTTGTTCTGGTTTTTGGATGGCTTCCACCGCAGGAAGTTGCTTCAGTTGTTGCTTTCGAGTTTTCTCAGGATCACGATAGCAACGGRAAAAAAACCTTAGCACAATTAGGCTTTCGGATTGTATTATAAATACTCACTGCTTTATTGTTTTGTACCATGAAGTTACTATGAGATCATGCACATGTTTCCAGCTAGATTCTTTCCAAACTGCTGCATCAGTTTTCATTAAAAAAAAAAAAAAAAAGTTTCCCTATGCTGTGCATCAAAAAAGCACACCAAAGAGGAAAAAAAAAAAAGCTTCACGAATTTATTTGGGTGTTGAAAAATATTCATTCTTGTCTTAGGAAAATCTGCTGTAGATCACATCTGCAAAAATATAGTGYCAGACTGCAGAAATTTTAAGATTTAGCACTTCAAAAGAAAAAAAAAATCTACCTTTCCTATCATAAAAACGATGCTTTCTCCATTGATTGCTTCAGACAATAAATACGTTAAATGTTGTCTCAAAGTTAAACCTTGGCTCTGCTGCAAATTTCAGGATGATGAGAAGGGAGAAGTATTTGTCTAGAAGAGTGAAATTTCATTTGTTCTATTTAATGCAGAAGAGAGTAGCAATTCAAAAAATCTGAATTTTGCGTTAAACTTACATTACTATTTAAGCATCAAGTAAAAACCTTAATGTTCTCTAAAATAGAACTTCTTTATTTGTTTATTTGTTTTAAGTCAAATAATATTTTATGGTTGATCTAAAGTGAGTTGCTTTTTCACTTTCCAAAGAAAGCTTAAAAGAAAAATAACCCCTAAATGCTTGGAGTTTTATTAGATTTTTAAACCTCCTTTTGCCTTTTCATTTTCAAATGCCAAAATCTCTCTTTCAGTCAAGGAGAAATGAAGCACTGTGCCAATAAATCACCATACATATGCTTTTATTGCCTGTAACTTTTGTCAGGAAAAATACTGTTTTAAAACCTGTAATCACATATTTCTGAGATTCCTAGCTTCCATCCTAGCTTCCACCATTTTTTTTCCACATAGTTTGAGTGTCAGGTTTTAGTGTTTTGCTATATTGTGGCTGGGTTTTTTCCTGAGACGTTGTCTGCAGTACCGCAAGTACAGCCAGTTGTGCTACGAGGAAGGTTTTAATTAGCCTTGAAATGCTCTTCTACTACAAAATCAACAGAAATTAAGAGCAGCTAAAGATCTTCCGTAGTTCTGGCAGCACACCAGAATGGGGTACAATAATAGACTTCTAAAGAAAACTGATCCCATATATCCACTTCCCAAAAGACAGATTATTTGAAAGCTAGCTTTCCTTTAAGAAAATCTAATTTCTAGATAGGTATTCAAACTGACAAGAGGATGTATTTATCTTTTTAATAATTTTTTTAAAAGTCCAGAACTGCAAATGATAGCAGAGTACCCTTACAACACGTAAGATCTTAACAAGCAGATTAATAAAAATCAACCTGATCTTTGTCACTTAACTTTGAAAACAGATGTATATAGTCAAAAAAATACCATGTCTTTACAGTTTCTCAGTTTATTTTAGGTATCATAGAATTAAAAAAAGGTCTTCAGCTGAGTGCTTTACTATAGTAACTTGGCACTTCTGATTTGATTTAGAACTTTGATAAAATCAATTACTTGTGGTTGATTTTTTTGCAAGTGTGTGGGGGAAATGGCAGATATAAATCTATGTTGAATTTATATCTTCCTCTTCCTTCTCATTTATGAAACAGTGGAAGGAAGAAGGGTGCTTTTTTTGTGTTTGTTTTTTTGAGATAAGCAACGTTTTAAAGGAAGATAATTCTTCATGTTCATAGACGAGGAATTGARTGGATTCAAGTAATTTGTTTTCATTTGTTTCCAATTTATGTCAACTTACACCATCAATAATCATAAATCAGTGAAACTGCTTAAATGAAATACTATCAATGCTCTATCAGTTGCAAAYAGATCAGTATGCTATGTCTAAAATACTTACCTCTACTTCCGCAATGTTAGAATATTTTGAATTTAGTTAAAAATAAAATTAACTTATAAGAATACCAAAACAATTGAAGGTGGAGTAAATGTGATTTTTTTTTTCTCATGGACAGGGAGGATAAAGTATGTTTAAAGTAAGTTATAGTAAATACAGAACTTTAGAAAACTGGGATATACACTGGTGGGAAACCACTTAGTGTTATAGCAGCAGCCAAAAATTGATTGGTTTTAAGAGATRGTTTAACTGAAAGCAGCAGAGCATTAATTATGTTATAGACTCCAAAAAGCAAATGTGTAAGTTAAAAAATGCAGGACAGCCTTTACATTCATCACAAGCCACTGCAGACACCGTTCATTGACAGAAACACATTCCCGTTGCACGGGCTGAGGGACCAGACCTGTGCCCTGAGAAGATGCCAGTTATTTCCTCCAGTAGCACGGAGGCCTTTCATTTGCAGAAGCTTTTGATTTCCTGKCCATGATTTAGGGCTTCTGACTGGCAGGTGGAAAACTGAGGCTTTTCCCATTTGCTCTGCTATGGCCACCATGACCTGCAGTGCGATGGTTGAGTTCTCAAGAGGCATTAACTAATATAATTCCTAGGTTTTGCAAACATCAGATCTGTTGACAGGAGAAAAAAAAATCAGGGCACTGACACTGTTCCAAAATTGGGCACTGCAGCTCGGAAACCGAAATGTCTAAGATGCTGCATACAGCCAATTTGGTTTTCCTATGTTCAGTATACCAGCAATGGCAACGAAAGACTGTAACGTGACAAACATTAATGATTCTGAAAAAGTACCCGGGCCTCCAGAAATATGGGAAGTAGACAGACACAACTGAATATACAATAACTAAATATTAGTAGGTAAAAATAATAGCAATAATAATAAGTTACAAAACTTCTTTTTTATTCTCAAGTTTCCCCAGCCTTGCATCCACTTTATGAATAACAAGAAGAGGCAACAAAAATCAGTGCCAAAGCTTGACAACAGAATACTAGCTCTTGCCTTCAAAAGCATAACACACGMCATCCTGCTCCCCTCCAAACACTGTGTTAGCTGCGGTTCTGCTGCTCCTCAGTCGTACCCTGAGTGCAGTTTTACTGTGCTCTCGGCGTTACACCAGCAGCTTAGCAGAAGACCATGACYGTTCATGCTCCTCAGAGAAAGAGATGCTGCAGAACACACAGCCAGCAAGCTAGTTTTGTTYAAGTCACATTTGCTGTGCCCACATTACAGTGGACACCTGTGACCACTGGTACCCGCTACTACAAAAAGCTTCCTTTTAAAGGACTTTTTTTTTTCTGTTAAAATGCTTCTTCAAGAAGCATTGGTTGGTTTTACCTATATTCAGTCTCCCGTGTAGAAATCCTTTTTTTTAATTAAGAGTTTCTATAAGCACCCCAAGATTTCTTCTGAAACACAGTTGTAAMAAAACTTCAGACAGCAGCTGAGAATTGAACTGCCCTAAAACGGGCAGGCTGCGGTGTTTGGAAAACTTGGTGGGAGCTGATAAATGATCTTTGATGACCAGACCAATTTCCTGGGAGTTTAACTCGGATATAATGAGTCAGTTTTTTTACTTTTTCCCATGAAAGTGAGAAGAGGCAGACATGAAAGACACACAGTGCAGTGCTTAATGAGAAACTGCAAATAATTATACAACTATTACTACGGTCTCACAATTTCGAAAGTTTTGACTAGGTCTTTCAGAATAGAATTTAAAAACAGACATGGTCATTAAAACAGTGTATGAAGGAGGGCCTTYATCACATCTTTCTGTTAAGCTCAAAATAGATTTTGGTAAATGAAAATACATTTGTGGTAGTCGTCTACATAAGATGTGTTTAATCACAGCCTAAACCTACACACAGAGTCTACACAGTTTGYTTTTAAAAGCTTTGCAAGTCAGTGCTGTAGGTCTGGCTAGCTGCCAACTTAATCATGCCAAAAGGATTCAAAGACCAATTAAACAGATGAAGTCCATAAAGTCTGGTTTGTTAATATGTTGCAAAACTACACTTAAGGACTGGGAAGAATAATATTTTTAAAACATAGTAATAAAAAAGCAATATTATCACCTCAGATTATTTTTAATATAATAGAATAGAATAGAATAGAATAGAATAACATTAGTATATTATATTGTATATGTATAATATTTATATATATAATAGAATAAAAAAAGAAGACAGACATAAAAAAACAGCCGCAGCACTCATGAGGTTATTTAAGGAAGTAAAACTGCAGCAATACAAAAATATCTGCTTAGCAGCAATAATTTACCGGTTTCCTCCTTAGAAAGCAAACAGTGATAACAGAGATGATCTTGCARTAAAAACTCCTGGTCAGAGGTTCTTTGAACGGTCAAGGAACTGTTGCAGGGAGCTGTCTCCTAAGGAAGGTCTGCACTAAAGAAGCCTCTGTCCCTGCTCTGCTTGTGTGCTAGCAAACCAGAAACAGCAGCCCAGCCAGACAGATGGTTCTAGATGTGCTCCAAAACCAACAGTCAGAGAAATACCGGWGTACAGGGGCACAATTCAAAAACAGTTCAGGCCAAGGGAGAGAAAGAGCAAGGTTGGCAGTGTAGGACACAGGAACATGGCTTTTTTTTTAATGTAAATTCCAATGAAGGAAGAAGGTACATATATATATGGGGGGGGGGGGCGCGGAATCTACAGTGGTCAATCACCTAAAGTAAATACATATAGAGATAACAATTAATACTACCAAGTGTCCTAGACAGAGCCGTGATGGACTTCCAGGAGTAGCAGGAGCACCATAACAACCAGGATTCTAGCTGCTGTCACCTCTACCGGAATTAAATGGAAGAAAAGTCAATCAAAATCAATTATTGTTTCTACTGATTCCTACTGAGGCAGCATAAGGGGAAAATTACCAGAATGTTTTATCATTCCAGTAATGAAAACAAGCAGCTCATGACTCCCACTGTATTCCAAGTAAGTCTATAAAAAAGAAAAATCATTTTCACTTCTCTTTCTGTTCTCTCTTTGCTTCAAAAAGTCATTTAACTTCTTCAAGGCTAAATCCTATTGATTTTCAATATTTTTAAGTAAATTGACACAGTAGATTCACCAAATGACAGAACAGTTCAAGTTGGAAGGAACCTCTGGAGACCTTCTAGTCCAAATGCCCTGCTCAGGCAGGGTTAGCCAGAGCAGTTTGCCCAGAACTGCCTCCAGGCACGTTCTGATTATCTCCAAGGATGGATGCTCCACAACCTCTCCTCCCAGGACAATCTCATGCCTCTTGTCCTGCCACCAGGCACCCCTGAGAAAAGTTTGCCTCCACCTTCCCTGGCCATGAGGTACCTATACACTTTGGTAAGATCCTTGCACCTTCTCCCGGCTACATAGTTTCAGCAGTCTCAACTGCTCCTCACATGAGGGCTGTTCCAGACCTTCGGGCATCTTTGTGGTCACTGATGTACTTGCTGCAAGAAAACTGTGTCATCCTGTACTGGGAGTTCACTAATGGACACATTATCCAAACAGGGCTTCATCAATGCTGAGCAGAGGGGGAGGATCATCTCCATGGACCTGCAAGCAACATCTGCCTGCTGGCAGTCCAGAATGTTTTCCTAGTACTGTCCTAATGCAGCCCAGGATATTTTCATGAGCTTTTCAAGAGCAATGATTTTCCATGCTTTTGAAATATTTATCCCAGAGACCAACAAATTCTGGAGTATAGATTAACATCCTGAATCAGCTCAGAAGCATCTTGACTAAGAAGATCAAACCTCATTCTTCAAAACAAAACTCTGGATCAACATGGTCCAAAAATCTGCATGCTCAGGAAACTCTGTCAAAAAGTACTCCTTTTACAAGATTCTAGATTTCAATCTGGATGGCTTCAAAAATTCGAAGGTGAGCCTAGAGATCAGTGGTCACCAGAAGTCCCACTTCTGCCATTAAAATCCATTGCTAAACAAACAATGACAGGAACAGAGCAAGCTAAAATTGAACGAGTTGGCCTGATGAAAAAGAAATTAAACCCAAAGACATCAGCTCTTACAATCCCCTACCAGTTCTGTGCAGGGCCAGGCAACTAGGAATCTACAGCAGGCGCTGAGCAAAGGAGCAATTATCTACAGAACAGGAGGAGGGAAGACAGCAACCCCAGCCACCCCAACAGTACCAAACAGGCATGAAACCCTGCAGGAAACACACATGAGGGAAAGCAACTAAAAACCCACTGAAGACAATAGTCCTAAAAACAGGAGCTATCTTTCATCTAGAGAGCTACAGACCAATGGAAGAAAACATCATTTATTGCTCCTCATAACCACTGTCACGGCCTATTTTACCCAGTACTACACCACTGTAACTTCTAAAAGAATCTCAGCAGCATACGCTTTCAGAAATTTTGAATGCATAAGGCAGGAAAAATGTTTTACTCTAGGAGCAAATAGTTTTATAAGTTGTATAGTAAACATGTAAATATATATGTAAAAATGCACTAAGTTAGTAGAGATATACTTTCAAATGGAGAATTTGTACAAGGTTCTGCTGCATTCAGAAAATAATGGGTGAAGATACAGAGCATCAGCCTGTCTTCTATGTAGATAAAATGAATGTGACCTCCATAGGACCTGATACTTAAGATATGAACACCCTGAGTTGATGCTGTATCAGGATCCAAAGGGAGAACATTAACCCTGATAAAGGAGAAGGGGGAAGGATTTTCTGCATTTACAGACATCACCCAGACTGTACAGCAATTGTACCTGCTCTGTTGTTTCTGCGAGGAGCAGCTTGTTTCGCTTTCACATGTATCACAAGGTCTCTGCATGCAAACACTGCCTGTTCTCTGCACCTACCTCAGCAGACAACCCTTCTACGGAAAGCAGAGCTCATGGGCTCTAATACTGTAGAATCTTCTTCAAAATGTTTAGAAAATCTCTTGGCTCCACCAATTTGTGCCTAGACAAATAAAAGAGTTCCATATTATTTCCCCTCACCCCCTCAATAAAGCTCCAAGTCAAAATAATGAGATGTGAATCACTATGCCAGTGTTCATCATAATCACAACTTCCACTTGGCCTAAAAACTTGGGAATGGTGCCAGAAGGCATTCAGATAAGCAGCCCATTTAGCCTCAATGCTACAATCATCAAAGCTAAAAAACTTTCAATGTATATTTTAAAAATGAAAGTCATGACAAACATCTCCCAAGCTTCAGTCCTGCCTGTGAATTTTTGTTCTGAATATACCGGTGGATTAAATAGCTAAGCGCTAAGTACTGATTGCCATCCCATTCTCTGTGCAGTCCCCATTCCTAGGATGTCAGCTATCAAAGTAATTAAAAAGCAGGTGAAAACTGGTCACAGCTGTTTAACTTAAATCTGGTTCTTCCACCCTTTCTTTGCATTTCTGGCAGGCCCAGAGAGAAGTAAACAAATGTGAATTCTAGGAATGATGTTGCAAGAATCCAAAATGCTGTTTCTCTGTCCTCTCTTGCGTTAGGTTTAGTATCAGAACTCCTGTTGCTAAACCAGGTTTTACTGATTTTTTGAACTGAAAGGCAAGAAAACAGTTCAAAATGCTGAGAGCTGTAGCAGAACAAGTATTCAACGCAACAGACTTTGTGTCCATTTATCTTTGTCATTGGCTCTAATTTAGGTACATGAAACACCAACTAATATTTTATGAAGTAGCATTATTTGCTTTATTCTTTGTAGCACAGTTACATTTCTGTATTTAATTTCTTTAGCTAATATTCTTTCTAGCTTGATACTAAAAAATTGAATAGAGATTAAATGCTAATAAAATTGGTGTTATTTTAGAAGTCTTTAAATAATATGCTGTTTTAACAGTTGCTAATACAAAGAATTATTCTAATCATGGTATTTGAAATAAGGCTTAAAGATCAGGTCCTATTTTTCACAATAATTAAATCCAAAAGCTGATGATGAATTAATAATTATTCTGAAACAAATGGAAATCAAAATAATTCGGATATTTATAGAATGACTAGAAACAAACTACAAGCACAATAAAACCCGAAAATTACTGGCATATATGTAGAAGGGAAAATTTCTAAGCTGATTTCTTTTTAAACTACTGAATAAAGGCAGATGATGCTTTCTGGTTTACAGCAAATGTGTTTAACACCGCCAAGCCATATTACCCAGAAGAGCACTAAAAAGAAAAATAAGGCACTCCACTCATTGTGAAACACACTTAGCTCTCACTAATTCTCCCCAGACAGCGAATATTTTCAGACCTAACCCACACTGCTTCGCTAGTAATATCTGCCTCCCACGCAGCTATCGAGCTACTTACACTCACTGGTGATCGAAGTCTGCAGTGCACTTATGACAAGTACTGCAGTGCCTGCCTTTTGGCTCCTGGGAAAAAGGAGGGAAAAATCACACTTCTCAAATATTTTATTTAATAAAATAGACAAGCATCTCTCAGACTAAAAACCTGCTGTGTGATTTTTTACCAACCAACTTCATAACAGATACAGAGGCTCGACTGCCTCCCCTTGGGTTCGTTATCCTCCTAGGTGTCAGTCGAGATTTCTGCGGTCTTCCCTTTAGGGCTTTGGCACCAACAAGGATGGCAAGCAGTCGACTCCTTCCCGCTAAGCCCTTGTAATACCCCAGTAAAAGGCTGCCTTATCAGGAATATCATGGATTTTTTAATGTATAATCACAGTACATGTAGGGCAAGATCAATGAGTTTTCCTAAAACAGGCAGCAGAGATGGCAAAAAAACCCTCAACAAACAACCTAGCCCACCCTGTCCCCAAATCCTCAAAACTGTTTCCCTGATGTCACAGCTGATTCTGGATGGCATTTCTGCCATCTCTATGGAAATACTGCCCCAGTGTTATTGCAGTCTTTCTTAGGGAACACATTTGGTTCTGCTGGGTCAGTAGTACTGGCATCAAGGTGAGAAAGGAGCAATGACGAAAAAGTACACTAATAAGCTGTGCTACAAGTTAAAAAGGCACCAGCTATTTTAAAGACAAACCATCCCAGAGAGGAATATTAAATGTGAGCACGCACTTCTAACAGCTTTCTATAACACTTTTATGACACTTGTTCTATTGGCAGTACAAATATATATATAATGGAAGAGAAAACATCAACTAGCCCAAAAGGAAGACAAGCTATGGAAGTGAGACCTCTGCTCCTTTTCCATGTTCTTTCTCAATTTGCAAGAGTATATTTTTGATATAATGAAGGGATTAAATATTKTTTCTGTGTTTTTTTTTTTTTATCTCTTTACTGAAAATTGTATTTTTCTCAACCTTTTAGATTTTAGGAATTGCAGGAAAACTATTTATTAGATTTCATTCAATCCCCATTACAATCTTCTCCTTCACACCTTTGAAGCCTCTTCTCTTCCATCAAGTCCAAAAGAGACAAGGTCAGCCCATGTTCCTCAGAGCAGGAGTCATTCTGCAGTCTGAGAAAAAACTCTTCTAATTTTATTCCCTAGCTCAGTAGAACTACAATATATGACAAAAATTTATAATGAAATGTTTTCTAGTGTCCGGAGGTGTATGAACTGCCTCCTACAGATTTGAGTGCTAGGTGTTTGAGAGAGAAGTTTTACAAGTCAACTTTGTCTGGTAGAGAAGACAGAGGAACAAAGGAGCATTACCATTAAATTCCTATTGCTGCCATCCAAGTGGAAAATGACAGAGAAAAATCTCCTGCTGAACTTTCCCCCCATCACACTCTTCACACAGTTGTTCCTTCCTAGTCTCCCTATCTCACCTTCCTTCCAACCACTTTCCTGGTTTTTCCTGTTTTGCTGCAATCATGTGAGGAACATCTTGTGCATAGATTGCGCTGTGATACCGCACGGTGACCACCGCTTCCAGACAAGGCCTTGCTTTAACCTGTTGCTTGATTCCTCTTGTACTCCACACCAGAGGGACTAGTTCAGGTATTGGCAGAGCCCCTGGCATTTCAGAGTTAGCTGCTTCCCTGATAATTCCTTGCAGAGGCCTTCAGGACTGTGCAAATAGCTAGGAACAAGTTTGTGACTTTGTACTGGTTGGCCTGTCATTCCCATCTGCAACCCAGGTATGGGAAAACATTCCCACACACCCAAATCTGTATACATGAAACACCTGGAGAACTGCTTGGAAAACATCGATCTGCTCGTGCAAGGTTTAAACCAGAGGACACCTCCAGACCCAGTTAAAAACTGCAGTGATTTACTATCAGAAGAGATATCACATGTGCAACGCTGAAAATAGCTGCCACACCATGTTTTTGTTTTGTTACCATGACAGCAATTACCAATATTTTGAAGAGAAGGATTGCTCACTAACACAACAAAAAGGGACAATAGGAAGGTGTGTTTTCTTTACCAGTCCAGGAAGTCTCATTGTGTGCCCAAATGCAATTGTTTCCTATGGTGTTTAAGGTAAAGTTATTCTTCATCAGAAATAGAACAGCAGCTAATCTGGTGTAAAAAGTCTCGTTCAGGAAGAAACAAGAGGCAGAGAGGCATCAGTTTTAGGACCTTGCCTCTTCAAGGCCTGTTCAAAATGCCAAAACAATAACAGAAAAAGAATCTCTTTTTTTTTTTTTTTTTTAAATATATATAAGTCCTCCTGTCAGACAGAACCTAAAAACATTTTGTCAAATTGGTGCTAAATACCAGGTTTGATTATATTTTCTTTTAAACTTCTGTTTTTTAAATCAAAATCTCTTACAATAGTTTTGGTGTGTAACAACATTCTTCTGAAAACCTCCTTTAAAGAAAAAATCAGTTGCACAGAACCTAATAGGAGTCATGAAGACTTCCTAGCTTGCACCCTTCTCCTCTAGAGAAGGAAGGGGGAGGAACCCTGAATAGAGGACCTGGTCCACCTTCTCATTCAAAAAATCCCAAACCAGGAATGCGACGTGCTCGCAGGATTGCCGACCCACGGCTTCCTTTCCCAGGGCTCTGTCCTGCCTTGCAAATGCAGCAGCAGTCGTAGCAATGCACATAATTCACAGTCACTCACATCCATCTCCGCAGGCCCCAAAAGCAACATTATAGGAATAAAGTAAAGGTGCAAGTGCAGATTTTTCTGACAACTTCAATTTTAAAACACAGGCTGATAAATTTATAACTATTTTAGATTCTCCACCTCAACTTAAATGACACATCGGTTATGATACATGATATGGGTGACCATGGCTGTGCTCAACATAAAGGCTCATAGGCTGGTTGTGGACAGAGCACACTTAAAAGCTGGTTGTGGACAGAGCACACTTAAAAGCCAAGTCCTCAGCAGATAATACAGAGGATCTATATGGTTAAAGAACAAGCGTGTGGGCAGGTCAGGGCTTCAGCAAGCAATCTGAGTAGCAATTACATGCAATCTGTTAATTACACAGATGTACAAACACGATATGCATCAGCATCCTGTTTTTCCTAATGTACTTTAACTTTTTTCTTTTTTCTTTTTTTGTTAAGAAGAAAGGGCAATTAATGGACTATTTTCTCACACACACATAGCAAAAAGACTTGAACATAAGATCTGCTACTGTGCTGGCTCCACAGTCTGTTTCAACAAGAATTATTGTGCTGTCATAAGAATGATCCATTGACACTACATCATTTCCTAGCAACAATCTATGTTTTGTACATAAGGAGTGGATAAAATACCACCTATCAGTGTTTTCTTTCTCATTGCACCATTAAACTTTTCCCCTTCTCATTTTTTAAAAGGAAAAGAGTCTTACAGGAACATACGGCAGAACTTCAGACATTTGTCTGCAATATCCTCAATTACTAGAGAACAAGCAACTAGATTAGAGGTGGTTCACCTCTTTCAACCAAGATTACCCTTCTAAAAATAAAATGTCAGTTCATAAATTCCCTGCCAATTCACTGGACTGTAACCCTGCAATGAACAGTGTTGCACAGGCAAGCAGAGATGGGCATTCTGCATTCATAGGGCTGCTCTGCGGGTTTCTCTTCCCTTCAAGAACACTATTCAACCTTATCACTCAAATTCTTTGGAAGCCAAAAGACCAGATATGAAGGATGCTTCATCAGATCTTCCATTCCCAATAAAAAGTCCCCAGCAGCAGCAGTAGTGTCCTGGTGAATGCATTCCGAGGAGATCATGGAAGCACAGGACCCTGTTTGTGGTACTGCCATAGAACGCGGTGGTGTTCGTGAGTGCAGTGACCCAGATGAGCGGAGACACTTACCGGGATGTAAACAAGCTTCCCTTTTCAGTTCTGCTTTGTGTTTGCCTCCCTCACAGGCCCCATGGACAAGGGACTTCATTCTGCCTTCTGCAAGGCAGCCCTGCACCCTGAGGCAGGGCTGAGACAACCTCCCTTCTTTCCGCCAACTGCTGGCTCAGCTGTAGAGGTGGCTGCTGTGCTGCTATTCTCTCGCTTCTGCGCTGGAGCAGGACCAGTTCCACAGGAAAGAACAGGAAAGAACACACTTTTAATTCATTCGGAGGAGTGCTTTCCCCCAACAGATTTTCCTTCCAGGATCTTAAAGACTCATAGTATTAAAAAAACAAATAAACAAGCAGCAACAACAACAAAACACAAGTAGATTACCCCTTCAAATTGTATTTGTCTTTAGCCAGCTTCCAGACACTGCTGCTCATTAAACTTGTTCCACACTGATCTGGAGAGACCTTTCACAGCCACATTTTCTCCATAGAAGGGTTTTTCTTGTGATTTCCTGGGACTGCCCATGTGGCAGTAACAAGATGCACAATCCGAATCCTACTGTAGCCAGGCAGATACAGATGGAGAAACGAGGTTATTTCTGCTGTGCAGTTGCTAGACTTGTTCAATAATTGCTTATTATAGAAATTTATCTCTAAGAAAGCAAAGAATTTCATATGCCATGTTAAAAATGCCCGTGCTTTTTCATTTCAATATATTCTCAATAAAGAGCAAAGGGGGGACATTAGATGGGCTATTTTTTCAATCACTTTCTAATATTTTCTTGCAAATTCTGTTCCTATATGCAAGTCAAAATGTACCACATGGAAGGGTTACCCCATGTTTATAAAGATGCAGACACAGTGATTTTCTTGAAGATGTGAATACTGGATTCTCAGGAACACAATTTCATGGAGAGCTATGCTGAAGCACAGTATGGATTACAGGTGTCCAAAAAAAAAAAATCCCTAGTTATTTAGGCAATTATTTCATCACTATAAACCTTTGGAAGAACTGAACTACATTGATTTCTCATCTTGTGCCTCACCTTGCTTCAACACAATTTTTGATACAGCAGTTCTCACAAGAGAAAAAAAGAAAGCAAATCAGTCTTCAATATTTTCTTTAATCTTCTGGTGCATTTTAGAGCAAATGCATTTTCTCAGTTTGTGATACAAGTCCTGCTCGGAGTTTTAAAACCTCCTGGAAAATCCAACTCTGTTTTCAATGGCATCATGAGAAGCATAAAGTCAAACTGATGGTACCTAACGCAAGATTCGCTGGCATATGGTGCCATCTAGCTAGAAGATTTTAAGTACTCTTAAACAAGAGCAAGCTATATAATACCGTCATGTGCTATAGGCAGATTTAAATTTGAATTGCTACAGGTGCATGGTCTTCTTCCAAATGAGCTAAAAGTGAAAAGTCTGCTAGAAAACCATAAAAAAAAATTCTAGCATATGGAATTCCAGTTAAACAGAGAGGAAGTTATATAGTAAACACAAAACTAACATCTTTCCCATCAAATTCTTGTTAAGATTCTTCATATTCATGCAGCATAAGCTCATAGGACATAAGTGGTTACCTCACAGCTTTTACTACAAACAAAATGAACTGAAAATAGTCGTTCCAGTCACTTGCTTTAAAACTCGGGGAATCTCTTTTTTTCACCAGAGGCTGAAATCTCCGAGCCCAGCCTTTTTATAAAACAGAGAAGAATGAGAGTTCTCGGAGATGAAAGCAAGCTTTCCTTGAGGCCTATTCGCAGTCATATGTATGAGTATATGCAGCACACTGCTTTCAAGGCAACATCTGTTATTGCAGCATCCAAGCAAACACTCTTCTTTTGCTCCTGGGAAGAAGTTTTCTCTTAAAAGAGTATTTTTTTTTTAACCTGGAGAATGTAGCAATAGGTCTATTAATAAAAGAATCATCAAAAACTATTAGGACCTTCAAGCTAGATGTTGCTGTGCAGAGCTGACGTTGCTTAAGGGCCACATTTGCTGAATAAATAAGCAAACTTTTTCCAGGCACAAAATGCTCCCTGGTACTGTAATGATAAGAGGAATACACAGCCTTTTACACACCTAACCTATGGATCTCACAAAGTCTGCTTTAGAGAATTCCAGCAAGACTGAATAATGTATTCTGCCTGAAACCAAAAACAAACATACAAAAAAGACCCTGCATTTTATTTCAGAATTCTATAGCAGACACAAAAGCTCAAGTGAAAACAAACAAGCAAAACACAGGAGCATATCACTCTAGAAGAATATTTAAAATGTTATACTATGAAAGTTTATCCAAGAGCTAATGTAGGCAATTCAGCAATAACTGTTACACTAAAGAGTTCCATACTGACAGTAAGTCTTAATTTGAGTGTATTACAATAATCAGTGTGAATCTATTACTTACATGCAGTAAGTAATATGACAGTATTTTTTTAATTGTATGCAGTGGATAAATTGAACCTAGGGAACTAGAGATGAGAAATAAACTACTAGTTTTAAAAATACTTTACAATGAAAGTTTTGAGGAGAGATATAGACCAAAGCAAGGATGTTTGTCCATGAAAACACTTTCCAAGAGTCACGGTGTCCAAGAGCAGCATCATGACACAGGCTACTTCTAGAAATGTACAGGTAATGATGATTGAGAATGCATGAGCAGCAAGGAACCAAAACACATTGCCATGCACACACTTCTACAAGCTCCCAAAACAAGAAAGCTTGCTTGTTCTTTCCTTGGGGTTGCTAGGCACAGAGGTGGTAGTCACTTATGTTATTAACAGTAAAGAAACATCTCTTGAGCACAGAACGTCTGCATTTCATCTGGCACAGATCTCCTCCCCTCCCACAGCCCTGTCCTGTTCTTAAGAGTATTCTCAAAAGCCTGGAGATATGTTAGATACAAAAGAAACTGGACACACTAAAGAACAGCAGGTCAAAATTCTACAAAGTATTCCTTGAAGAGCAGTAAGCATTTAATAAATGTCTGAGCTTTAAAAGCTATTAAAAGAGAAAATCTGTGTGGAGTGGTAAGACCTAGGTAGACTAAGTAGAAGGTAAGATGCAGGAGTGGTATTCAACTACAGGAAACACCCAAATCTCTCTACACAATTATGTAAAACATCCAAGATGCAGACACACGGAGAGGAATTTTAGGGCTAGCTTTTTAGCTCAACACTCCCCCATGCCCCGCAAAAAGTACAAACACACAAGTAGAGAGGGGAACAAAAGTTCTTATAGACTTTTAGGTAGCAAACAATTGTGCTTACCATTCTCTTTCATTTTTTCCCATCTCTTATGGGACTCGGCACTACAGCAAATGAACTGGTTCCTTTATCCCACTACCAAAGGTTGTCTTCCTGCAACACAAAACCTTTGTTAGGGAAAATACGTAAACACCCCAGTTTAGTTTCAGACATGTTTCTGATAATAATTGCAACATATAAATCTGTAAATATATTTGCAAATATATCTATAGGTAAAAAAGGCCTGACCTCTCATTTTCCCGTGGCATCCGTTACTCATTGGTCCCTCACAGCAGTTTAATACTGAACGCATTACTCCAGTACCTACAAAAAAAATTATTTCATTCCCCTGCTGAACTGAAACCAAGGGGTCAGTTTTGGAATCCACTTTCTCAGTCCACAGGTCTCATAATCTGAACCTTCTCTACTAACCATAATCAAATCTGCCTGCAGGACAGATGCAGGTCGGGGTATCCAATCCTCTGGTCACCTCTTTCAGCACTTCTTTTTTTCCAGGGCCCCTTTTTGCTACAAATTGCACACTGATTCCTTCCCAATGGGATTCTACCTCCTAGATTCCCTCCTGCTCTGTGTCCTTTTGCACGCCCTCGGCCCCTTGGAAAACCCATTTCCTGAGAGGACATTCACTCTCGGACAAATGTAGCGGCCAAAATGGCAGTGTTGTGCTTCTTGTGGTTCCGCTTCTCCTTCTGTGTTTCTTTCCTTCTGCTTCCTCTCTCTTATTGTATGCCTTATACGCAATTTAGCAATAGAACAAGGGGCAATGGTTACAAATGGAAACACAGGCAGTTCCATGTCCATGTGAGAAAGAACTTCTTTCCTATGAGAATGACAGAGCCATGGAACAGGCTGCCCAGAGAGGTTGTGGAGTCTCCTTCTCTGGAGATCTTCAAACCCCACCTGGACGCCACCCTGTGCTACATGCCATGGGGGTCCCTGCTGGAGCAGGGGTTGGACTAGATGATCTCTAGAGGTGCCTTCCAACCTCAACCATCCTGTGATTCTGTGAAATCCTGACATCTCATCTGAATTACCCATGGGCCAACTTGGGGAATTCACATTGTCCAACTTGTCTGTTGTCTCCCATCCCATTGCTGGGCACTTCCAAGAACAGTCTGGCTCCATCTTCCCTGTCTCTTCCACACAGGTAGCTGGCAACAGCAATAACATTTCCCCTTAGCCCTTCTTTCCTCCAGCCTCTACAGAGCCTCTTCTCCCTGCATGTCATGTGCTGCAGCCTCCTGCAGCCTGGTGGTCCTGCACCTTGCTCCAGTACGTCAGTACGTTTCTTTCATCATCCTGTAGAGTATCCCATGCCAAACACAAGACTCGGCCATTTCCTTGACTGAGCTACATGAGGCTCAACCTCATGCCCCTCTCAGCCCCTTTCTCCAGCCCTCGCTCAATACCAGCCACCATCCTCCAGACTATTCCCTCCCAGGTTGTGACATCTGCAAAGCTGCCCACTCAGCCCTCCACCCACCTTCCAGGCCTTTAAAGCAGACATTCCATTGGGAACTGTTCCCAGCATTGATCCCCAAGAGACACTCCCACTGACCGGCTCCCAGACAGCCTTGCAGCACTCCTCACCACTCCAAGCACAGCAGTTCAGCTGGTTTTCCATCTCTCTTAGAGTCTACTTAAGCAGCCAAAATCTCACTAATTTGGCAATAAGGAGGATCAACTGCAAGGCCTTGCTAAAGACAAGGTGTACCAACTACATGCACTGTCTTCCCCTGCTCCACAGGGCCTGTCACTTCATCAGGGAAAGTAATGAAGTAGCTCAGGCATGACTCACCCTTGGTAGATCCAGTCTGGCTGCTCCAAACCACCATCTTATCCTTCATGTGTTCAGAAATGGCTTCTGGGACACTTTGCTTTTGTGATTTTGTGCTTCTCATTCTGTGATCCTGTGACTTCCTCCTTTATTTTGGGGCTGCACAAGACTGAGAGCTTGGTGAGTTTCCACAAATGAAGTACACTCTCCCAACCTTCCAAACCATGTTTTTATACCCCATATCTTTCCAAGTACATCCCTCTTGCACTGAGTGGTAAAAATTTACATGCAATTTGCACACTGCTTACTCAACACTGCCACTGTCACTCATGCTCAGAGGAAGAATCTTTACCTGGCTGAGGGTCTTTTTGACTTAGAGATGCAATTTTTAGTAGTAAAACAAAGAGAGTTCTGTTAAGGATACATGGGCCTCAAGCTTCCTGCCCGGTGTGCAGTGTGTAAACAGTGTATCCGATAATGTCTCCTTATGGCCTAGCAGTTCCAGGGTATCCTCAGTTAAGAAATGACAACTGTTTAATCAAATCTCTCATCATATCAAAATACAGAGAACCTCTCTTAGGCTTAGTTCAGACAATGTAGGTCATCCTTCAACATCATGACAGTTTGAAATAATATCTTATCCAAATGCAAGTGCTTAAAATCTTCTTCATAGAATCATAGAACACATAAGGTTGGAAGGGACCTCTGTAGGTCATCTAGTCCACTCCCCCTGCACAAGCAGGTTCACCTAGAGCATATGGCACAAGGGGGTGTCCAAGCAGGTTTTGAAGATCTCCAGAGAGGGAGACTCCACAACCCTCCCTTGAGGTACTTATACACATTGATCAGGTTCCCTCTCAGCCTTCTCTTCTCCAGGCTGAACAGGCCCAGCTCTCTCAGCCTTTGCTCATAGGGCAGATGTTCCAGGCCCTTAATCATCTTCGTGGCCCTGCGCTGGACTCTCTCTAGCAGCTCCACATCCCTCCTGCACTGGGGAGCCCAGAACTGCACACAGGACTCGAGGTGCGGTCTCACCAGGGCTGAGTAGAGGGGCAGAATCACCTCCCTCGACCTGCTGGAGACGCTCTGCTTAATGCACCCCAAGATCCCATTGGCCTTCTTGGCCACGAGGGCACACTGCTGCCTCATGGTCAACTTGTCGTCCACCATGACGCCCAGGTCCCTCTCTGCGGGGCTGCTCTCCAGGAGGTCGGTCCCCAGCCTGTAGGCATGTCTAGGGTTATTCCTGCCCAGGTGCAGGACCCTGCACTTGCCCTTGTTGAACTTCATGAGGTTTCTCGCCGCCCAGCTGTCCAGTCTGTCCAGGTCCCTCTGGATGGCAGCGCAGCCCTCAGGGCTGTCAGCTACTCCTCCCAGTTTGGTGTCATCAGCAAACTTGCTGAGGGAGCACTCCATCCCTTCATCCACATCATTAATGAATAAGTTGAACAGGAGTGGACCAAGGATTGACCCCTGGGGGACACTGCTATTCTTAAATATTTTTAAAATATTTTTTAATCTCTAAAATATTTTACTAATCTGAAGAGGAAGGAATACACAAATAGCTGTTTCAAAAATTGCTTTTACAAGCTGCTTTAACATACATAGCCTTTCTGTAACTCTTGAACACGAACTAAACCAAATAATCCAGTTTCTAGCTTGTTTGGTCCAAAGGATTTGGCATCAAAATAATTGAGTGCAGGTCAGGGCTCCCTGGTATGTGAAAGACAAGGTGCTCCTGGAGCAGACCAGAGAAAGGTCATCACGATGACTAAGGGACTGAAGCATCTCTCATACAAGGGGAGAAAGAGAGAGCAGGGCCCGTTCAGCCTGCACAAGAGAAGGCTCGGGGCAGCCTTATCTGTGTCTTTAAATACCTGCTGATGGCAGGCAGCAAAGACAACAGAGTCAGTCACTTCTGAGTGGCACCCTGGGACAGGGCAGAGAGGCCCTGGGCACAAACTGAAACACAGGAAGTTMCGCCTGAATGTAGGAAAACTTCTTCACGGAGATGGAGACTGAGGCCTGCAGCAGCTTGCCTGGACAGCCTGTGGAGTCTGCCTCCTGACAGCTCTTCCAAACCAGACTGGACACAGGCATGGACTGCCTGCTCCAGCATGCCCTGCTTTAGCATGGAAGTAGGGCAAGATGAACTCCCAAGAGGCCTTCCAACACCATGTTTAGGCAGGAAGGGCTAAGAGACACCGGTCCCCACTAGCCCTTTCCCACTAGACGCAATGGCCTCCAACCTGACTTGTTAAGAATGGAGAAGGGCAGCAGAGGTGAATTATACAATACCCTGAAACCGCACTGTCACGGCTTACTGCAACAAGAAACGTCCCTTTCTGAGCACCAAATTGCCTTTGTTCTAAACTGAATACTAAATGCACCCAATAAAGGTAAAGAACTGCTCCAGGAATATTATAGACTACCAACTGCTCATGCTAGGGATTGCAGCCCCTAGCACAAGCTAAGTAGGACTAGAGGAAACGGTCGCAATTTGAAGCAAATTGAAACTCCAAAAGTTCCACAGGAACTTGAGGAAGAACTTCTTAACAGTGAGGGTGACAGAGCCCTGGAACAGGTTGCCAAGAGAGGTGGTGGAGTCTCTTTCTCTGGAGATCTTCAAAACCCGCCTGGACACCACCCTGTGTCACATGCTCTAGGAGACCCTGCGTGTGCAGGGTTTTGCCGACTTGCATCGGCAAGCCTCGTTCGGTTGCCGGACTGGGCTGAGGTTACCCCCGCCTCAGGGCCATTGAGCACAGACACCAATATGAGGATGCAGCAAAAGGCGTTTATTGCTTAACTCAGCTTGCATATATACTCAGGCTGAATGCAGAAGCTCGCTTCTGACTGGAGATTGGTTACATACTGCTGTTCACGCACGCACTAACATAATGATTGGCTAAAGGCAAGCATCCTTATAATGAGGCTACAGGTGGTTCGGCTCTTATCTTGTTGAGCTCACTCCGTCCCACGTTTGGAGTTGGTTCCCACTCCTCCGCTCGCTCCACAGTTCTATTTCTTTACTTCTCTGCTCTGAGTGTCCTTGCAGCCTCAGCACTCCCAGTTCCTGGCTGCTCCGTTCCCAGCGTCTTTATCTCTTTATTCTCAGAGTCCTTGTAGCGCAGCGGAATCAGCATGGCCTGCAGTCATGTCAAGACAGCCTGCAGTTATGCTAAGAGAAGAGTGAGTTTTGATAGGCCACAAATCCATATTCTCCTAAAACCATTACTACAGTTCTTTTACTTATTGCCTTATATGCCCTCTTCAATCATTCCTAGGCTACATGCCTCCTTCCTGTCTTTCCGTGACATCGCGACATCTTCCAAGCGCCATTCCCTATGCTATACTATATCATCTACTTATGCTAAGTCTAAGTTATACTAAGCTCCCTACCTTATTAAGCTCTAAACATTTCCCATAGCGGGGGGCTGGATTAGATGACCTCTGGAGGTCCCTTCCAACCTTAGGCATTCTGTGATTCTATGATCCTATTAGAGGTATAGAGAATGGATAAATAGTAGTGGGTTCTCTTCACGCTTCTGTACTTATTTGAGCAGCCCAAGCAGTAGATTTTGCTGACTTTCCAAACCAGTTCAAGACCTGCAAGATGGCAAGGTTCCTGGAAAGGCTGTCTCGGACAGGGATGACGTTTGGGCCACTGAGCCTTCTTACTAAAAGTTGCTATGAGTGCATTGAGTCCTCTGCGTATCTTAAAGGAGCTGCTCTGCATGCGTCTGCAAAGCCGAGTGCAATCGTTCAGCATTTGCACAATGTGCAGCTCTCTTGAGCACTCATCAACGGACTTACCCTGATGGGTGCTCGTTCACTACTGCAGCTACAGAAGAGGCTGGCAACAGATAAACCACCTTGGCACCCTTGTCCTTGCCACAGCACAAGGCTAAGGACACTGGAGAGCTGCTTCCAGGATAGATGTCCCCAAACACAGAGCTGCTCCCATCTGCGCTGCCCATGCATGGGCACACGCAACCAGGCACGAGAAGGAGACCAGGGAAGCGTGGGCTTTGTGAAACTTTCCCGGTCAGTTTGAACACCTTTGCCACACCATCAGTCTGACTGATATCAACCACTGCAAATAAGACACTAAGGAGATGGCAGATTAGGTTTTTGGGGATTTACAGCTGTCGTCTGACAATAATAAATAAGGAAACAGAAGGTTGAGGTCCATGAAAAAGATGCTATTTCCCATACAAGAATTTTCACCGCAAGAAGCAAAGAACACAAAGAGCTCCTAGCAGAAGAGGCAATTCTTCAGAAAATTAATAGCAATCATGCACATTTTAAGAATTTCATTTCCAAGACTATATATAAACTAGCCTATTGTTTGCAAGAAAGGGTACCCACACATGTCTCTGTGAGGCCTTTTACCTTCTCAAATCTCACAGCCAGATGCAGTAATGCTGAAATACAAACACAGCTTAGAAGTTTAGAAACAGACAGTAAAACACAAGAGATCCAGTTAATGCCCAGAGAGGCTGTGGAATCTCCTTTGATGGAGATCTTCAAACCCTGCCTGGATGCCACCCTGTGCCATGTGCTTTAGGGGTCCCTGCTGAAGCAGGGTGGTTGCACTAGATGATCTCTGGAGGTCGCTTCCATCCTCAGTCATTCTGTGATTCTATGATTTCTGTGTAATACAGGTAGTAGTGCCAGAGACCAGGCAAAGATAAAGTTCACAACATGATGTATCCGTGCACACCTAGCTGTGTGTCTCTCCAGACACATGCAACCTTCTCCATCTCCAAAGACATCTGGGGACTGCAAGCAACACAATGCTGGTGCTACTCTCAGTTAGTGACATATGAAAAGGCACAGTAAAGAGTTATTTTTCTCTTCTGCGGTCTTATTAAGCAGAAGGCAAAAATTTTAAGTCATTTACATTTAGATTTAAAGGCAATTTTCCATGCATCAGAAAATGATTACTTACATTGTTGGTAGTTTGAATGAGACCAAACAGCCTTATGGTAGTTGTGACAAAGATAAAGTTCACAACTTCATGAATTTGTGTGCCCACCCTGGTAGCTCTGATGAGAACCAGGATCTTTAAGCTGTACGTTGTGAGATTGCCATTTCCCCATGCTGGTATTCCACTTCTTTTTAAATTACTGCTTCCCCTCATCTCCCCTAGTCCATCCTCAAGCAAAGCAGTGACCAGACAGGCAGTGCCCACGGCAATGGCAATGCCACCATCAGGGCACTTGATTTCAACCATCCTTCTCTGCAGCTGTAGCACTGTCAAATGCAACACGCAGAGGTAAACGGGACGGCTCCGTGGATCACCTGAAAGGATTCCACCTCTTGGGAGTGCTGGAGGAGCCCACGTCCCTCCACCTCCCCTTCTGCGCCACAGAGCTGTTGCAGCACGTGAGCACCTCCGTGGCCCTGTGCGGGGCTCCAACAGCCTGTCAGCCATCTTGGCGGTGGGAGCAGCCCAGAGGCAACACTGCAATCCAGAGGAACCCCCTGAAGTGCCATCGAGGGAGGCGAATAAATATCTTGGCTGTTTGAACAAGCCAGCCCTAAGGAAGCCGATAGCCGGGAAGGCCCTCCCTGCCGGAGGCCGCCACATCTTCCTGCTGCAGTCAAAGCCCTTTGCTTGTCCAGGGCAGCACGGCTCCTCCGATGGATACGGGCTCTTATCCGTGCACCTCCAGGGAGGGCCTTGCGCCGTCTTCAGCCCTTCATTAGGTGCCTGAGGAGTGAAGGAGCTGGAGACGGCTACTGCCATTCACCTTCCTGACCACCAACCAAAACCCACCCGCGGGCCCCAGGGACCCTGGGCACCCTGTACCAGCCTCCTCATGCCCACGTCGCAGCAGCCCAAAGGCAGCCAGGCCCTCTCGCCACCTCTGCCCCGGGGCTCGGGCCTGAGGACAGGCCACGTCTTCACGCGCCAGGGCGTGCACGGCACGAATAAGGGCTCGCACRGCACTTGATGCTCTGCAATTCTTTTATTTATTGGCCCAGGGTGGTTGGTTGGTCTTGGGGCACGGCCTGCAGATGGTCTTTCGGCAGCCCCTTCATGCTGATSTTCTGAGAAGGGGGTAGAAGAGGGGGAAAGCGGGGCAGGGAGGGAGGGGGAACCGGCGGCTGCGCGCTGCGCCCATGGATGTTCCTGTGCCACCAGTCCCTCAGGCGGATCTTGTGCCCAGGGACTGGTGGCTGGGCGCAGCCGGGTGGCCGTACGGGCCCCCGGCTCTCTTGGGACGCCTCTGCCGGGATCTTTGTGGACATCCCAGGCGCCGGGGGCTTCACGCAGGCCACCTTTGCTGGTGGTGGATCCACCTCCATGGGCTGTTCTTCTGCCGGAGGCGGACGCACTTCCATGGGCTCAGGGGAGGCTTCTGGAGGGTCCACTTCCATCGGTTCTTCTCCATCTCTGCTTCGCCACCTGATGTAATAATCCTCCACACTCATGATCTTCTTCCATAACTCCTTCCTTTTCAGACTCCTCCTTCGGCCTCCCCTGAGAGCAGCCGCCGGTTGCATTTTCAGGACAAAGGGAAAACGGTCGGCAAACTCCAATCAGCACCAGAACACCACCACAGAGCCAGAGCCTCCACGAGCTCGGGGCCCTGCCAGCGCTCCCGCTTTTATAGGGGCCAGGCGGTGCTCTGGAGGGGCATCACCATGGTAGTTGGGTGTCACATCACAGCAACGGTGGTGCTCTGGGGCTGCCTCCTTATGATGTCCCTGTGATGGCACGTCACCTATCACTGTGACACACGTGCTGAGCACCACCAGCCACCAGTCTCTGGGCACAAGGCGCCCAGGGGAAGACGGCGCAAGGCCCTCCCTGGAGGTGCACGGATAAGAGCCCGTATCCATCGGAGGAGCTGTGCTGCCCTGGACGAGCAAAGGGCTTTGACTGCAGCAGGAAGATGTGGCGGCCTCCAGCAGGGAGGGCCTTCCCAGCTATCGGCTTCCTTAGGGCTGGCTTGGTCAAACACCCAAGATATTTATTCGCCTCCCTCGCTGGCACTTGGGAGGGTTCCTCTGGATTGCAGTGTTGCCTCTGGGCTGCTCCCACAACCAAGATGGCTGACAGGCTGTTGGAGCCCAGCACAGGGCCACGGAGGTGCTCACGTGCTGCAACAGCTCTGTGGCGCAGAAGGGGAGGTGGAGGGACGTGGGCTCCTCCAGCATTCCCCAGAGGTGGAATCCTTTCAGTGGAATCTTTTCAGGTGATCCATGGAGCTTTTCCTTTTACCTCTGCCTATTTTGGGCTCTTTCAAAGAATCCCATGGGTTAGGCCCCTAGAAGGAAGGAGTGGTCGAAGAGACATGGTTAAGATTCAAGCATTGCTTCCTCCAAGCTCAAAATCCATGCATGCCTGTGAGTAAGAAGTCAGGCAGAGGGCCAGCGGACCTGCAGGGATGTGCAAGGAGCTTCTGGCAAAACTCAAAGAGAAGAAAGAAGTAGACAAAAAAAAGGAGGAGAGAGGCTACTTGGGAGGAATAATGGAATATTTTCATAGTGCACAGAAACAACAACAGAGTGCAACAAGGAAGGCAAAGACCTACTGGGAATTAAATCTGGCAATGGATGCGAAGCACAACAAGAAGAGCTTCTCCCAGTACATGAGTAGCAAAAGGAAATGTAGAGATGATGTGGGTACGCTGAATGCTGAATGGGGTAGGTACCCTTGTGACACAGGATACAGAGAAATCAGAGTGACTGAATGCCATCTTTGCCTCAGGCCTTGCTTCTAAGACCAGTCCTCAGGAATGCTGGACCCTGGAGAGGAAGTCTGGAGAAAGGAAGACTTTCCCTCGGCTAAGGAGGATCAGGTTGGAGATCCTTTAGGCAAACCTGACACTCACAAGACCTGAGGGAGCTGGTGGATGCTATTGCTTGGCCACTCTCCATCCACTCTGAAAGGTCATGGAGAACCGGAGGACTGGAAGAAAGCCAAAGTCATTCCAGTCTTTAAAGAGGGCAAGCAGGAGGACCAGAGGAACTGCAGGCCAGTGAGCCTCACCTCCATCCTTGGAGAGGTGATGCAACAGCTGGGTCATCCTGGATGTCATCTCTAAACATGTGTAGGGCTAGAAGTTATCATGTGGAGTAGTCTACCTGTTTTTTTACCAAGGGGAAATCCTGCTTAACGAACCTGAGTGCCTTCTGTGATGGAATGAGAGTCTGAGGAGATGAGGGCAAAGCAGTATGTGTTGTCTCCCTGGACTTCAGGAAGCCTTTGGACACTGTCTGCCATAACATCCCCGTAGGAAAGCTCAGGAGCTGTAGGTCTGCGAGTCTGCTGATTATCCAATCCTGGGAGCAGTGGCATATGCACCAGCGGACTGTGCTACCATTCTGAGAGACCTGGGTAGGCTGGAGAGTTGTTGGAAAGGCAGCTCATGAAATTCGACAATTCTAAGTCCAGGGACCTGTACCTAGACAGGTATCACCCCTTGTACCAGAACAGGTTGGAGGCTGAGCTGCTGGAAGACAGCTCTGCAGAGAAGGGCCTGGGAGTCCTGGTGGATAACAAGTCAACCATGAGCCAGCAATGTGCCCTTGTGGCTAACAGGACCAACAGTATGCAAGGTTGCATCAGGCAGAAAGCATTGCCAGCAGGCTGAGGGGCAGTGATCCTTCCCTCTACTCAGCCCTGGTGCTGGGCTGAGGGACGTGCAGTCCAGCTGGAGAGAGTCCAGCATAGGGCTGCAAAGATGATCAGGTGACTGGAGCACCTCTCCTCTGAGGAAAGACTGAGAGAACCGCAGCGGTTCAGCATGGAAATGAGAAGGCTGAGAGGAGATCCAATCAGTGCATACAAATACCTTAATGGAAGGTGGCAAGAGGCTGAGGCCCAGCTATTTTCGGTGGCAACAACAGCACAAGGGGAAATGGGCACAAACTCAAACACAGGAAGTTCCGCCTAAAAATGAGGAAAATCTTCTTTACTGTAAGGATCACAAAGCCCCCTCCCATTCTTATGGAGGCTGATAAGAAATCTTATGTTGGCTTAGCCATCTTCAAAAAAGTTAGAAGGAAGATAGTATTTGCTGATTTTCAGAGTTCAGTAGAAGTTTGCACTGTAGGGAGAAGGAAGGAAGATGAGGGCAAGTAAATTGAGGGCTTTATTTTTATCTTTAGCATCATTTGTTCATTTTACTGTAATACCAACTTGAGCAAAATTTGGTCCGTGATTCGTTAGAAACACACTCTTTATAATGAGTGTATTGCTGATAACCTGTTCTGGCCCTTCATAGCCCCACTGGTTCAGCATAATACAATAAAGGTATTTTACAGACCTATTTCATCCTCAATAAAAGAATTTTAGGCCACTTCACAAAATTTAATTAAATCTCACAAAGAACCTCTCCTGTAAAATGTCTTGCTTAGAGTTAGACAGGAAGTGGGTAGCGGAACTTGTAACAGGACTCACATTTGGCTGCAAGTCTTATGCTTTTGAAGTGTCACCAAAGCCACAGGCTCATGACAAGTTCTGCTTGTTGAAGCCCAGGCGGACTGTGATAAAAAGCCCCAGTGCAAACAAAGCAATAAAACCTCACTCAAATACAAAAAAATCAGAATCTGTTTTCTGTTACGATTACACAATACAACAAAATCACTCATGCCATCTATGACCCATTATTTTCATTTCTGAACTCTTTTCAGCAGGCTTCCCAAGGGAATGAAAATGCACCCTAAAAAATAAGGCAGCTGAAATGCTCTCATGGTTGTCWTTCTTCACAAAGGTCTTTTGGTTTTCACTCTCCTTGTGCTGAGTTAGAGAATTTCTTCTGTCTTGTTCCTGATGGCTTGAACTAATTTCACACTTTTGCTTCGCATCGTGCCTTCTCTGCTTGTAAATCAGCCCTTTTCCTTCCCTGATCACCAGCCTTCCTCCCTTATTGACTGCATTCTCACCCATTTTCTTTAGCATTCCAGTACATATACCCATGAAGTTCAGATGTTTTGTAACTATTGTTTTCTATACATGTTTATGGACTGCTGAAGATGGGATTCCTATTTATATTCAACAAGTTGGCTTTTTTTCTCTCCTCTGGAGTCATATATCTTTTCATTCTGAAGTGTGATATGTAAAAAAGAGAATTTTAAATGGATACAATTAGGTAGTTTGGGCAAAAATCTTGTATTTCATGTATTCATTAAAAAGTCTTATACATATTTATACATAAACACACAAGTGGGTTCTTCTGTAGTTCTTCTACTTCTTCCTGAAAAGGTTCCTTCCTTCCGCCTGGGAGAATGTTTATATCTAGCTCTGGCTTTTACAGTGACCTTGTTAGGGAAAATCTAAAATACCATTTAGTTGGCCATTAATTTAAAAAGATAATACAATAGAAGAGGCTTGCTGCATTTACTATTACTAAAGAAGTTCTGAAAATGTTCCTTTAAGAACTCCTAAACTCATTTTTTTTGGACCATTTTTTACAAAATGAACCTTCTGAGCTAGAAAGAGCAACTTTTCAAAACCTTTTTGAACCATGCTTTAACAACTGCCTTTTAGAAGGTGATAATTTCTCCTGAAACAAAGTTCCTGCTTTCACAACTACACCTACCCAAACAAACATGAAAAGAAAAATTAATGCAATTCCATTTCTGATTTCACTAAAATGCAGGTTAGGATCATACAAAAAAAAATTTTCCTTGCAAGCCCCTCATGTCCTTTTTCTTTTTCTTAGAATATACATGTATGTATATGTGTGTATATATATGTGTGTATATATATATAAAAACATTATTTTTTTTCAATTCTCCACCAAACAGAACAAAACACTGACTGGGAGACAGAAAGAAAGGGTTAATTTCTTTCCATTTCAGCTGATGCAAGTATATGTAAATCACAAACTGTTGCTGTAGTCTTCCACAGAAGCCAGACAGCCTTCCAACGAGAAGGTCATTTAATGCGCAAGGAAAGAAGATGGATGTTTCCAAATGAAACTGGCATACTGTCACCACAGTCTGTCTGCTGCCAAAATGAATGAAAGCAGGAGACATTCCTAAGCCAAAGATAAGCCTTCGAACTTGCATTCCAGGGAAAGGTGTTGTCAGCAGTTCTTATTTTTGCGAGCAACAAATACTAAGTGGTAGAATTAAATTAGTTTGGGAAAAGCAATCTCAGAAAGTGCAGTGCTGATGTTGAAAGTCCATTTTAACATTTGAGATGGATAAAGGACAGTACTCAGCTTTTTTTCTTTCTGAATAAATTTTTTAAAAATTAAACATAAAAATAATAATAAAAAAACCCTAGCTGTGTGTATGATATTATACAAGAAGAAGAAGGGCTATCGGGCCTGGGATGTATAATTTTTACTGAAAAAAAATTTCAGTTCTGAGACATAATGAGTTTGTTTCACCCAATTTCATGAAAACTCTATTTAAGATTTGTCCTTTCTGCTTATTTAATCTTCATATAAAGTTGATGAAGTGGCTAAATTTAATATGAACTAGTTCTGGATTAAATTTAAACAAAATTTAAAGTATGTTGCCAGTAATTATTGTTTTGCGGATTAAAGTAAGACCTCCTGTGTTGCTAGACACAATCAGAATGTAAATAAGAGTATAGTCTTGTGTAACTAGACCAGATAACCAGCAGGTGGGTTGTTTCTCCTTAAACAAGCAAAACCAGCATTTCATTAATGTGTAAAAGGATGAATCTTTGAGAAACTATTAAAAGAAGCCACTGGGTGGTGCACAAGGAGTAGATCAGAGAAGTAAAAGGTCCTTGCAGAAAAATAAGTCCCAGCTATAATCTCAGGATAAAATTTCTCAGGCAAAACCTCAGTGAGAAGTCCCAAACCCAACCAGCTTTTATCTCAGTGTGGTGAGGTCAATCTACCTCTATGCACATCCACTGACTGCACTGGCGAGGGAGCTCTTTCTTCAGGTGAAAGTGTCTTTCTCATAAATCCTATCTTACSTGGTGTTCCTAGAGAAGAGCAGGGTGAGTTGGAGTTGCCTGTTGTTGAATATATGACCCTGAGCTGAAGCCCAAAGGTTAGATCCATTGCTTCTATCGCACAGGAAGCATAAAGTGCAGAGACCTGTGTGTTGCTGCCATGCCATTCCTGCAGCAGCAGAAAGCCTTTTGCAAGGCCATTACAGGGCAGAAGAGATTTACCAGTCCTTAATGGAACTGAGACTCAGTATCTGGTAGTTTATTGACTACGACCTTATATCTACATATCTGTTCTACGTTCTTTCACCTGCCACACCAACACCCAACATGACCTTAAGATGCTCTTTCACGCACCCTGTAAGGCCCCCCGTGCTGCGCAACATTCCCTCCAGTTCTCAGACAAGGTCCCCAGCGCAGATCTGAGCGTCATCTCAGCACCCTCGGGCGCCCTCCCTGCCAAGCCAGCACATAACTCAGAACCGGTCGCAACACGTATGCGCCGTGACCGACAGCAAGCAGACAAAAAGCAGATAGCCGGAGTCGTTTACAGACCAATAAACAAAGTAGTTGACACTCGAAACAGCCATAGGCACATTTATATACTACATACAGTAATAATTTTCAGTGCAGTAGTTAGCATCGTTAAGCTAGGGAATTATAGCTCCAAAATCAATGGATGTGATGCAAATTTAGCCCAGTTTTTGACAATTGTGTAAGAAGTGTTATGAGAGGTAAGAAGCATTATGAGAGGTAATCTTTTCCTAGCATTATCTGAAATTCCTATTACTAGAGCATCTAAGTATGTCTGATGATTTGTGTTTGGAAACGTTCTTGTTCAAGTGGTTGCTTATGGTTCTTCCCTCAAAAAGAGAATTATAAAGTGATGATGATGAGAACTTCTTCTGCAGCGTTGCACCTTAGATTCTGTCAAAATATTRAAATTTTTAGTAGTCTGGATTTTGCTGATGAAGTAAGACAAAGTTATTAGAGATAAACTGAATCCATTAAAAAAAAAAAAAAAAAAAGTTGGCTTTAGGACTTCCTATCTTACAATCTTTCCACTGCCATGTTTGGCATTTTGGTATTTATCACGGGCTGATCAGGACGTTAACGTGCTTTTGTGAACTTTTTCCGCAAACTCACAAACACTTGCTTAAAAAAAAAAAAAAATCTGTCTTCCCTGCAAAAGTACAGACAGTAGTGGAGAAATCTCTAATAGAAAACTGTCGGCACACCTCTTGCACTGAAATGAAATYTTGTTTCTTTACAGGGATGTGATAATTTTACTTGGTTAAAAAAAAAGAAAAAAGAAAAAAAGGTTACTGGTAAATTATTCAGGATCCAATCTCCCAGAAGAGTGCTTACAGTTAGCCAATAAAGAAGAAATAAAAAGATCATGCTATGCTGAGMGTTGAGTGTGAAACGTGTCCTGCGCTAAGTCTCCTCTTCCATGCAATTCTGTTTTGGTTATTAGCAATGGAAATGTCAGGTTTACCATCTATAATCTTAAAGAAATTCTGCTGATAGGAAAACTAGACTTTGACCCCAAACAATCTGAAGCTGCTGACCTTCAAACAATGCCAAAAAGCCCATATGTGCTTTTGACAATTAAGAGGAAGGTTTACCTGATAAAAAAAAAAATCAGGGGCAGGCTGCTCAATTTAATTGTCTTAAACTACAAACTTGTAGAATTCACCAAGATGTCCTCTATTCAGAAGACCTCAGCATGCAAATACCTTTTGGAGCTGCCATTAGCAGTCATAAACTTTATGACTATGGATCAAAATACAAAAAGAAAGTATTAAGGAAACAGATAAGGAAGATGTAGACAAGGCCAAACTATTAAGAAAAGATAAGATTACTCCTACAACAAAACAATGCATCTCAGCTGTGACCTGAAATGCTCCCACTGTTCCAGTTTTAAGTAACAGCAAGCTGGAAAGAGAACAAGAGAGAAGTTCAGACGTTTAAGATTATTTCAACAATAAACAAAAGAATGGTATTTCTATAGTTCTATACTTGTAGACGTGCACATTTTTTTTCTGAAGTCTCCGTACAATATTACGGGTACCAAGCAGCTAATGATAGTTTACTTATTTACTACCATAAGTGTATATATTTGCTGTTTACATACTGAGAAGCAGGTCTCATGTCAGACTTTTTATTGTTTGCAATATTCATATGTCATAAACTGGAGATACCTCAAGAAATACAATGTAAAAACTGGTATTGTTAAAAATACAACAATAAACTGGATTACAAATGGCACAGATGTATGCCTTATGTGAACCTCTTTCAAACAACTGTATGATCAGCAATTGCCTTCAATTACTTTGAAATAAAATTATACAAATCCTATTCCTAACTCACACTTTCATTCAGGTGTAGGTATCTCAAATCTGCATTAATCTGAGCCTCATAAAAGCTAAAGGAACAGCATTGTTTTCCTCTTTTCCTCTACAACTTCATTTTACTAATTTTACAAAACTACATTTCACAAAAATCTATATCTCTAAGAGGAAGAGAAATGCTGATTTATTTCACCTTTCCCAAGTGCAAAGATCAGGTTAAGAAACAGCTGATCTCTATCACATCCACAAGACTTGTGCTGACAGCTGATAACCACCTTTACTGGGGCTCACTCCCCTTCCTTGCCAAAGGTCTCTTGCTGGAATAAGACAACTAAAACACCACTCTCAAAGCACAAAAGAGTCCTGCCAGAACAAGAAGCAGCAGCAATTAAAAAGACAATCCTGGTGCCTCAGGGGCCTGAACTATCGTTGAGTTCAGAGAGTCAAACTTCCTAGTGCTGCATTCAAATTCAATTTATTTTGAGATGAAAATTCAAAGGAAAGTCAGTAACAGCAGCTTTGTGTTTGATGTGTAAGACATAAGACAAATTGTAAATAAGGTTAATCTTAAGATACTATCAACATTTTAGAAGAAAGTACTGAAGTGGTAGTGTCAGTATATCTGCTACTGAGTCTTTCTGGTTTTGCTTACATATTATTTTACGGTTTGTAGCAGTGAATATGTCACAGTACAGTGAAAGTTTGATTCTTCGCCCTTCTCCAAAAAGTCAGAGTTTTCAAATGACAAACAACACCAGGACTGTGTAAACAAAGCTGAGAGGAAATCTTTTGTTTCTTCCGCATAAGCAATCAGAAATCTCATAAAATATCTGAAATGGTATATTGAGAATATTTTAAAAGGGATAAGGAAAAAAAAGTCCCTGTGCTCTGACAGAAGTCTGCTAAACTGTTCAGTTTCTGTTGCCAAATTCATTTTTATTGTAAGAAAGAAAAAATTTACGAATTAAGCTAGGTTACAGATTTACACACTTCATCAGTACTGACTTACATACTTCATAGATGACCAAGTGCAACCTCAGCGGTTGTTAGCTAATCCTGTTATGTCAGTAGGTTTACCAAATCCGCTCACGCCTGGCAGTTAAGTTTAGCTCTGCTCCCTGGTTTTCAGTCATCACTGAACGCTTCCTTGATGTTGTATTACTCTGTCCTCACACGGACAAACCTATTAAAAAAAGCATGCTTTCATTTTAACACATTTTGCCTCTCTAGGCTTAAAAGAGGTACTTTTGTTCTAGAAAAAAATAAGGCTACTTACCCTAAGTGTGGTCAGGCTTTTATTTTATAGTAGATAACTAGGGTTTTGTGAGATACTAGATTGTAGATGTTCATGCAGTTATGGCAGGAGATATTTAGTTTTAAATAGAGCTCTGACAGAAATTTCTTTTAGAATTATTTCTTGATCTTTTCTCCTGGTGTTCTATTCCGGACAGATCTGGTAAATGAAGCCATTGCTACAGAGGACAAGGGTATGGTTTTTTTTTTTTCTTTCTTTCTTTTTTCCAAAAAGTTTAGATGGCAACGAGCTTACTTACAAGAGGCAGTGTTGTGTTAAGCTGGAGAAACACCTTGGCAAGGACTAGCCTTTTAGAAAGGTCAGATTGGCATTGTGTTCAAATTGTTCTTTTAGTAATAAAATCAGTGGCTAAGAGTGAAGACTGATGTCAGGAGCCCTAGAACTTCCTCTAGAAATCAAAAAGCTTCTAAAGACTTAATTGGTGTGTGATTACTCTTAACACATACCTTCATATCTGAAAAGGGTACTACTTTTATTCATGCAATGTTAAAGGGGCGAGCTGTCTGCTGTGAAATTCTCATGAAGCTTGAGAAGAGAAAAGAAATAAACAAGAAGTCATTACATGCAAAACATTACAAGGAAGTCACAGAAGACATAGCAAGGCCTCACAATTAACACATACTTAAAAATAAACATGTTACTATAGCGTTTGACTTGTTATCTTCACTTTCTGTGGCTTTTGATAACAACAACAAAGTGATAAACTTCAATATGGACGGCAGATCAAAGTTCAGAAAGCAGTTTTATAGTGATTTCTGTGGCGCTATATAAGAAAAGAAAAACCAGCACAACTTCCCAGGGGAAACAGGATCTAGTTTTCTTCTCTCATGTTGCTGTAGGCACAGGATAAGCACATTATCAAAAAGTTTCAAAAGGTTGCAAGTAGAGAGGAAACAATCACGGTCTTATCAAAACATTTGTGTATACAGTTAATCTGTAAATGAGGTGTGCTCATAGCTGTGAATTTAATTGAATCACATGTTCATAAAATTGTCCTACAAAAGCCTAACTGCTGAATATAAAACTATTTTGTAACCCGTGAGTTCTACCTTGACCTCTGCTTCGTAAGATTTTTAATCCCAACTCATTTTTTATTTCCAACATACACAATCTAAACTGATAAAAATAACAGCAAATTATTCAAGTCAATGCAGTCTCCCCAAAACACAAATGAGATTTGTGCCAAAGCTGATGTAATATTTAATTTAACCCCAGGTGTCTTTGCAGTCTTTGCAATTTAAAGGTCACCTGTTGATGGATTTTTGAGAATTCTTGTTTTCCTGGGGGCTTGAAGTAGTTTTGTATTTTTTGGCAAAACGTATTTGTCACACTACAGCTCTGAAAGCCATGTTCTGTCTATTACAGTGCCTAAGGCAAGCACGGGAACATCCTACTGCAAATAATACCACTGAAGTTGTCCTAGGACTGTTTCATTTACTAGCAGTTATGCAATCTGTATGGACTTGAGGCAGAGCCACAGGGAAACAGAGAGAATTTCTTACAGTAGAGAATTAGATATGCATTTCCCACATCCTAAGGAAAATATGAATGATCAGAGGGGTGTTAACATTGTTACTAAATACTAGGAAGGAGATCAGAAAACCTCCTGACCATTCGCTTTGTCTTTATTAGAAGAGTGGTGTTAACAGTTTTGCTATGAATCTATCACAGCTGGTGAAAGCATTTGGTATCCCCAAAAGATATAGGCAGGAGATAAGAATACCAACAATGCTATGGTTGCATTAGAGATGTCACATACTGAAACCATGAAATACATGGTCATAATTACTACATGTAAGATTTTTAAGCAAATTCCCAATCCTAAAATCCAATTTCCTTAAAATCATCTATCCAATAAAAACAAAGTAATTCCTTTACAAAGGAAACATGCATTGTTTAAATTAGTCTAAACCTAGGAAACATGAGCGCTACAAAAAGACGATAATCAATTTCATTTTTTATAATGGGATTCAGATGCAAGCCCAAATCTTGGCATGCAGCTAAGGTATGAAGTCTAAATTTTTCTAATAATGATGAGGCATAGTTGAGGTTTTGTGGAAAGGCTAGATTCTGAAATATTCTGTGCAGAAAATGGACATCAAATTAGCATTGGTACCTCCCTTCAATAAAATCCAAAACTAGAAGCTGAAAGGTTTTGCTGCTTGACTCAATAGCATCTTCTAGCTATATAAAAGAAAAGCAGAGAATATTTTCTACCAATTTAAAATATCTAAAATACCTAGTATGAAATGCTGGACAAGTGTGTTCCGTAGAATGTCAAGAACTAGGACAATATTTTTGGTACTAAATGAAAACAGTAGGAAAAAATGGATTATTTTGTTTCTTTATGAAGATAGCTCAGCTGCTAAAATTAGTTTTGTGGTAATATTAAATATATGTATGTATATTTGGTAACCCTTATAATAAGAAGCTGTAAGTATTACATATTCCAAATGACACTTCATACGCAAGACACCATGATATATATTGTTCATGCTTGCCTGGAAAAGATATTATTTCCACAGAAACTATTGCAAAGAAAAGGTACTTGCTCCAGAGCTTAAGATACCCAAAATACAGTCTTCCAGGATATGTCTCACAAATAAAGAAGCACATGTTTCTAAGCTGGGAACCCCCTATATAAAAGTAAGCAAACACCACTTTCTAACCCCATCCTCTGATTTGAAATTATACTCACACAAAAATCCTCTTTTGTGGAGATTTATGAGCTGAGTTTCAGTATCTAGGAATGATATTCCTAAGCAACCTGAGGTGTGTGAACATAACATTCTTTTTCAACACCTTAGGTTCACAGGCAATGAAAACAAAACAAAATACCCAGAGAAAATTCTGTTTGCATTTCATGTTACTGGAAGTTCAAAAAACAATTAAACACAAAATATTTGAACTGTACAAATTAAGTTAGCTCTTATCTGGACTAGTACTGAACCCAAGCCAAAATTCACTCTTTCCCATTTGATCTAAATTAAAAATATCAATAATCTCCAAAAGTGATAGAAAAAAAAATTATGAATGAGAAAACTGCACGTATCAGACATGATAGTGTCAAATCTTGGTCATAGATCTGATTTTGGCACAGATGTTCATTCTGTATTGTACAATTAAACAAGAAAAAAAAAGAAAAAAGAAAAAGGAAAAAAAGAAAAAAAGAATGTTTGCATTCCTATGCTCTGCCAGCAGCATAGGAATGAAGAACTTAACAGAATCTCAAATCCCTGTCCAGTGTCTACCTGTTTTTGCAACAGTTCTTCAGAATTTTCTGGATAGTTCATACTTAGGTTATCACATTAGATGCTCAAAAGTCTCTAAGCTGCATTTTAGCTTGAGTTGACCCTTATGTAGCTGTTTTGCTAACTTCTCTTTAACTATAAGCACTAGGAGACATGAACTGAGTATATTCCCATATTTATATATATATGTAAATTCCTACAGTCTACTAGTAGAGGAAAAGGTTTAGGAAGGTCAGCCCAGATCAAACAGAAAGGGTAACAGTTGTTGGCCCTTCATTAATATCTGTGAACAGATAAAAAAGGACATTATCTGGACATGGACCAAAGGAGATTCCTACGCAGATACCTCCAGGCCTTCTGCCTAACTTGAGGAGAAAGACAAGACTGTTTTCACAGTTGTTTTCACAGCTTACTATTAACCAGAATGCTCCTCCTTCATTCTGCTTCTTTCCTCTGGTTATATCCTCCTGTTGCTTATTTTGCATTTCCTCTGGCACTAAGTTAATTAAAGCAACTTGCAATCCAATGGTAGAAAATGAAACCAGAATTATCAATAGCTTTTTTCTGGATTAGCAAATTGACCTAGTTGCAGCATGACCTGGTGCAGCTCTAGGTGATATATACACACCTGAACATATAACTCTGTGTGTGTATATATATATGTTCAGATATGTACCGCCTTACAGTCATATAATCACTCAACTAATTGCTGATCCCTCTTAAGTTAGTATAATACACATATTATCAGGATCACTTATGGCAAAGGGAGACTACTGAAGGTTTTACAGCCACACAGTAATGCTTGTCCTTCAGTTTACAGTGAGCATGGGGCAAGGGTTACAAAAGTAACAGGATTCAAGAACTGATTGTAGAGGATGGCAACTCAGGGAATGAAGTTAGTAGCAGCGTAACAGACCACGCACCAAGACTGTGTGCGAGGAGGCCCTGCAGCTGCTATAGGGAATGGCCCTGGGCAAAGAGCAATGAAAGGGAAAGGAGAGAAGAGGAGAGATGCAGCTGTTCATCCTCAGCTGAATAGCCTGAAGGTGCAAAACTTACCAATTTCATAAGAGTCATTAGTAGTTCAGGGCAGTCTTCTGCCACTGTAGGCATCTGTTTACTCCACTCTCAAAACCATGCACCACTTTCCACCCAGGCTTATGGCAAATAGTTAAGTTTAGTTTGCTTAGGGTTAGTGTAACATCTGTGACTATTCTCAGTCCTTGCCCTGATGCTTTTATAGCTATTTCTCCTAGTTGTAGTTCCAAACCTGGGATGTGGCTTCTCTTCAATACTGAGGTTGTCCCTGGGTAAGGTGAAAACGTGAAGCTTTCTAGGGGCCGGTTTTGGGTGTACGGTCCAGTTATCAGTCTTCCCGTGATGGTAACACCACATTTTCCTGCAAGGGGAGGTACCTAGCTGCATGATCCAAGTGTGATTAACTTACTGCCTTCAGTGTCTACAGCATCCCATGCTCCTTTTCCATTGCGATAACAGACTCATCACATCAATCGTGGAGTCAAGTGCTTAACCACAGCCTTGTCTCTGGGATTTCCATGGGGTTATAAGAGGAATGCATGTAGCTGCTTTCATGAATGCCTTATCTATGGGACTTCCCATGGGAACTTGTTCCTTATTGAGACAACTTACAATTTCCCATAGATGGGAGCCCCACTTAGAGGTATTACACTGTTGTGTAGTTGTTGTTGTAGTGGTCCATTCCACCCTTATACTACTATGCTGAGATCAATAAGGGAGGTGGAAAGTACATTGTACTCCATCTAAAGCACACTAAGTTTGCACTTCTTTATTCTTAGAGTATGATCCATTATTAGATTGTATTTCTTGGGGCAAAGGAAAAGTAGCAAACCACATGTTTAAGCCAGCTGCAGTTGATAGAGCAGTGGCAGCTAAGATGAGGTGCACATTCCCTATACTTCTAATTATCTCTACTCCTGTGAGGGTGTGGAACATGGACCTTCAGGTGTTCACTTTAAGGGATCAATATAATGTACTTGCCAAGATTCCCAGAGCAGTTTACCTTCCCTGAGATTGGCAAACACGTCCTTTGCCATGTATTGTGCCATTGTTTGGCAGAAACGGCATGTGTCTACAATTTGCTTTGCCGGAGCTTTTGGCCATCCTCCCCTTGAAACCTGTTGAAAAAAATGATAGTTCCCAGTGTGTCTTAGCTATTTGTGTCACCGTATACCTAGCTATTCTGCCTCCAGATTTTGTAATATATTTATTCTAGTCAAATGATCAGCCGTCTGAGTCCACTTTGCCTCAAGATTTTTAGGTTTTTGGTGGACGGGCACATGTCCTATAGATATGTTTTTAGTTTGAAGTGTATTGTAAGTCTTTGCCACCTCTACCACTTACTTACCAACCGCTATTCGCCCAATTCTGTAGCCACTGGTTGTCACCAGTCCATATGTAGCATGAGAGTTCATATGGACGCGAGCGGCTCGTTGTTCCAGGGTCTTCTCCATGGCCTAAAGCTCTGCTAGCTAAGCTGTGCCATTGATTTCCTCAGTGAAAACTTCTCTCAACACTACAGCTTGTACAGCTGCTGCTTAACCTCTCTATTTTTTCCCCTGAGTGCTGTTACCCTCTACGCAGAAGGGTTAACACTTTACCATTTAAAATCATTTTTAAAATAGGATTTAGGCACACAGAACTTGATTTCCTTTTCTTGGGTTAATGGCTTGGTGGTTGCACTTCATAGGCTGCTAATAGCACAGAGTGTAGTTCCTTTGAGAGCCTTGCCAGGATCTAGAGCCAAAGGTAATAGGATAATCCTTTTTACTTTGCACATTTTGTTGCCGTAATCCCCACTGATATCCCATATCACCTATGCCTATATGTAGTGTAAATGAGTGTATAGGGTATATAAGTCCCATAGACTGTAAGTAAAAAGTTCATCTTTTAAAGTGCTTTATGATGTTTCTGTTCACAACTCCATATTGTATTTTCCTTCAGCAAATTGTGCAAAGGTCTTACCAGGATATTCAATCCAGAAATGTATGACCTCCAAAAGCCAGAAGCTCATAATAAATCCTACAAATCTGTTTGCATCTCTGCTAATATAGATTCTGGCACAGTTTTGCAACCTCCTACCCATTAGGCAGCTAAAAATGTAACTTCTTGGCTTGGACCTTGCAGTTTCGAGTTAGGAATACTAATATTTATTTCCTGTAAATGGTAGCAAATCACACTTAGACTTTGGAGAACCTCGTCTGATTAGAAAATAATTCTAACCTAATTCTAAATTAATTCTGATTAGAATATAAATTGTAAAAATGTTATTTCAGGTGGTAGATTGACTGATTCTAGTTCTTCAGTTAACAGAGCATGAGCAATGGTTGGAGTATGTTTAAAGCATTGAGGTTGGTGATTAAAGGTGTATTGTGTTGCAACCCTATGAAAAGAAGTTTTGTCTTGTTCTTGTATTGGAGTCAAAAAGAGCATATTTAATATTTGCATATATAAAAAAACACATTCCTTTCTTGTATTACCTGTGTCTACGATGCTAGGAACAGGGGTTGTTAAAGGACCAGAAGGACCATATGCTTTATTTAAAGTCCTACTCTAATTGTTTGACTAATTCTGTCACAGGTTTTATGTTAGCAGCAGGCAGCTTATTCTGAGAAATATCATCTAATTTGCTGCTAAGCAGGAGTGGGGCTAGTTGTAGCGGATTTGTGATCTTAATCATGTGAAGATTCATAGGTGTGCTGATCTATCATTGAAACTTGCACTCTCATATCAATTAAAAATATTGTAGTTTACTTCTCATTTACAGTGGCCAACATTTCCAGACTCCGGTTCCGTGTAGCTGCAGCCAGGGCAGCAGAGTTGAGCCAGCTCCCCTGTTCACTGCAATCACTTCGTTCAAAGTGTTAGGCTCTCTAACTTCCCATGTGTGTGGGAAGCTGGTGTGCGTCCTGATAGCTGTGCTTGGATTTCCCCAACTAATCGTTTTAGCCCCACAGCACTGCCTCATTAATTCCTTATCTAAGCATTTTGGTGACATGATGACACAACTCAATTTGTGTAAAGACGAAGAATAGGACAACAGTGATAATGTAGATTTCAGCCGAAAGGTGTAAGAGAAGGTTAAGAGAAATTCTTTACTCAACTCAACTACTAATATAAATGACAGTTTAATTGGCTTCGTTAGAACCATTGCATTCATCTTCAGCTATTGCACATGTTGCATAAATGCTTGATTTCAGCTTTAGCTTCTCCACAAATTACAAATTAAGAATAAGACATAAAAGAACAGTATGTTTGTGATAGCATATCCCTTATAAAGAGTAGGACTTAAATCAATGTAATATTTATTTTGTACAGATGTGATAGCATGCACAGGTTAACAGGAAAAGTAMCAGAGAGGTCAAAAGGGTGTTTTTAAGTAATATTATGTGACGTCAAGATTGTCCTCATGTTGTTCTTCCAGAAGTTTTTAGGAACGAACTGAAGCTACTCAGCAGCTGGCATTTATATATCTGATGTTCATACTTTGCTCAGCACATAGTTCAGAATGGTATCAGTCARCTGTTGACTGTGAGACATGTTGCAATCAAACACAAGAAAATGTATTTGTACAGAAAAGCAGTTAAATTTTTTACCCCATGSAAAGTTATGAAAATTTGTATGCAATACCATAAAAATCATACTATGCAGTTGCCCTCTTTCTTATCAATGGAATTAGAACTAATTGGTAACTTCCATGCATATATAATATATGGTTGTTCATGTAACTACGCTGTTCTTCAACTCCTTCTCAGTTCTTAGAAATAGAATAGTATTCTTACTCTTTTAAGTGATCTATTAAGGGGGATATTAGTGCAAAATTATCAGATTTCTATGAAATTAGCACTCAGTGTTTTCATTTGTATTTTTAGGATGAAAGTGCAGTTAAATTTGAAAAGCAGCTAGAGTCAAGTAGTCCGGATAGAACACCCTTTAAAAAAAATTTCAAAATTTGGGTCAGATTTTTTTTCTTGTCTAAACTTTCATCAGTTTCAAAACAACCAATCTGACACTTTTTACTGGTAGGTCCGCTGATGATTTCTTATTTTAGATATGAAATAAGTAGCTTGAATAGGGTGTTTCATAAAGATCAACTTAACTACAGTAGTAGTAAAATTTAGATCTTAACAAATGTGGTGTCCAAATAACACATAAGCATTCAATGCCTAAGAGTATTTCATATTCAGTAGGAGTAATTAATATTAATTAAATTAATTAACATCTTAGTCTTAACTATATTTCTTCGGAGGTGGAACTGAGGATCCTAAAATCCAAGCTGGAGAATAGAAGAAATTGAAATATAAGTGGTAATATGAAGAACTACTAAATATGCCACCTTCTATAAAAATATTCCTTGATTTTAGTTGAAGATAAATCCTTTGAATAAAGTATTTTTAAGAAATGGTACAAAAAACAGAACAGACCAGAACTTGTCTACTGGAAAAGGGAGAAATATATAGAACTGAGTTATATTTACTAACACAGTCTTAACCATATTAGTGAGTAAGGCCTGAAGACTAGGATTCTCGAAGTATACAATTATTTATTTCTCTTAACTTTAAATATTTCAAAAAATAGGCTTCTTGGAACATCAACGTGGTCATTTTTAATGAAATAAACATTTCATATAGAAAGCTGAAACCAAATATTTTCTGAACCATTAGACAATTGTCGTTTACTTTAGTGGAGGCAGAATTTGGCTCAGGAAAACACATGCACTTAAAATAGACTGATACAAATATAAACATAGGGAACATACATAGATTTTAAGTGTTAGAAAATGATTACGCAGCAGATTTTTCAGTGAACAGTAGCATTTCTGCTCATTTGATTTAAAAAAGGTAAGTTATGTGTTTATTTCTTGGAAGATAAAGAAGGGAGAACATATTGCAAACTGAAAGTCATTTTATACTTAAGCTGATATAGTGAATATAGGCATAGATATAGTATTTGCATGTAAAAAAAGTGATCTGGTTTGTTGCAAATGTAGCTGTAGCATTCTAAGAAATGGAGTATTTGCTTTCACCCGTAGAGAACCTCTCTTAGGAGTGCAACTCTGCAGAGTTTGAAGTTGCCTTTGACAATAATCTGACAATCTGTCTGACAATAATCAGAGTTGTTCAAATCATGCACATTTTGTAAGAAAAAGGAGTAAATTAAAACTTGTTGTTATGTGAAGAAAGCACAGGGTAGAGTATTTGGGTGTTCTGCCAGTTTTTTAAAGTTTCCCATTAAGTATAATTTTAAGATAATGTCAGGGACTGTTTATAGTACTTTTAGTAGTATTTTACAACAAATGCATATAAGCCAAAGATGAGTCATTATGTTAAAACTGACATCTTAATTTCAGGGTGATAGCATTTTTTTATAACAGAAATATCATTTTTCAGCCATATATAGTTCTGAACAACATGCTAAATGGAAGATTTTCAAAGTTTTGTAGCCTGTTTCTTAGAGAAATTTTCATTGTGGGCAACGTACTACCTACTTAAACAAAATTTTAAAAAAATGTAAAAGGGAGAAAAGCACCGGATTCATTACACTGTYGCTGTGACCTAGAGTCCTAAGCATGGTACTTGGAACTGGAATTTGGTGGTGCCCAAAGCTTTTGTACTGTAAGGGGTCAGTTCTCTGCAATGTATTCTTCTGAAGTAGCATATCCACTCTAAAATACATAAAACACGTCTTTTTTTTTTTTTTTCTTTTTTTTTCCAGTCTGAATGAAGAGCCCTACCCCTCTTGGTCATCCCTTGAACACAAAGTGTGCTATAACTTTTACCATCCCTGTTGCTCTCCTTCAAAACTTTCATAGTTCTGTTATATTATTTGTTAGAGTGAGACAGGACTGCACACAGATTTCAAACTGTGGGTGAACTGTAGGTTTGTGGGYGAACTGTAGGTGGTATAATGAAGTTCTTGATTTTCTCTGTTCCTCTCCTGAGAATTCCATTCCTCTGATTCACTTTTATTGACTGTATATCGAGATCATATATACCATATCATCAAGAGTTCATTCTGAGTGGTGATAATATACTAGTGGCKATTGTGAATCAGGATTACTTTTCTCCACATGCACTTTACATTTTCCTATGCTAAATTTTATCTGCCATTTTATTGCCCAGTCCCTTATATTCCATGTTGTCTTTAATAGCTTTGTAATATCAGCCAACTTTTTCATATCACTGCTCGCTGTCTCCATATCCATAATTACATGAGACAAGATAGGTCCCATCAGTTCTTCAGGACTTTACTAGTGAATTCCTTCCATTGTGAAAACCAAAATTTAAGTCTTATAACTTTTAACTGGTTGTTTTTCCATGCAAGAACTTTCTTATCCCAACCCTGTTWTCTCATGACTGTTTAACTGAATTGCAGCTCTCATGCAAGTATAGGTAACTGGAAATTTTTAAAGGCATCCTGCAATTTGGGACCTAAAAGCCAATAATTTTGCCTGATGATTCTTTACCTGCTTTTCTAGCCTTTGGGGAAAAAAGAAAAAAAAAAAGTACCCCTAGGGATTTATAAGGAAGGCCTATAGGAGAGCAATTTCTCGATTTAGCAATAATAAAGCTGTAGAAAACATAGTGTGCTCAAGAGAAAAGACTACATYTTTTTTCTTAAGGAAATTAAGGAAAATTAAGGAAAAACAATGAAGAAGTTACTAAAATAGGCTTGACTGGTCAGAAGATAGAGGGAGAAGTGAAAGTTATTAGATAAGGTTAAAAAAGTCTATAAAATTATTTAAAAATATCTCTGATGTCTAGAATTGGTATTAAAATAGCTACAAGTATGTTACTGAAACTATTACTGAACTAAAAAGTTTAAGGTTACTAAAATAACTTTTGGAATAAAGTCAGTTCACGTTCCAGGAAACAATTATCAGTTTGGGTCAGAAAAATAAAGACAGGAGAATTAAGGATATCTAAAAATATCTGACACCACAGAACATGCTGAATGATAAAGTGGGARGTATCATACAAACAGTAGTAGTTCTAAGGGTTGGGTAAGAGAATGGAATTCACTCCTGCCTCTGTACCGGGATCTGAGAGAGTCTCTGTACTAGCCTTGAGACTTAGTTACTAAAGTTTTTTGTGTGAGGATATTTCTCCACAGTTCTTCTTTTCCATGAGAATGAATACTATGCTTTCTTAAATTATTTTCTCCATACTTTTCCCTTTCTTGGTATACAACAGCGAAGTATTGGAGAACTGGGCCTGTACAATAATATTGAAAGGCTGCATATCGAAATACTGCAAGGCTACATGTTTTCCAGTGTTTGCCAGAAGTGAAATACAGTGTGYCCTGTACCCTAGGATCTAGAGCAGAACACTAGGAGGTGTAAAACAGAGTCTTCGCTGCCGTATTGTGATAAGCAGCATTCCTTTGGGGGTAGGATTTGCTAGGCAGTCTAAGCAAGATATGTACAGGATTTCTCATGGGTTTTAACAAGAGAAATGTGCCTAGTTCCTCTAAAATCCCATAAAAATATAAGTTTCATGACTGAAATAATGCAATAAATGAATTCCGTTAAATTTTCATATAACTTCTAGCATAAATATATAGAAATAGAAAGTCCTTGTCTTTTCTTATTTCACTTTTCTTTCCTGATTTATTTTTTGGACATTTCAGCCTGCCTGCAGAAGGTAGCATATTGTTTTGATAACCACTAGGTTTATGTGCTGTAATGAACATAATTAATATGAAGCCAGAATTGCTTAAAGGAATTAATGCATTTGCAAGAGCAAAGGGTAAATAACTGGAAGGTAGTGAGATAACGTGAGTATTTTAACACAATTCTAAATAGTTTTGCTAGATAAAATCCTAAAAGAAGTATGTCATCCAAATCAGCAGCATACCATAGAGTTTTGACTCCCTTCTTCATGTTAGTTGGTGGAAATTTTAGGCTGACTAAGGCTATTCATAAAAAGCCATTATTCAACTAAAAAAAGTAATAAGATGTTTCATATCATATACTTTTAAGATAGGCTGTGAAGAAAAAATATTAATTACTGAAATTCTGAGATATCTTGTTAGAAACAAGTGCCACACTAGAATCTGTTACCAAAAAAAAAAGAAAAGGCAGAATGAAAAAAAATTCATTCTGCTTGTGGCAGAGATTATGTTGCAAATGTTGGATCCTGAGCTTAATGATCATAAATTTTGTTTTGAAAAAAAATGTGAAATTTAAAAAGGAAAATTGCTCTTGTTCTTTAATTTCTTCTTTCTGAAGGGTATGCAGTTGCTGTGCATCAGGTAGCAATCAGAGATGCATGTTGCACTAGAGAGCAAAACCAAGATTAACTTCATTAAAATGTTCAGATTTTTATTTGTTATTACTTTACAAGGCTCTTGACTCCATATCACAGGTGAAAGAAGAAGATGAAGGTAACAGTTTAACATGTAGCACAGGCAGTAATCATTTCATTTCAAGTCATCTCAGCTAGTTGTGATTTGTTCTATTATAAAGGAGAATGTATGGTGATAGTATACATAATGTTGGAAATCTCATCCTTATTTGCTCTGGGTAGTTAGGTCTGTCTTATTTTATGTGTTTTTCTTTAGAATATTATAAATTCCTATGAGAAAGTCTAGAAATTACTACACATTAATGATTTGGTGATCCTGATGACTGTATTTAACGAAACCTTCCTTTTTATTGACTGCTCGAAATTTTTCTGAATTACTACCAATTTCTTTGTAAAGTGATTTTTAACACTATGTTCAACATTTGATTGATGATTAACTGGCTAATGAAACAACAGTAACCATTTTCTAGAGCTTTTCCTAAGCAGGTATAGAGTTTTGAAAGATGTTAGCAGTCACTGATTAGGTGAGTATGTGAGAAGCGTCTATGCCTTCTGAAAAGACTCACATACATAGATATATATAGAGATATATATTCTCAGGCTCAGAGTTATATATTCTCAGAAATATGCCTGAATATTATCCGTTAATTGTACCATTATTATCCATGTTAGCCATTATTTATAGGGATAGCCTAACAAGTCTACACTAAATAATATTTTGAACTGTAATGTGCTAAGGCAGGTTACCTTACAGTTATACACTTGAATGAAAAATAAAGATTGCAAGAACAATTTAAGCTGCATCAGGTATTACCTGCCCTATCATGACTTCAGTCACTATAGTAGTTTCTTTGTACAGGTCTCTACTATCTCACATCAGTATGTTTTGCTGTGGAATACATCTTTCACTCTCTCCACTGAATTACACTTCATGCAGTTTTATGAACAGTTAGTATTTAGTAATACAGACAATCTAAGAGGATATTCAACAGGGGAGAAGAAGAAACTTCATCCTGACATACCAATGAAGCTGATACCTGCTGCCTTTTATTGACATATCATCAATATGGGTTCAGTTCCCTCATAGCGTAGAAAGAAAGCAAGCAATGGACTTGTGCTTGTGCAAAATGTCTGATGGGGCAGGCCTATGAGCCAGCAATGAGTCAGACTGTCAGTATTTTTGTGCGTGTACAGTGATCAGTGGTCATGGGAAAGGGGGAGGAGAAGGATAAAGGCATGAATGAAAGTCAGATAGCGTCAATACCTATAAATACTTGGCATATATACCCTCTTAGAAGTAGAAGAAGGCGCTTAGAAGCCTCTGCATGGAGCTGGGTGTTCAGAGAAACCTGTTTGCTCTCCATTTCTTCATGCAAGTTCCACTGTTTCACTCTGCAGCGCTGACTGCTTGCAGCTCACATGAAAACAAAGAGAAGCCGCATTGAATAATGTACCTCAGCATGATTTACAAATTTGATTGCCTCCAGGGCAAACGGGCTAATTGCTCGGAAGCATTAATATCAGTGGATTGTTCCAAAGTTTTACGTAATGCACGAATAATTTACTATCTTGAACAAACTATTACTCACTTTAGCAAGGGAGCCATTCAATAAATATTTGATACCTGTATCTAATTGGTATTAATTATTAAAGCACGTTAATATTCTTTCATTTACATCCTTTATAATGAATTAAAGTTGTAGCTCTCTAAACTATAAGGTAGCAAGGACTAATCCAGTACTGCCAAGGACCTGAGGATCTCCTCTGCTTCTTGTCTGGCATACTTCAGCTGGATACAAGATTGGGTGAAACTGAGCAAGTGGTTGTTCTGTGTCTCAAAAGCATAAAGACATTCAGCTTGCCCTTCTCCTTTCATGGGAAGGCCTTTCATTTTCTAACAAGGATATTTTAAAATAACCTATTTCCATTGATTAATTCTGCTCTTACCATGTCTCTTAGAACTCTAAGCTATGACTCAGCTGGCAGTAGAAACTACGCATATGATATTGAGAGCAAATTTGTACTTACTTTGATATTCACACCTCGCCGTTTTTGCGATTTTGAAGATTTTGAACAGATAGGTAGGAAGCGCTGAGTGGTTTCATTGGTGAACATTCTTACTAATTATAGTGGAAGGAATGACTTTTGCTAAATGAAAAAAATAGAGAAAAATGTTTGTTATTGCAGATCCTTATAGATCAATGAGCTTGAAAGTGTATCGCTAATAAATACGTAGTGATAAGTATGGTGGCCAGGCAGGAACTAGCAGAGTCTATAATCAGCAATCACATTCTTGTGAAGTTTTTCAGTGTTCATACTTGTGATGATAAATTCACAGCAAACTAATGTAATTAATGTAAAATGTGTTTGACTTGTGATGAAACATCCAAAATTAGTAAATCAGTTACATTAATATTCATTACTAATCTGCTTTTTACAATCTCTTCTTCAAGTAGTGGCAGCTAATATATCATCCCTTGTGTATATTGGGACTGTTGGAATTGACTTACGTTTAATCTCATTACAGGTATCTGGATGACGCAGTATTTTGTTTGAAATAACTCTTTGTGTGTTGGATCATTATTATATGTGTATTTCCAACTTATCTCTATGATAAAATTCTGAGTTAGCTCTAACTACCAATTTTCCCCAAGTTTTTCCTTCACAGTTAGAGAGTTGACTTTTCCTTTGTTCAGGAGGTCACCATTAACTTTGCTTGGGCACACTTCATGCATCAGTTCTGTTCTTGCTTTATTTTCCTTGAGCTGCTGCTCCACACAGCTGTTTTCCTAAAGCTAGATAAGGGAGCTTTTCCAATGATCTCAGCAGATTTCAAGATTGCTGTTCATTCATAAAACACATACATTTAGTAAGGGAGAACCACCTTTCATAACCCTGGAGACTTATATGTCATGTCTTTAGAAGAGAAGGGCAACAAGCTTGTTAAGTGCTTGGAACTAGGAAGCTAGGAATTCTTTTTCAGAAGAGGACAGTGGTTTTACCACAGCTCTCACTGCTTCGTGGTGGGATGAGACTTAGCTGGACATGTGTCTGTCTCCAGAGGAATCCCCCAACACCCGTCTGGGGAAATCCTCTTGATTCTCCTTCTCCTCTAGTCAGAGGTTTGGACTACAAAGTGTTTTGTGTGCTGACACAACTGGCTACTTGAAGCAGCTATCTCCAGTGAAGGAGCCATGTTTGAAATGTGTGCTGGCCTTGTGTGCCTCTGACTAACCACCCCTGACACCGATGTAATACCTGCAAGTAGTTTGAGAATCATTTTTAGATCAATATGTGATTATGTGACAGCATCCTTGATTCCTTTGATCAAAACTGTTTCACTACAACCTATTACAACAGGTTTGAGGATTATAATTTYTGAGAAGCCAGACTGACATGCTTTCAAAATTCCTGTTAATTCCTGTACCATGGGCAAAATATGTCAGTCTCAAACCTGATCTTTAGGCAGTCAAATATATTCATTTTCACTAACATGTTCACTTAACCTGAGAAGGATGCAGAGTTTGGTGTATAGACACTTCCATAATATTTAATGTAATAATATACAATTTGTTTTGAATTTGAATTTACAGCATGTGAAAATAATTGAGTTGCTCTGGACTTTCATCTTCAATTTTGAGGTAGCTTGAGAGTTTTCCAGCCAGGTGGGTAGGCCTTGCTCTGAAGTCTACCTGTTAGGAGGTTTTTATTGCTAGATCAGATTAAACCATGAGCTGGCGTAAATCATGACTCTAAAGCTTGTCCGCTTCTGTGAGACTTGGTAAATTGATCCAAGAGCTCCTTGCTGCTGATCCACTCCTGACCATGTGAATTAAATCTTCCTTCTCACCACACAAGCTGGGGCATGTGTTAAATTTTTTTCAGGGCTGATTTTACTCAGCTCCATCAGAAAACTCTGCATCGTTGTTGTATGAGAGAAAACTCTCTCCTTAGAGGTGTCTGCTTCCTCTTTTCCCCTAATACAAAAAGGTCTGAGAGCATTATAACCATTTTCTTTATGCACTCCTGAGAGATTTAAGGAGGAGCTTCTGAGTTTTGGGGAGATCAATGCTAAAAGTGGAAAGTTCCTTAGCTTCATATTCCTCACTCCTAGGGTAGTTCTTTATCTCACTCATTAAAAGGTGTTTTTCTGTTTTGTCCATTACTGAAGTCCTCTTCTTAAATGACACATTAAAGGTGCATTAAAGGAGAGCAGTAGTTTTTAGTGATTGATGACTGATGGACTTATGTAAAATGGTAGTTCCCAATGTAACTTTCAAAGGACAGAAACAAAGGTCCATGGATAAAAGTCTTTTTCTTGGACTTAAGACTGAGGATACTGCATGTGAAAGAAATACAGGTATTCTATAAATATCAGTGACTGCTGCATTCACTTCTTTTCAGAATATGTATGGAGAAAAAAAAAAACCAACTTTGCTTTTTATTTGAAATCAAATTTAATCTGCAATAGAGAAGTTACATGAAACAGCTGAGCCAACTTAATAACTACAGCCGCTGGAAGGGGGAGTCACTTTCCCTGGCTCTGCTTCCAGCTGCCCCATTCTATCTCTTCCTTTCCACCACCTTTAACACTTGCTAGAGTTTTCCATGATTGATTCAGCTTTATAATGTAACAGCAAATACATGACTAGGGACAGAATAACAGAAGTACCATGGGCTCATGCAACAGCAAGATAGGCTTTTATTGGAGGTAAGCCTTGAGATCTGCTCAGTTTGTTTTAAGTCAGTCCGCTCTGAGGACTCCGTTCTTCTTCTAGATCCTATGGCAGTGAAAAGCACGTGACAACATCGCTTTAGTACTGCTGTGGCACAAAATCTTTGGCCTGGATTCAGGTGCTAGCAACAAGGATTGCGTGCTCAGTATGTTATTGAGCAAGCCAAAAGTTGGAGTAGTGTGTGGCTAGATGTGGTTCTGCCGTATTTGCCATGCTGTGGTGAGAAAAGTCTATTTTTGACTCATAATTCCTCAATAGGATTCCTATGGAGTGATGTTTAGGAACAAAACACAGCGTTGATGCCATATTTTCTTTGAAGATGCTGAATTAATCTCCTTGCTTTACCAGAATAGTAGATTAATATAAATATTAGTAGATAAAGAAAGAGAATGCACAATGTGTTCTCAATAGTTCTTTCAATTAGATATATTGAATCTTTTTCATTTACTCTTATATTTTTGAATAAGATGTAAAAATTAATATTGTATAACTTTAATGTGGACAGCCTATACCACATAGCATGCTGTGATGTTAAAATTGTAATGAACAATAATTTATATATATTTTTGTATCATTTTTTTCCACTTAATATACATCAAAAGTTCTAGGCATAAGAGGAAATAGTTTAATCATAAATGTTTTCCATTTTAACTTGCTGCTGTAAAGGATATATATACCAGCAGGTGTAGGTAAGCCCCTCCCATTCAGATACATTCAGGTATAAAAAGAGATATCCCTCTTTTCTTAGAGCAGGAAAAAAAAAGCTAGTGGTAGGAGAGACTTGGATAACTCTTGGTTAGAATTCTTACCTCTAACACTGCATCAACAAACAAAAGTTTAGGATTGCACAATTAAGGAATTTAGAGAAAAAGAGCAGGTGGACTTCAAGCAAATATTTAGAAGTGGATTTTTTTTTTTAAGAAAAAAATGGGAATCAAGATAATCAGAAGCAATATCAAGTCATATTGAGCACAGATTTCTTATTAGGCAGAAAGGGTGGAACTGAGAAAGAAAGTTTAAAATTGAGGCAAATCTATAGYAGAATTGTTGATGACGAGGGCAGAGACACGGAAGCTCCGTTAAGCTGTGATGTTGGCCTGACTGCTTTGCGGTCTGGGGGAACCAGTGGAAGTCTCCTACTCGGCGCTGCAACCGCAGCATTTGAAACATTCCAAGACATGGTCAATCTTCTAGAGAGAAGAAATAGAAACAACAGAAGTAGCACTAGTCCTGGACTCAAGTTATTTGCCTTCAGTTGGCATGAAGTTCATGTACCCTATGTCATTTCTTTCTGGATCCTCATGGCTCTTGGAGTTCATCTGGGTAAGTGAATTATTGTGTATTTACTTCGTTATTTTGAGTAGGCGTCCTTATGATATTATGAGATTATTAGGGTGGGTGGGTGTGTGAAACTGATTGTTTTTAGTCGTTTGTGCTAAATTTACATCAATTATAACAAGCTTTAGAGTGGGAAAAACTTCTCAGAACATCTGCACCTGACACATTTATATGACCTGCTAGTGTTTCTTGCCTGAGACCAGACAGGATAATGCCAAAATTTTCCTGAGGAATTTTCATTTTGAGTTTGTCAGTTGGTTTGCCAATGACAAATTAGCCTGAAGAGCTGACCATGTTCAGTGACATGCCAGTTTAGAAGCTGTGCCTTTTAACGTTAAGGATGATACACTTTATTACAGAAGAATGAGGAAGATGAAATTACTGTCACTATAACCTTGGAAAATATCTGAAGAAGTTTATCTTGACATCGCTATTCACTGAGCGTGTGACACTGAGAACTGACTAGTTCTGATCACTGCTCTAATCTCAACTAGCTTTGCTGCAGTATGGGATCACTAATGAAACCTTCATGTTTCTCGTTTTAGTTAATCCAGTTTTGTTCTGAAGTTGACATTGATTTCTCATTAATATCATCTTTTCMACTACCTTGTTTTTAATTATAATTTTACAGAAAGATAAGCAATTAGAGCTTTCTGTTCAATTTATCTGGATAAAATTCATTTAAATATTAATAAAGTAAAATGACAGAAATATATCACTATGCTATCCACTTTGCTCTCAGTAGCTTCTCTATCCATCATTTTAGGATTGGACTAAATGATCTCTGGGGATCCCTTTCTACCTTAACCATTCTGTGATTTTTGTAATTCCATCACTAATCATTTAATGCAATGCTGTGGTAAATGTCATCACTACTCATGACACTTAATTGATTTGGTCGACTTTGATTTAATCTGAAGAAGGAAGGAAGGAAGTGTAACCATTTGGAAAGGGGCAACAGTATTTTGCAATAGATGTTTGATTTAGCAGAGGAAGCAACTCATTAAATCATACAGGAAAATTAAGAAATACACACATATCCCTATTATGTTCATTCTTTTGAGAAAATTATTTTGCTATGCATAAAACTGATAGCCTTTTTTGATAACAGTCTTACTKATTCACAGAATATAAAACTAAGAATATACATAAACCTTGGGAATACTTGTATGCCAAGAGGTAGGTATCAACATAGTAAAGATAGGTCACAGATTTTTTCAGATCATTGAGTTGTACTTGAGTACCAAAGTTCTACCAAAGCCCCAGGCTGTATGTCAAAAATTGCCCCTGTGGACCTCGTATTAAGTGGGCGCCCAAGCTCTATTTTTCCTTGACAAGTGAGGGAAAAGTGACTCTGTTACTGTCAGAAAGAGAACCAGCAACCCCGTCAGCAGTTTTCCCTGTATTTCAGGGCATRTTATTCTTTGTAAACATATGCCTACCAAGCAAAATATGCATTCATTGATTTTTTTTTTTTTTAGAGTAATTTCCTTCATTTCTTAATCTACAAAAAAAAAGAAAAAAACCCCAGTTAAACTGTGATTAAAAAAAATCTCTTCTAAGCTCCTTTTTTTTTCTTTTTCAAAGTATTCATGTGAAATGAGATTGTGAATCTCAGTATCTACAAGTGGCTGAGCTCATCAGACATTTCTTTCCTGACGAGACGAGCATGTCTTACAGATTTTTTTTTTTTTTTCTCCTGCCCTACTGTTCCTTTTGCTCCCTTGCACCTGGTCACAACTGCTGCCTCTGCAGGTCTGGTGCTTGTCAGGCCCTCTGATTAGCTGTAGTGCACATGAGCAAGGCAGAAAACGCCCTGACTTTGTTGCTAAACTGGCTTTCGTTTTTCATTTCATGAGCTGACAGCACTCATGGAAAGGTCCAAAACCCCAACACCGGCAGCTGAAGACACAGGGCAGGCTGGAGACAGGAAAGTGAAGAGGACGTGGGTGGAAGGGAGCAAAAACTTCTCTGGCATTAATGAGCATCAACTTAGTTCAGCTTGTGCTGAAGTGTCTTCAGATTGGGCTGTGCCACAAAGCTGAGCTATATTATTTTAAAGAGCATCGTTTTGCTTGGAATAGTTGTCCTGTGGAAGAACAGATGTGATATGCAGCATGTCGTAGCAGTCAGCACAGTGGTGTGCGGGGCATGAGACTTATTACAATTGTTTCCAGTCTCAGAAGCAAGTTTTAATCATATTTCTGAAGTGAAACTGAATCAAATTTGGTTTTGCTTATACTTTCTTAACTGTAGTCTTTCTATAAATCARTCTAAGCTAATGTCTACCAGTAACATTCTTGTAAAGCTTTTCTATGTGATAGAATACAGAGCATGTCACTCCAGAAAGAATATTGCGTTCCAGATCCCTTGCAAGCTGTACAATGTAATTTTGGTATTTCAGTATTTTTCCAATAGATGGCAGTATCTGCTTATTAGCTGTGAAAATTACCATTGACAACACAATATACAAACACAAAGCAATACTCACCAAATATGTTGCTATATACATACTTCAGGCATCTTGATAAATCTTGATAAATAATCCAGTATATTCCTTACCTGATTTTATCTAAAATGATATGCAGTTTTAAATATGAATTATTGAATTTCATTCTTACTGTTTTAAACTGACAGAACTGTTTCATGCTTTCATGGTTCTTTTTCAACTTATTTTCACCATTAAAGGACTGAAGTTGTTTCTCATAATCTGTTAAAWGATTTATCTCATTGTTTAGAGAACTCATATTTGAACTCAAAATTCTTTATGCATATTTTCCTTCTGAGTCAGTTGTTTCACAATTATGTGATAGCTTTGGCTAGTTTAAAACTAAAGGATCATCCAGATTGTACAAGAGAATTTGAAATAGTGAGTACAAGAAGAGTAGAAACTAGGTCTTCTTTATTACTAAACACTGCAGGACAAGATGAGGTGGTTATCTTCGTCTTTGGCCTGTAAACTGAGAAATGAAGTCAGATAACACAGATAATTTTGAATTCAGATAATCTTACTTGAAAGATTAAGATTAAAGTCTRCCCTATAAAGATTTATTCATGGCTTCATGGACACTAGCTATGTTAACAACCTTTGCTTTACTTTCATCTTTCTTTTTTCGTCAGCATACCTCTCTACAGATCCTGAGATCAACTTATGGATTTCTGAGCAGGAAAGCTTGACAATGCTAGTAAATACCTTGATAGGTTTCCAAATTTTTACTTCTGGATACTAGCTTGGTTCTGAGGACGTTAAGAATTGTCTACATTTGAAATTTGTTCCCTGTTACCTCAGGTTGTTTCATCTTACAAGATCTGCATACAAACTAGAATGCTTTGTTGTTAATTTTCTGACATTAAATTGTGATTTTATGACTGGAATTTCCCTTATGCAATGTTACAAGCTCACCTACTTCAAAACAAGTAGAGATGTTTATGCTTCATGAAACACTTCCCCTTATGAAACTGCCAAATCTTGCCACCATTTTCCTACCTTGTTCTGCTGCTTGTAGGCTTTCTGTTCCCCTGTGTTTCCTTTTCTACCCTGGAATCATGGTAGACAGGTGGTCACTGTGCTCTTTAAATGCTGGTCTGAAGGCTTTCTCAAGGTTGCGTCAAATTCATACATAATTTGCAAGCCTGAGCTGTTCCTTGCTGTATCTGTCACAYGTGAAGTTGTCTGGGGTCATGTACTCAAGTGGTGCGAATTAGGCYTCCCCTCTGCACACCCCTCATCTGATCTGAATTAATTTAGTACAGCTGTATAAACAAACACCTTTATCATTGAGAAAGGAGTATGTGGAACGGTTTCCTGTWGTAAAGAAAGCGAGTTTTGGTTGTGCTTAATAGCTCCAAAAGGTTGATATCTGGGTGACTTCTAGGGAATCAAGTAYGGAGAAGAGGGACTGAGTAAGTGATTTCTTAGAGGAATGAAGGAGCGCATGTAACTAATTTTTTCTTTGATACTTCATCTTTATTATTTTTATGGTATTCACGGGACTKCCAGTTTGGCAGAGGTCACTCATTTCTCCAGGTTGGCAGGAAAACGGCCTGTTACTTGTGRTAAGTGTTGGTATTGCACCTGGGGAGCAGTAAGGCGCATGAAGAAGATAACTTAGAGCTATTTTGCCCTACAGCTTTAGTGTTTGAAGAAAAGTGGGGTAAAGGATAAAAAAATGATCATGCGAAGACAAACCGACTTCCTGAAATGCATGGCAGATTAATCTTCCCAATGTACATAACGTTTTGAGTGCTTAATCCAAGATTTTTACAGGAATGGTTTTAACGTTGTGATACTGCTGTGTGTTGAATAAAGAAGAGTTGACCTTTTCTTCTCCCAGTTTTGAGTCAGGGACTATCTCTTCACCTTTGCCATATATTCACAGGCTCCAAAATAACATGGAAACTTGCACCGTGTTACAAATACTGTATTACAAACTGTACGCGAATATGCAGTAAAAAATAGCATTAAATGTGATAAGACATATCAAATATGACTAACCTGTGATACTAATACACTGATCCAGTGAATTTGTGTCATTTGTATCATTCCACTGGGGCCTCCTTGGTGATTCACCAAGTTTGCTTCTCTCCCACCCCCATGTGCAAGATTCTCTCACTTGCTCTCCTGCCCTTCTGCAAAACACAGCAAGTGGCAATCAAAAGGAAGATGTTTTTTCCTCTGGCATCTCTGCTTTTCTTTCAGTTTTTCAAATGTTCCTTTGTATTATATCTATGCCTTTTCTGCGCCATTTCGTTAATTCTCCGTATACAGGCCAAAGACTGAAAAATCATGAAGAAGTCTTTTACTCTGCTTCTAAGTCTTGGGGAATAGAATAAATAAATAAATTAGTAAAGAGCACACCAACATACCAGCTATGTAAAGACATTTGTATCAATTGATACAACATGTTTATCTAAGGGCCCTCATGCAGTTACAGGTTGGAAGCACGTTTCCAGTATGACAGTCCTGAGGCTTGAGCTCTTATGACAGGTAGGTTAGTAATCCAGGCAAGCCAGGGTGTCAAAATAACCCATGGCCTCAGCGGGCAAATTCTAGATTTCGTGTTCACATAGYAGTGCAGAAGAACTTTTAATATACTTCCTAAGGAATCACATATCTAATTTGTGTTGCACAACTCTCATAGTGTCAAATATAAAAAATCTGCAGCTCTTTCTCACCAATAATACAAAATTTATTTTATTCAAAAGAAAAAAAAAGTTGAAATAGTTGAGTAATTCACATAAAACAAAAGAGCAACTAAGAACTTGTTCTTAATCAACAAGTTAGCRCTTTTTTTTATAGTAAGCCCAACATTTTAACAGTGGTGCAACATAAATTAGATATGTGGTTTGTCTGCATAGTGAGACAAATACATTTTGAATTTTGTTTAATTATACTAGGATTGTAATTCCAAAACATAGAGTAGCTTAACAAGACTGACCAGAGTAGCTTAGCAAGACTGTCAAGTGTCTTGATCTCATGCCAGGCATTATATCAAGATTCATTTTTTTATAAGAACATTTAAGGGTTTGATCTTTATTTGTCCATCTCTCAATAAATGATGAAGACTTTGGAGCATTTTTCTGTATTAAATATCTGGTTTCAGAAAGCCRATCAGAACTGCTTGATTAGGTCTTCTCCGAGCAGAAGAGCAGGCCAGGCCCTTTAAGTCACTCCTAACAGAAACTTAGGAGCCTGATAGAAACATTTCACCTACAATGAAACCTGATCATCGTAGAAATTAATCACTGTATAATAGCTGTATCTGCAGGGAGTGAGGATGGATGCAAGGAAGGAACTAGCAAATCAGATGCAAGTTTTAATCTTTGCTAMCTAAGGTTTTTCCTAAACTGACTGCTCACAGAATCTTTTTTTTTCAGGAAGTTCTCATCCTCGTAAAGGAAAAACTCCTCCTGAAATACACAAATTATATGCGCTTAAAAAGAGAAAATGTGTTAATGTAAGTAGCAGGAAACTACTACTGTGCAAACATTGTTCCATAGTCTGTAGACTATGGTAGGAAATACTTACGCAGAGGTGCAAATATAGACAGAGATACATCCCTTTATATTGGAGTTGAAGTGTCTATAGTAATCAGGCATTTTTGGCTCAGTTTGATTTAGTTGCAARCTTTGAGCACCCCACCTAACTTGCGGGAAATCCTTTTTCTGTGTTTACAGATTTTTTTTTTTYYTTWMMAAWSGRRRAMMAWKGKKGKKSYTTTTTAAWKSYTTTTTTATCTTCTGGATTTCTTAGATGTCTCACAGCTCTGCTGTCCCTAGGTCTCGTAAGAGAGAGTTTAGTTTTTCCAGGCCGTGTGCACTATGAAAGCATTGCTCTGCTTCCATACTTGCAGCCTGGCTGCCAAGGCGTCCAGTTTTGTGAATCTGGCTGAGGTGCTGCATCAGTTCAGAAAAGGTAAAACCAACCTCCTTTCTCASACACAGCTTCAGAGCTGATGTAATCCTACTACCAAATCCAACTAAATGAGTTGACCCAAGGCTCATAGAAATGAAAGAGGAATGTAGCTTCGAGCCTTGCGTGTGATGACACTGCGTCCCGCCGTGGGACCTGCATTTACATTGCAGGCACGTGGCTCTGCATTGACAGCACACRCCTGCCAGACCCAGGCACCCCCTTGGCATTCTGCTCTGAGGTTTCCTTTAGGTCTTCTCTCCTCCTACTACCTTCCCTCCCAATAAATACCTTAGTAGTTTCAGCAGATTGGGACAGAGCTTAGCAAATCAGGACAGGGTTAGRCTGGTCTTAGTTCAGTTTGTTGAGAAGGTCAGTGGGTTTATGCAATCCACTTTACCATATCTTGATTTTTGTATGATAATGGTTAAGACCTCTTTCGAGAGCATGTTCAAAATTTTCAAGGAAGAAACTAAGTGAGAGTGTTGCTCAGCTTCTCCACTTGATAGAAATCCAGGGTCTAAATATCCTCAGCATAACTGACAGCGCCAGACACCGTTTATCCCAGAGATTATGTAGATTTTCTGAGACAAAATACAAACTTAAATAGAGACAGAAACTTATCACTCAGGTCCTTAGCTTGTTTATAGACAACATATATCAATTTCCATTATGATTTTTATTCMAGTTGTAAATTTCACTGTATTCTAAAGCAAGTTTTCAGTGTATTGTAAAGTGAATGATCTGAAAGTTGATGATTTCGTATGTCTGATTATTGGGGGAATGGTTGTATTCAGAAGGGCTTAACACTGATAAAGAATATTAACAAGTTATGATGCACRTGCAACTCTGCAAGAAATAATTTGTTCAGGTTTTTAGAACTGATTTGTTGCAAGTAACCATGTATATAGTGCCAAAACCTAGCTTATGAAGCAAAACTTAAGATCTTTTCATTCAGGTGCTGATGAATAGTAATACTCAGTTTGTCTAGGGAAAGTGAAAAGTGACATTACTCTGTTGGAAAAAAACCTCCTAAACCATTAAATCCTCACTAGAAAACAAGCAAGCAAACAAACAATCAAACAAAAAATCCAGTTTTCATCAAAATCCAAACAAACAGCTGGAGAGTTAATCTGTAAACGTGTCCTCTGCTTTTGCTCAGGGTTCAGACTAATGAGGGGAAAGCATCTTTCTGAGAAAAAAGAAATGTTATTTAGAATATATAAAATAATGTTGCTTTTAAAACATTGATTAATTAAATAGTGTAGTAATACTCCTAATGGGTGTTTTTAACCCTGGTGTGCTGGGTACTTGATTTTTCTCCGCATGAAGCAGTGGCTTAAGGACTTTATTGATATTTTCCCTTTTAGCATGATAGTATGGGGCTTCGACTAAGTTTGTGAACTGATTTTGAATCTCATCTGCTAATTCTGCCTGTTGTTTTGTTCTTATTTCTAGTGTTTCAGAAGTGTTGTTCAATACCACAGTATCCCCAAAATCTAGGTCTTGTGTGGGGGTCTGTGTATACTTACCCCTCTGGTGTTTATTTTGGTTTTGATTTTTGCATATTTGTTCAGTTCTTCATCAACACATCTGTGGGAATGCCAAGCAGTAGTGAAAAGTGAATCAACCTGGTGATTCCAAAGTGAGTTCTTCTGTTTTCTGAAGGTTAAATCCCTACAAATCTCTCCCATACATCAGAACATGATGATATTGATGCCAAGCTGGCATTCCATAGCACAGAAAGACCCTCCCTACTGCAAGTCTTTGTGGAATAAGGCCTACTGAAAACACATACATCAGGTGCATCAATCTACGCCAACCTCTTTGACCATTCGTAGTGTGAACACTTACAAGTATGCAGCATCTTTAATATACTGTATACAGAATAACAGTGTCTCTATGTCTATTTCAACCCCCTGTAAGCTTTGCTTGCAGCACGTGAGGTATTTATATCACATCGCACAAGACTTTTTCTCCAATAGGTATTATTAGGACTTCTGACTGGTTGTGCGGTGCTTTACTTCACATAGATTCCTCCAGGTGATGGTAGAATGCAATACAATAAAATCCTGCCTTAGTTAAAGATTAGGTCCTTCTACTCAAAGCCAGCTCTAGGTGTATTTGCATCCTGGAGTGCAGCTTTACAGAGCAAAGCTGGAGCTAGTCCTGAGCAAGCTGGTTGCATCTGCAGAGCACACCTCAGGGTCATACACAGACCCTTGCTTTGGTTCCAGGTCACATTAGCTCAGGGTTTGCTCTCAGTGAAATGTCCTGTCTCCCAATAAAACTAAGTGCCCAGTAGAGAGCTCTACGCTGAGGTGTTCTGCAGGAAACTTTGCTAATTTGTTTTGAATTACCTCAAGTATTTTGACAAAGCTATGTCCTGTGCTGCATACTAGTACTCTAAATTACAACACTGACTTATGATTTCATGCTGTTTTGTTGAGTTTTGTTGAAGAAGGATGTGAGATAGAGAAAGGGGGAGGAAAAAATCCAGTTCTGATTGTAATTTCAGACTTGGATTCAAGCGTTTCCAAGGGTGTATGTGAAACGTGCTGCTTGGTTTCTGTGATTATTCACTAATCATTCTTTTCCCTGGCAATCATTCTTTTTCCTGAACCAAAACTGATTCAGCTGTCACAGCCCTGCAAAGGGTAGAGTCCACCTCATGCTTACGTGATCCTAAGGGTCACATAATCCCAGGATCACAGGTTGGTTGAGACTGGAAAAGACCTCTGATGGAAAAGATCATTTAATCCAACCACTCTTGATCAGGTAGAGTCCCTTAGAGCAGATTGCCCAGGACCCTATCCCCGTTGTTTTTGAATATCTCCAGCGAGGGAGACTCCACAGCTTCCCTGAGGAACCTGCTCCAGTGCTGTCACCCTCATAGGGAAAAAAAAAAAAAGGTTTTTTCCTCATGTTCTGGTAGAGTTTACCCTGTTTCAGTTTGTACCTGTTGCTTCTTGTCATGACACTGAGTCTGGGTCTATCCTTGTAACACCCTCCCTTTGAATATATAGACATTGATAAGAAAAGACCCGGCTTTCTCCCATTTTCTTTGCATGAGAAATGATCTGGTCTTTCATCATCTTAGTAGCCCTTCACTTACTGGATTTACCCCAGTAGCTCCTCAGTATTTAGCACAGGTCTACTCTCTTCTCTTCATCCTGACGAATTATTATGGTAGTTGTGCTAGATTCAGACTATATAGTTCTGAAGAAGGATCAAAGATTGACCTTGACTTTCAGCTCTTACACATAGCGAAACTTAGGGAATCACTGGTTGAAAGTAACTTGGGCATTTTAGCTCCTTCGCTTCTTTGTGAAAATTTTATTAATGTTTGAGGAGATAAATCTTTCTGTAAGTGTCCTGTTTTATGTGTGTTTATTTAAAAAGCCAGTGGAGACAATGGGTGCTTTGATGGTTATGTTTAACTGTGTTTCTCTACATTGAATATTTATTTTCATACGAATTCTCCATTTACAATAGGACCTCTTTCCTTCTCGCTTACTCATGTAAGCAATTTATAATGAGTACAAAAAAATGCAATCTTCTTTCCATTTACTTTTATGGGAAAATTTACCCATATGGTACTGGTTTACCTAGAGTACCCTATAAAATGAACTACTAAGAGTGGACTTGCACCCTATGGTTACCTGTTGTAAAAGAAAACTAAATAAAGCTTCTATAATTCAGGCCAAGTCCAGGGCTTTTGTATTGGGAAAAAAAAAAAAAAAGTAGGTAGGATATAATAGTATAGTCAATATATAATATGATCCATAACAGTGCAGTTCCTCACTGCAGTAATAAGGTTTTTCTGAAATAGCAGGTTTACTAACAACAAACCTTCGCAGGGAGGGAGGGCGTGGGGAGCTGGTATCCCACTGAGCCCAAGGCAAGTTAACAGCTTGCTCCTCCTGCTCCCTACTGTGCGATTCCCTCGCCCCGCTTTGCACGGCGCTTCTTTGCTCACGTCGTAAATCGGCCTAATTCACCCAGCAAGCATTTTTTGAAACTGAGTGAGCTCGCAGTGCAAGCAGACAGGTGCCCGTGTTAACACACAGTGAAAACGGTGTTTGATTGGGAAGAGGGAGAGCAGATGGAAAGAGGAAGTGGCACTTCTTATAAGTGATAAAAGCTCAGTAATTTGGCTCGAACTGTAATATAAAACTATGTTTAATTATATGAGTGGCTTCAAAGTACAGCAACTGCCCTGCAGAGATGGGATTATATCAATAAAGAATATCTAACATTTCTTATTTCTTTCACATGTCTGCTTGAGCATTCATAAAACGCAGTCCTTTGCAGGATGGTTAATGCTCATTAATAGGAATAAGCACAGTTTGGCTGTAGTCCTTGTTCTCGAGGAAAATTACACATTACTGTTGAAGGTTTTTGCCTAAAAGCCTGTATTGCCCTCTGCGACTTACAGGGAACAATAGAACAATAGTGCAAATTTTACATTCACACCACCTAATAAAAAAAGGTATTAGGCTGCATTTTGCTAAGCTCTCTTTGTAAAGAAACCTAAAAAAATGGCAATCTTGTTAGGCAAATGTATGATAACAAATTATTACCTCTCAAACAATTTCAATTCAAAAATCTTTGGGCAAGCTGCTGCTGAGCAGACTTTAGTATGCTAAGAAGTAAATAGAGTTTGTCAAAAAAAAAAAAGAGCAGGTAGTCTCCTTTCTAAAAGTAATATTCAGAACTCTTTTTTTGTGTGTTGCTCATTAACCACTTGCATGTCTGAAGCAGAGAAGCACATGGGCTTTTCTATGAGTAGCCCTGCCATTGCCAGATGGAACTATGTAGAGCCCCACTCTTTCTACCAGTGGAATTCAAGGTCATATTCTCAAGCTTCTGGGTTTCCCTCTAGGGACAACATAACTGGAGAGAGAGGCACAGAGATGTAGCAAAGAAATTTCTTAACCAGGTTAAGTCATTTTATCCTTCAAACATGTTAGGTGTTAGAGATATACTTTATCCTTATCTGGTTTCACCTTCCCTGTGAGTCCAGACTGGCAAAGCCCTTTGGCCTGCAAGACTGTTTCCCGTATTGCCACTTTTATTTGCCCTCCCAGTCRCTTCTCAGCATCAAGCTTCCTTGCAGTGTGATGACTGTGTGATACACAGCATAGTAGGATGTTAATTGTTGTTAATAACATACATATTCATCATAAAACACAAACTGAAGTTTAAGGTTCCTTCAGATGTTCCCTAGTCTGTTCCAATCTCTTCTAATCCAAACCATTTTTAATATATATATTTTAAATAAGGTTATCTATATGTATTTTACCAATGCACTAAAACATCTTCATTCAGAACTGTATTGAATATTAGTTATTATTTAAAATATATTCTTTAGGTGTCTAGATGAAAAAAAAAATAGTAGAATGATTAATACCTGACAGCATGTGTTTTTCCTTATTCATATCCACAAAGCTAAATAATAAAGATTCAGTCCTCAGTTAAACCTTCAGTAATAGTTTGGCTTGATATCTGCTGTTCTTAAGATGGCCCGTTTATAAAGGAAATGCTGTCTGTACTACCAAGAGACGTCTGGAGATTTTCCTATCAAAAAAATCTTGGATTTTTTTGATTACTATTCCATTGCACACTGAGCTTGGGCAAATTTTAACAAATTACTTCCTGTCATGTTTCGGGACTGGTAAGAGGAAAAGATTTAGGTGCTCATAGGGAGAGGGGGGAAAAAAAAAAAAAAAAAACAAAACAAAACACCTCCCACCGAATTCATGGTGGTGGTTTTGATAGTAGGATTTATAGATGTGGGGACAGACTTCCCAAAAAAAAAAAAAAAAAAAAAGAGGAAATTGAAGAACTGCTCTAGATAGTCTTGCACTTTTGCTGGTCATTGATATCAGTACAGTTTAGATATTCCATGTATTCAGGAGTGGGTCAAATCCCTGTGTTTTAATTTAGAAATTCTAAAGCTCAAACGTGCTTTTCTTGACGGAGCGCTTGGCAAGGACGTCGTTACCTCGCGAGTGCGCAGGCATCCACTTCAGCTCGGCCGGCAGCCTCTTCACACTGTTGAATGTCCTTCCCTGCTTGTACTCAGGGAAAATCAACAGCCAACTGAAAGACACAGCAGTAGTCAAAAGGTTCTGGGTTGCCTGATCATAAAATCTTTCCTCACCTGTTGACTGCTATTCACTTTCTTAACTTTTGCAGTGCCATAATTCTACTCGTTAAGCAGTTAACATGTAGTTTCTGTGACAGATAAGACAACACGTTAGATCTATCTAAACTATTGTTTGTATTGTAGACACATTTATATGTATATACATACATACATATACACACAAAACAAAACACACCAGCTTTTATTCATACCAGTCACTTCCCTTCTGCTATTTCTTTTGCAGATTTAGAAAGAAAATGAAGTATAATATCAGACCATCTATATTCCATGTATTGTTAGGGCAGAGCTTTAACTTAATCCTACCAGATTGTATTCCAGATTTCTTACCCATACTTTGCTGCTCAGCTCATCACTTATTTTCAAGGATTCAAGGACTGTGTAAGGTAAGGAAAAGAACAGAAAGGTTCAGTTAAAAAAAAACCAAAAAACAAGGAAGGTCTAAGGCTTTACATTATAAACTATATAGTTTATAACATAAACTATATTTATGTTATAAATTATATAACTCTAATAATGAATCAGCATTTCGAATCTTGAAAGAAATGACCCAAAATAAGACAACCTTTACACAAGGTCAATATTTAGAAATTTCAGAAATTTGTTGGAAAAACATAAAATCGTTAAACATAACCTGAACCTAGAGGTGAAACCCTGGATACCCCAGAAGCAAAGGGAGTTTTGGAGCCCACTTTTGGGGGACAAGTTCTCCACAGTAACTCATACGGAAATACAGTATGAGTCTGTAGAACAAAATTAGTTATGTAGGGAGGTTCTGGATAACAGGAGTGTTCCAAGTGTGGCAAGTGTTGAGGGCTGTGGGTGCCTGCGGTAACACTCATGTAAAAAAGGATCTCATCCAAGCATCTTCATGGCCGTGTTTAATAAACTGAGGAGGAGCGTTCTTTAAACTTGCTTTGACGTCATCAACCAGCAAAAATGTAATAGAAAGGTAGGAATTAACTGTTAGCCTGTAAGACTTATGGCCAATTTTGTCCTGGAGAACAGTATAGAAATCATGGTTCTGCCTTCACTCCTTAAAAGAAGTTTCATCTTTTATCTTGAAGATAGAAATACATGTGGACTATTGCAAAGGTAAAACATACAATTGAGATACATCATCTCAGATGTGATAGTTAAAATGTGTGAAACAAGGATACTGCCTTTTCAGCAAAATTGAAGCAATTTGTCTTCACTGTGTACATCCTACCAGTACTAAGATATRCCTACTCCTGATTACCTCAAAGTAAAAAAATAAGCAAGCAAGCAACAACTATTGGGAAATAGATTATGAGATGCTGTTTCTGGCTAAGATTGGAGAAATTCTTAATTCAGGCAAGTCTCTTTTGAWTCAAATTATTTCATATGTTCTGATGGAGTCTGTAACGATTTCTGTATTCTTTTAATAATTATCTTTTCTTACGATCGTACAATGTTCTGACTAATTTTGTATTTAATTAAATGAAACCCAGTATAAAAATCTTACCTTCAAGATTATTTATGTTAAATTAAATAATTGAAACGTTTGGAATAATTTTGCTTCTTTTCTTCCATCCAGGCTTTATTTGTTCACCATTTTCGACCAATAAATGCTAGCAGTTGTATATTTGCCTACAACTAGGCAAAAAATGCATTAGAAAGATACAATAAATATAAATTATATGCAAAAAAATGAAGTAAGCATCAAAAGGGAAGTAGCAGGCCTTGCAGAGGCTACATTTTTGCATAAACCCAGTGGGAGATTCTGACCTCCAAATCACTCATAGTGATTTGGAGTGACTCATAGTGATTTGGACTAGGCACTTGCGAAAGAACCTGGGGAGGAAGGATCCTCTCAAATACATTTATTTTCTGTGCAACCTGCCTACCATGTTAATATTCACAACCATCTCACAACCAGTGCATGGTGAGAGCAGAAAACATAGAGGAGAAACTGCCTAAGCTTTAGCTCCTAGATACCCCGAGATGATGGCCAACATTGCTGATGGAATAGTAAATTATTCCCCCCGGAGCAATGAGGAAACAAGGTATATGTTTTGCCCCTGAGGTGTGTCTCTGGGTCACAGGGTTTCTTGTGACTCCCACTGCCATAATGGGTGCTAAACACCAACCTTTGCTTAGGGCTGTGCCTAAAGGTACAATCTAGCTTTCAGAGGAATATCCAGGCTTTTATTTGGCCTTAAGTGCATGCACTCAGCCATGCTACTGAGTAGGAAAGACTGTCAGTAGAGGCCCATTACAGTAGTGCTAGGAGAAGGCAGATCAACACTGAAAAGTTCTGTTTTGTTCTATTTAATTTTGGGTGGGTGAGTCCGTGGGTCTAGTTTCATAATTATGGAGAAGATATTTAGTTTCGCTGTGTATTTTTGTTCCTTTGATTTTCCCTGGGATGGGTGGAGCTTTGGTTCTGGATGAGGTCAAACTAGGCAGATAACAAAGTGAGCATCACGGTCTGCCAAAAACTTTTGGACAATAAGACATATTTTTTAAGGGATTGCATCCTCATGAAAGAGTCAGTGATTTGAGCAGTGGCCTTTTGGTGGCTTTTCTTATATCTAGATCTTTCCAGTATTCTCTCAGATCTCACCTCGGCTGCTGAAGTGAATGTAGTGGTATGTCTCAGGGCCACTATGTAGTGCTGCTCTTTATCTCATCATCTATGCAGAAATGTTTTCAGGAGTTTTTGCCATAACACAATGTGAATATATTCTATAAAGCTATCAAATACATTCTATAAGTTTAGCTCTATTTTGTTACTTAATGTATTCAGTAAATATTGTTTGTTTACCATGATGCTCTTTGAGGCTTCTGTGGTCTATTTCTATAACACATGGAGATYTGCAGTGGAAAATATTTCTGCTCTTATACTGTCCTAGATTGGGAGGTATGTATAAGTTTCTCAGTTCTTTCGACACTGAGTTTTTCCTGCTAAAACTGTATCTCCAAATTGACCAAAGGCAATGGAAACCAACTGAGACACACAAAGTTCCCTCTGAATTTAGCAGAACACTTTTACACTCTGAGGATAACTGAGCATTGGATTAGGTTGCCAGAGCGACTGTGGAGTCTCCATCCTTGGAGATACTCAAAAGTCGTCTGGAGAGGTCCTGTGCAATGTGCTCTAGGTGATCCTGCTAGATCATGCGGATTGAACTAGATGATCTCCCAACCTCAATCACTCTTTGATTCTGCGATAGTGTAAATTTTGAGAAATGATTACATTTTATTATCTGCAAAAGCAGTTTTCTGGACCTCCTAAGTTGAAAATCAGTAGAGTGGAAGACCAGACCTGATGGACTACCTTATGTTTTCCAGTTTGCTTATCTCCACCAATTTAGATTGTTAGCCATTAGAGCACATTATTAGTCYTCTTCTTGAGGAAGTAGGGTGGAGAAGATTTCATATAACCTCATATGCTTTCCTTATATCAATAACTGAGAAACTTACAGGATATAAATACCTATGATTAATATTACAATGACCAGCCTAGAGCTTCCTGAGAATGGTTGTTAAACCTCCACACAGGCATATTACTGTGAGTTTATTGAGAGAGATTCCCAGACAAGAGCCAAAGGTTGTGAAATGGCCCTTTGCTCTCTGATTAATGATAGACTGGCCATAGAACCATGTAGTCATAGTTCATTGGAAATATTGATATTCCTCTGTCCTTAGATACAGAAGGTAACGAAGTGTTAAAGCATTATGCACAGCAGCAGGTGATAACCCAAGGAAGAGAGAGACCTGTGCCATTATCCCATGCATGCACCTTCTGGTAGTCTACTACAGCAGCTGGGGTGCATCTTCACTGTTATTAGTAATATCCTAAWTTCCTTCTAGTCAGCCTCATTTTGATGTCAAACTAGTTATGAAATGACTGAGTATCTCCTTCCAGCAAAAGCTCCTAGGAGGAAGTCTGTCTGCAGATATGAAAAGGTGATAGTGAATGGCAGAAATGAATAGGCCTTGTTGCAGTTCATGCAGACTTGCCAAAATGCCAGCAGAAGTCTAACCAAAGGGGACTATTAATTGTTAATCGTCTTGTCTCTATGATAGGGGAATTATATTTGAAAGGTGGCACATCCCACAAAAGCCTTCACAGGAACTAAACGTGGTTCAGCAGAAAAGAAACCACCATTTAATATCCTGCTTTGATAGATTTCTTACCAATTACTGACATATGCTGTAATAATGCATGACATCTTGCACATCTTTATTCAGGAATTCAAGTATTAAYGTTAGCAAATGAAGTTATGTATTACTTTTGTCTGGTTTCTGTGTATTTTCACTCCCATATAAATAATGTGCTGAAGTAAGTTTCCTCCTGGGCATAGTGTTAAGAGAATCCTACGTGATCCAYGGAGTGATCCCAACTTATTTGTTAACAAGTGGTTCACAGGAGTGAGACACACACGCTTCAGAGGTGAAGTTTAACATAGGGCCCAAATACATAAACTCTGTAGCTCCAAGTTCATGAAGCTGTCCCAAACACTGCTGGCATTAGATGTGTCAGGGAACGGGGCACAAACACTGGGGATTTTGCATGTCTTTATCCRRTCATGTTAATRGATTTTTCCAAGTCAYTCCATGGGATCACATTTGTTTGTTYCTGTTTTCCCCAAATTTAGAKCCTGATAAGGAAGAGCACTCACTGGTATACTGGTCTGTTCTGGAGTTTGAGGCATGTTTGTGTCTGGGAAAACAAAGTACTACAGACTTTGCCTTGGGACATTGAAGCTAGTTCAAAAATKAAAAGAGGGCAGATKGGAATGAGTAGGTAARGAGACACTAGAATGTATCTGTACCTTGCATGATGCTGTAAGACCCAATTTTATACACCATTTGGCCAAGGAATAATGAAAGGAAGATCTTCATTTTCAAGAGTTATTGTTCTAATTTCAGTTTTCTGATTAGAAAATTTTGATAGTAATATAAAGTCCTTCCTTTTGTTGCCTTGGCCCTCAGTGCTTGACATTTTTTTTCAAGAAAATGGGTATATTATTGCTTAGAATTTTTTAACCGTATTCTTTTTTTTTTTCCAAAAACATCTGCCTAACCAGATCAAATTGTTGTACAGCTGTAAAGCTCAGGTATGCGATTTGAAATCTCTGAGAGGGGCAGCTAAAGCAATTTTCAAAAATAAAGTCTGTTGTATACAATTCCTCATGGCTATGAGGCTATTTCTCAAATCAGTCGAGACATCTGAATTAAAAGTGAACTCCACAAAATCCCATCACATACGTAAAAAGAGCAAGTGAGCTCTCTAGCTTTGAACCAAAGTAGGAGGTGAAATAGGCAGCAAGGTGTAATTGCTTAATGCAAACAAGAGCAGTTCAGTGTTGGCCTCTGACACAGATGCGGATTGCCTCTCCGCACACGTCGCTRTAGAAGCAGCAGTTCTGTGGCATCGCTGCAGCACTGCTGCAGGAGGGAAAAGAGACCAGAGAGAAGAGATAGCAGCAGCATTATAACTGATAAGAAAGCTGGTATCGAAGCCAGGGAAATTTCCCTGAGAACACATTTTCCTCTAGCATTCGACAGCATCAGCATSCATCCTCCTGAAACTAATGGAGTTACTGTGAGTTAAAGCTAAGGTAAATAAGGACAGAAACAAAGTTGTACCAATTGACTTAGGGAACAGCCTTTCCTCACGGCAGCSATCAGAATACTAGTTTTATCTTAGTCTTGCCCTTGCCTTGCTGCCTTGGCTTACAGTAGGATTTCTTGGGTCCTTATTGAGTTTGCTGTGATGGTGTGACTAATGACATTTGCAAAGATATAATCTCTTTTACATGAGTGAAAGGTTGAAAATCAACCAGGAAGAGAATTTTGGTTGTTTCTCTCTCTCGATGAAAATTTTACAACGTTCCGTGTTCCTTCAGCTGCAGAGCTTTAGGAAGTGGGTGGCGCCACCACAGAGCTTGCAGTGAAAGAGGAAGGATGGCAAAGGAAAGATTTCTTCCCACAGTGCAGCGCCTGTGTGACCGCCTTTGCTCTTGGATCCTAATAGCAATATTATATTAACATTTAATTATTATATTAATAGCAGTAAGAATAATTGCATCAAGTCAGTCACACACATCTGGGACAACAAAACCAGAAATGCCTGYAAGACCTGTGGAAGGTTTGCCGACTCTTACTACACATACTGTAGAGTTAGTTCATTGTTAATCACTAACACAGCGATCATTTCTACATCTATATCTCACACAAACTGTCACCATTCATAGGGGATGCAAAATAGTGAGTAAACATTCCAACTCCAGTTGGTAATTCATGAGAACGGCAGCATTTACTACATAAACATTAAACTCCTTCAGTACTTGCAAGGCACCTGGATCATTTTTTTGGAATTTCAGGGTTTGAAACTTAGAATTAAGTAAATMAAACGTTGTCAGGCCTCTTTAGAACAAATTTAAATGACAATAGGAAAATCCTACTTTTCAGTGAGCCTGACTTCTTGTACTACATGCTTTCTTCAGCACAGACTGTCTTWTAGTAGACAGTCTAGACACCAACATTTTGAAATTAACTCAGTGTCTAWTTTACTGAACCTAAACTCACCTCTTTCTTCATCAGTTACTGTACCAGAAAAACAAGTTATACTCGAATGGAGACCTATTGTAAATTGGAAATAATAGGGGATGTGCAAGGATTAATGTTCTAAAATAATAAAATGCAAGCTTGTTTTTRAAGTTTTGATCACTTAGTATCGACATTTCGTTATCTTCCTGTGTATTACAATCCTTAATAGGGCAACACTGTTCTCTGCTGTGCCCAGTGGGCCATGCAGTAACACTTTGAACCCAAATCAAATAGGATTGCCGAATACTAAATCAGTACGGAGAAGCCAACAACAGGACAAATTACTCCAATTACCTAGTGCCGAGAAGGAACTAGTGAAAACGGAAGTGGAACGAGGGCCTTGGTCAGGCCTGTCGTTATATCTGAGTCTACTTTATCAGTAGATCAATATGGATCAAGCCASCACTTATGGCGGGAAAAAAAACATTAGTAAACAATTAGTAGTGCTTCCAAATTATTTCTTTAGGAAGAGATATCTTCAAATAATGTGACCATTGAGAGAGAAAAAAATAATGGTCACTGCTCCTGTTSTTATCTATACTTAAAGCCTGTCATTTTTTAACCCAATTTAGTCATAATTATAATTCCAAAAGGACTGAACTGCTTATTGCAATATAAGCTTTACTTTCAAAATTTGGTGAGAGAGAGTGATGAAAAAGGTAAAATATCTGATTTATTGATTCCTTAAAACTTTTTTGACTGTGCTAAGCCAGGTCTCTTGGTTTCATGTAGACCACTTAGAAATTTTGAACAATTCCTGTAACTATTAAGATACCTTCATTTAGAGTTTTAAAATGTTGGATCTTTTACTTTAAAGCTTTAAAATATTTATATACATGCACTTTATGTCAATAAAAAGGAAAAAAAAGAAAAAAGAAGAAGAAAAAAAAAGCTAGTTATCAGCCGTATTTATGATCATAGGCAAAATATTACTTGACTCCACCAGAAAAACAACACTCATTAATAACTTCCCATAATCGCAGGAGGAACAGTCATGTGCCTTTCTGTCATGAGCTATCATTCTGCTCTAATTAAAACAAATGGTTCTGTAGAAAGAATTTTAATGGTCATGCTGCAATGTACACATATTTCTGATACAACATCAAGTGCAATAAAGCAATTTTTCTGGGGAAAAAGAATGATAATATGTGTGAGGCAAAAGTAAAACATATCCTACAACCAAAGAGATCTTTCCTATGTGTGCATCCCTCCCTTGTCTGTAACGTCTCTGGTGGAGCAGTCACTATATTCCATTTCCTAAACCAATACAAATTATTACAAAGACCCCCAAAAGGGAAGAGAGTGACTGAGATTGTATTAAACTTTGTGTTTGATAGGTAGGAAGTTACTCATAGCTGTCAGGAAGAAAACATTTTAGAAAGGGCTTTGTTGTTGTTGCACTTGTTACATTGCCAAGATTAGAGTTTACCAGAGATCATAGTTCAGTTTGAAAAGTAAAGCAATGTCTCATTTGATCTAAAATAAGATCATACTCTCATCAGTGCAACTGAAAGTACTAATCATTTTTACAAAAGTGGAAAACTGCCCAGAGATTTTAACCTTGGAAAAAAATAAAAGAAGTGATTCTGAAAACAAGTTTGCAGATGATGTCGTTTTACTGAATGCAAAAGAATGAAAACTTCTGAATCAGTTTAGGAATTGAATCTTAATTTCCCTGTTTAAGATAAAATAACTTTATATGTATACCACTTCCTTATTAATTTCTAATTTAATTAAATTGTGCTAACTTTAATTTTAATACCCTTAGAAAATATGCAAGTGATATGCAACTGAAACTAGTAAGCCAAGAGAAGCCTATGAGGAACTTAAAGGCACTGACTAAGCCAAGGTAAGTGACAGCACAAGGTGCTGCACATCAGTGTTGGTAAATACCAGGTATTTGTTGAGAGAGGAGGAGGAGGAGGAGGAGGTCAAACTCCTCTCGCTGCTTATGTGACTCTTTGTAAACCCTATCATCCTCAGGATAGATGTGTGGAAAACACAGATGCATCTCAAAAAAACCTCTGACAAGCATGTGATAGGAATAAGGACACTAGAATCTGGAAGAAACGAGATAGGATATCAAAGAGAATGAGAAAGACATGCTGCAACTTGTAGGTGCAGTCTCCTCTATAGAACTGTGTCCATTGGTTACTTCAGCCCACATTCCCCTCACTTTGCTGTAAGATCTTCACCAAAACACCCTAAATTATGGAAGTAGACCCTGTCCACCCTAGTTTCAATAAGACAAACATAGGCAGCTACAGAAGATAATTCACTTTTATGGGGAATGCCCYGAGTCTCTCCATGGAGTGCCGGTCTCTTTCTGCTGAATCCAGGAGGCCCAACTGAATGTGGTCCAAGCTTCTGTGAGATGCATAAAGAAAAGTAAAGTTAACCTGAAACCAAATCCAAAATACTGAAGTGGTAGTTCAGAATTAGGCAGCACTGAGGAAAGCATGGGAAAAAACTCTCATCTAAAGAGAGTGGAAAAAATTGTATAGCTTAAGTGTGAAGTCACTAAGAGGGTATATGATAAGTGCATGTGGTAAAATAACACAGGAAATGAGTGAGACCTTTTGTTTTTCCTATCACATAACAGGAACAAGGAAGTATCCTGTGAAATTGTAGGATAATCAATTTAAAACTCAAGAGAAGAAAAAGATCACTCAGTGCATAATTACAACCCAAGAAATCAGAGGTGGGAACAAGGGGGTTAGTTGCTGCTTGTCAGTGCCAGGTCATTTCTTGTAAATAATAAAATCACTGAATGCTCTATTCTGTAGCTCTAAGTCAATCCTTTGCTTTTTTTTTTTATAGTTTAGGAATCTCCTAGCTTAAATGGTTACTTATTTTTGTGAAACTCTCACACTGAACTTTGCTTATATGGCACCCAAACTACTTCTTTCTTTTTTTTTTTTTTGGAAATTCTGTCTCTGCTTATGATTTCAACTGTATTTTTTAAAAATTGTATTGTTCATATAGTACTATACGGAGACCTGGTATTGTTGCCCTTTATTTCCTGATACCTTCTCATGTATTCTGTGTATTACATCTGAATATTTGGCTATATTTAGCTGATAACTGGYTTTGAGTAAGAAACACACTGGCTTGTTTCTTCCCTTGTTAGATTAGTTACTATGTCATAAACTTTGCTCTTAAAAGTTACCGATGAGCACCACAGCTAGAGCCAAATGCAATGGGAGGGGAAGGGTGTAAGAAAGGCCATACTGGGTCAAACCAAAAGTCACCTAGTTCTCTGACAGTGGAAAACAGCTGACGCCTAGGGAAGAGTTCAAGAACTGGGTAAGTGTGCATCTGACATCTTCTCTCTACAAGCTATGCATTTGTTGCTGGAATTTTGTTTGAGTTTTGGTTTTCAACTGCTGTTACTGCTTTGGGCAGCCTGCAGGTTTTCCAGGTGCCTGGGGAGTCACTAACTAGGAGTGACTTCTTCCTTTGTAGGTTAGACTTAGACTGTCACAAGAATTCCAATGACTTCCGCCAAAATACCTTTGGGCCTCTTCTTTCCTCTCTCCCACAGCTTGCAAACCATTACAGCCGTTCTCTCATTGATGTACATGAAGCAAACATGTTTTTTTGAATAATGTCTCACTTTCTTTTGAATACTGTCTCATGCCCAGAGATAGGATGACACAACAGACACAAACTGAAACACAGGAAAGTCCCTTTGAATATAAGGAAAAACTTATTTACTGTAAGGGAGGTAAYAAAGCATTGGAGCAGGTTGTCCAGAGAGGTTGTGGAGTCTCCTTCCTTGGAGATATTCATAAGCTCTCTGGACAGAGTCCAATACAGTGTTATCTAGTGGCCCTGCTTGATCGAGGGTTTGGACAGAGGTCCTTTCCAACCTAAACCATTCTATGATTGTAGTATCTTTAGTAGAATTATGATACGTACTTATTTGCCTGTAAAGAGATGAGAATTTAATGTGTTATAATTAACTATGGGAGGGAAAGAAAAGGCATTTGTTCAAGAGGAAATGAGAAACAAAGGCATATACTGATACTTCTTGTAAATCTATCACCATTGGTAATCATGAATATTTAATCTGTTCCAGAGATTGAGTCATAAAAACRATTTCCTTGAGATTCAAGAATCACAGAATGCTTAAGGTTGGAAGGGACCTCTAGAGGTCATCTAGTCCAACCCCCCTGCACACGCAGGGTCCCCTAGAGCATGTGGCACAGGGTGGTGTCCAGGCGGGTTTGGAAGATCTCCAGAGAAGGAGACTCCACCACCTCTCTGGGCAGCCTGTGCCAGGGCTCTGTCACCCTCACTGTTAAGAAATTCTTCCTCAAGTTCCTGTGGAACTTTTGGAGCTTCAATTTGTGGCCGTTTCCCCTAGTCCTATCGCTGGCTACCACTGAGGAGAGGCCAGCCCCATCCTCCTCACTCCCTCCCTTGAGGTACTTATAGACACTGATCAGGTCCCCTCTCAGTCTTCTCTTCTCCAGGCTGAAGGGGCCCAGCTCTCTCAGCCTTTGCTCATAGGGCAGATGTTCCAGGCCCYTAATCATCTTCGTAGCCCTGTGCTGGACTCTCTCTAGCAGCTCCACGTCCCTCCTGCACTGGGGAGCCCAGAACTGCACACAGTACTCGAGGTGCGGCCTCACCAGGGCTGAGTAGAGGGGCAGAATCACCTCCCTCGACCTGCTGGAGTCACTCTTCTTAATTCACCCCAGAATCCCATTGGCCTTCTTGGCCACAAGGGCCGTCAACTTGTMGTCCACCATGACGCCCAGGTCCCTCTCTGCAGGGCTGCTCTCCAGGAGGTCGGTCCCCAGCCTGTAGGCATGTCTGGGGTTATTCCTCCCCAGGTGCAGGACCCTGCACTTGCCCTTGTTGAACTTCATGAGATCACTCGCCGCCCTGTTGTCCAGTCTGTCCAAGTCCCTCTGGATGGCAGCACAGCCCTCAGGGCTCTCAGCTACTCCTCCCGGTCTGGTATCATCAGCAAACTTGCTGAGGGAGCACTCCATCCCTTCATCTAGGTTGTTAATGAACAAATTGAACAGGACCGGACCGAGGACTGAGCCTTGGGGAATACCACTAACCATATGCCTCCAACCAGACTCTGCACCACTGATCACCACCCTCTGAGCTCTGTCATCCAGCCAATTCCTAATCCACGTCACTGTCCGCTCATCTATCCCACACTTCGGGGTGACATTGGCTTTCCTCCAGTCCTCCAGCACCAATCCTATTCTCCAGGACCTTTCGAAGATGATGGAGAGCGGCTTGGCTACGACATCCGCCAGCTCACGCAGCACTCTGGGGTGCATCCCATTGGGGCTCATGGATYTGTGGGTATTGTGGGTGTTGTGGGCTCCTCAGGAGCTCTCTGACCTAATCTTCCTCTAYGCAGGGCAAGATCCCTGTTTTAACTGAAGAGCAGAAACGGCGTTCTGCACGTGTCTGAGCAGGACACTATCTCAGATACAGCTTCTGGTGTGCTCGCTTGCATTATAAGGTAGTTGCCATTTGAACATGGTCAAGAGTACCTTCACTCTGCTTTGACATTGAGGATTTCAATAAAGATCCTTGTTGCAAAGTTACTAGCACAGAACATAACAATACACCAGACGATGTTAACTTATTCTTCCACCTTATTCTTTGACTCGATATCTGGGCTCTCACTAGTTTCRCCAGGTTGGTTTTCAGCCAGGAAATTGAGCAGTGATACTTGAGRTATCTTGTGTGTTTTCCTTCAGACGCGGAACAGCGCGTTGCTGAGTTAACATTCTTTTTTGTCTCTCTCTAGAGATCAAAATAAATGGAGGAGACTTCTAGTAACACAGGAAATAAGTTAAAATGGACATGAAATAAAGTTGAGGAAGTAGCTATTTTTTTAAGGGGAGAAGAATGTGAAGCAAATGGTGTGTTGAGATCATACGTTTAAGATGTTATCAAAAAGAGCAGTAAAATATTATTTCTAATGAATTTCAGTAAGCAAAGCATTAGTTGTACTTCTCAGGGATTTCTCTTGTCACATTTAAAATTAAATGAAGTAAAGGTAATAAGTTAAAAAATAAGGTAAGAAATTAAACTTCAGTGTGTTATTATGCACTGTTTTCATCCTAAATTGATATTAATATCAAGATCAATACGTCTTAAAAGTGCTGTGGAGCCTGCAATAGTGTTTGATCTTTGCTCTGCAGAGCATTTCATAATTAAAATGGTCACAAGAAAAGGATAAGCAAGACACTCATGAATCAAGTGACACAGAACAACAGAGAATCTGTTTGATGCCTTAAAAGCGTAGATCTTAAAAACAGTCACGGGAAAAGCTTTGAGGAATATCTTTGTATTTTATATATTGACTTGGCAAAATATAGTGCTTTAGTTCATTTTTGGGTCATTTAAAACATGTAGTAGACATACTCTTTTTGATTTGTTATCAAGTATGAAAACTAAATGGTTTTCTTGCAGGCAACAGTCATGCGGTTTATTGTTTTTGGTAATATTAGAATGCTCGACTTTATCAAAAACTGGACTTTCAATGTATGAAAAGAAAGTCTAAATTTTCTTTTATAAATATTTCAAAGGAAAATAAATTACATAAGAGTAGGGAATAATATAGAGGGGAAAAAAAAAAAGGTAATTATTTTTATATTTAATCTGAATCAAACTATTCAACACTGCCAACAGGGAAAGATTTTGCTCTTTACTTTACATCTTTTTCCTCTTTTCCTTCACCTGGGACATTCAGTCCTAATTTCTTCCTTAGCCCCAGCTCTGGGGCTAAGAATTGGACCTTTCATGGACCAGCTCAACTCTCTAATTCAGCAGCACAACGAAGCAGAGAAGGACAGAATCTGGGAATCCTTCTTCTCTGATGGTGTTAGGGCAGCTCTCAACATCTCAGTGGCGAGACGTTAGATGAGTTCATTGTATCATTTACAATTGCAGACTCACTTTGTTAAAGAAGCAAAACGAAACTGGGGGAGGGTTATTCCCAAACCATACCATACCTCCAAGTTTTTCACAAATCTGAAAAAAGCCTGTAGGAAACCACAATTCTTCAACTTGAATATAGCAGTTTTTGCTAACTGTGGGCTTCCCAAACTGCCATAAACTCTGATTTGGTTTGATGAAAAAATAGGGTTGCTGATTCTCTATGTGGACCTCTAGAGATTATAGAGAGAATATAGGAAAATATACAAATATATTAGAGAATTCAAATATGTAATCTATTAAGCTGAGAATTTGCTAAAAATATGGGACTAGTGTTAACTCAATATACTTTTTTTTTAGCTAATCACTATGGTTACAATATTTTTGCTTGGCTGTTAGTACTATACTGTGATAGCATTATATAGCTGGAAATAGGTACTAGTAAAAGTGAGGGCAATAATCAATCTGGAAGGAAGGCAAAAAAAGAATAACTCAGTCTTATACTTCAGGATCCATCGTATTTAATATTTCCATCGATAAACCCTGGAKAGACTTGCTGATGATGCAGTGTTGGGGATCGCTGTCCATTCAGAGGGAGACTGTACTGGAAGGACACTGAGGACTTAAATAATACAAACATAATGAAAGTTCATCTTGTGAAATAAAACATCATGCAATGCCAATAAACCAGTCAACAGTTAGAAGTTCATTGATTGGAAATCCCTAGAAAATAAATAAATAATAAATCAGCTAGATCTTGGGAATGTTACTTGGTTTCAGGATAAATTCAACCGCTCTAGTGATGCAGCCATTAAAGCAAAGGCCACTGCAGCACGTTTCAGGGGATGTGTTTCGGGAGTGATAAGGAAGTGCTGGTGCCAGCTTACAAAGCCCCACCTGTCTGCAGGCCTGTTGGGCCGTGTTCAGGCAGGATTAATCCCAGTGTAAACCTCTCGGCAAAGAAGGACTCCTCAGGTGGCCGGGAGATGGGAGAGCCTGTTACGTGAGAGCTGGCTGGCTTGCTTAGGCTGACAATAGAAATGCCAAACAAGAGTATCCTTACTGCCAYAGGGTAAAAAAAGAAGATCAGCACACTGTGGCAAAGGACGGCAATGCGACAAGAATAAATAGGTTTTGACTTGTCTGATGAAATTTAGGTTAGAAATCATAAGAGTATACATAACCAATAGAAAGCATTTGAGACAATATCTTTAAGATGACATATGGTTAGGCAGGAAACATAAAATATGATACCAGTCATCCCAAGAGACAGGATTTATTGACCAAGGGAGGCTTTATGGTCCCATCTTTTCATATCTCTCTCTGATATTTTCTATATTTCAATGCATTTTCTTCATTTTTTAGGACAAAATTGAGTATAAAAAGCTCAAAAATGTCCTGGACTGAACCAGGCAGGTGAGAAGTACTCAAAGCAAGTACCTCTGCTGTTAGCATCATCCCTCGGGTACTGCAATGGGCTGCTTACCCCACTGGCACCTGACACAGCTAGCCAAAAAAGACTCTGCTAAAACTGGAGGGGCTCAATGTGGTCTCTTTAGAAGGGGTGGGAGGGCAGAAATTGTGATCCTCATTTCTCCTGCAGACATTGCCACTAGAGCATCTTAAAATGCTATTTCATGGCAAACGAGCTGACTTCCTCCGTCATCACTTCTTTCCTGCACATCTGAATGCTCCCACTGCCTCTCTCGTGGCAGATGCAATGTTACAATGAAGTAACTTGGTAGAAAACCACCCACTTTTTCTGATGGACCTTTTTTCTGCCAAGAACAGAAATGTCTCCCCAAAGGCSCAGCCAGCAAGCAGAAAGCAGTAGGGCCGAAGAGCCTTGGCCACAAGGACTCTAGCAGCTCCCCAAGAGGCTCCCAAAGTGTCTCTGTCATCGTAGTGAAATGTACATGCATGATGGCCCCACCATTAAAATTTACAAGGATTTTCCTTCCTTTCCTTGTTTATTGTGTGGATTTTTATGTTCATCTAGCACAGTRGATGAATAAATCTCCAAAAAAATGTAACTTTGAAAGAGAACATTTTAGAATACCGAAGACTGAAAAAAACTCGTTCCGCTGCATATTTTTATTGAGCCCATTTGTACATCTTCATGGTAATGATCTCTAGTAAGTTTTTTTCTTCTTTTCACTGTAAAGCTATCACGCTGTAGTGATTTTTTATATCTTAATAGATTCTCAAAGTATATTTTACACACTCTTAAAATTTTAACACTGAGTTGGATCCGGCCTTCTTGCATAGCAGAAGATTGACAAGTCAGATTGTTGTGGTTAGTTATTAAACAGAACAGCATCAAAATATTTTGCGTATTTAGAAAAAAAAAATTCCTCTTGTTGTTTGCACATTTATTTATTGGTCTTAGTCAGCTCGTTTATGGCTGTTATTTTGGTAATGTGGAAGTGTGTGCCACGCGCATGCTGCACCTTGTGGCCTTTGGAACAGCACACAATAAACAGCAATCCCGCTCAGATTCCTTCAATTCAAGGCAGAGCACCCTTCTGCTTCAAAGAATCACTATCACTTTTTACACTGGCAGCAAGAGTCACCATCTTCTCCAGCCCCACTGCTGTCCGATTGGCATTTACTGCAATCCTCTCAATTTGGCGTTTGAAATACCACATACGGCTTCTCCAAACTCATTATAACTTTCAGTGCCGTTAGTGCGCATTCATGCACTGATCCCACAGGGGTCTTGGAAAGCTTAACTAAACAGAAAACATGAGCTCTATTTTGCTCAGCAATTGAAGTTTCAACAATTGCTCTTGTTTCCATACAGAACAAAACAAAATCAGAATCATCCTAATTTTCTCTAACTCAGGGCACTTGCCTGAAAGTTTTGAAGTTCAGGATCATGGTTTTCTACTGAATTAGGTGGATTATTGGGGTTATAAATGGCTCTGAAGTTCTTCCTCTGTGGTTTTGACTGGGAATCCTACCCTGATCCTAACAAAACATTCAAGAAATCACGTATGTTCTCATCCAAGTTTTCAATTTCATTTATCTGGAGTGAGCCAGTAAAATTCTTAACAAGTCCTGATTATATCCTTGGATATCTGCAGATTTTAATCAATGCATAAACAAGGAAGCAGTGACTCTTATTTATGTCTTTATTGTGGCTCAAATTGCCAGAATCAATTCCTTAAGCCATAAATAGTGTGAGGACAGATTTTATTTGCAGTTTAATCCATTTAATGGTTTGACTTCTTAGTTCACCTAATTGAAGTTCAGACTTGCTGCTAATTATTATATGATCATTGCTACATATCAACCAAGACTCACTATTTTCTTTTTAACAATTTAACTTAGCTAAAGCCCAAATTGCTCTCGGGAAACCTCAGCTGCCTCCTGAAAATATATCACAGGAAATATCTCTGTGTATAGCGGCAGAGGAGGGGCTTGGCTGAGGAGTCTTGACTCTGGAGGTCACAGAATCATTACGGTTGGAAAAGACCTTCAAGATCACCAGGTCCAACCATAAACCCAGCACCACCCTGCCTGCTAAACCGTGTCCCTAAGTGCCCCATCTACGTGTTCCTTGGGCACTGCCAGGGATGGGGACTCCGCCACTTCCTTGGACAGCCTCTTCCAAAGCTTCACCTCTCCTGTGTAGAGATTTTTGCCAATACCTAACCCGAACCTCACCTAGTGCAACCGGAGGCCATTTCCTCTTGTCCTACTGGCACATGGGGCAGAGGAGTTTCCAGCAAGGCACGGATGGATGCGGCTCCAAGGGCCCTGCTCCCACCAGTAGCACACCTGAGTCCAGGAGGGCTGCAGGGTTGCTCTTCCCGCTGGACGAGGTTTCCAGCTGCAGCAGGCAACTCAGTTCACTCCAATAGCTCGAGCTGTGGGCACCCACTTGCACCCCATGGTCCACCGATAGGAATAAGTGAAAATCACTGTACGATTCTCACTGCTGCCGGCTGTGCAAGCAGCAGGAGCAGGAGACGCTCCTGCTTAGTTTCGATGTGGGGAGACCTGGAGATATGAATAGTTCTGATTGTGTCCTGTGTGTCTGGCAAAAGAGGAGCACTGGGAAGGTCAAAATGAATTCTGTAGTTGCTGTAGGTAGTGAGAACTGGACTTTTTAAGGTGGCTGTGCAACACGTGAAGCTAGGTATGGGAGGCAGGAACGACGGGCTTCAAAAGGCTAGAGTGAATGTATCCTTTCAATACAGGAAGGACTCCCTTGCCATAGATCTCCTAAAATTTAAGATCAAGAAGTATTGGACCCTGGATACAGAAAGAAGAAATACAGTAGAATTATCTTTCTGGAARTTATCTTTCTATTCAGCCACTTTTATTATTTGGTAAGAGGTTGTTTTTCCTCTAAGCAACTCATCTCTGCTTTCCTTGCCCTCCCAGGCTAACCTGGAGAACGCTGAACATTTACCCACTGAAACAGAGCCGAGAGACGCACTGTTATTTCCATACCTCATGTCTGAAACTGTASTTGTGGCTTCTGTCACATATCCCCTGCCTACACTTTTTGACACAGAGCAAAATAACCATTCATTAAAAAAAAAAAAAAACCCAGCAGGTATGTACTGGTTTAGGACTAGGCAAACTCCTAGCAAGCTATGTCCTGAGACTGGTATATGCATTTGTTTTGTTCTGGCTGGTGTGAGTAGCTAGAAGAAAAGGATATTTKAGGAAACATGGCAAAGCTGAACTTGCTGGGATGTAGAGCAAGGTGTGTGGGARATTAAGGACTGGGATGAAAGGTCAACGTGCAAGTAGCCATCAAGCTGTCCTTAGGGTTCAGAATTTGGGATTCTTGGTGAGTATTGAGAAAAAAAACATTTATGAAAAGCCAGGCTGCAGAGTCCAGGAGTACAGAAATTGTACAGAAATTGGCTGGCAAAAAGGGGAGAATGGGAAGTGTGCAGCATGAGGGAAAAGGGAGGAGAGTGGAAGATGCAGGTTGTAAAAGATAGAAAATGCACTCTTAAAATCTAGACTTAAATATTATGTTATGTTCTACATTTGACCATTCCTGGAACCAGGAAAGCCCYAGCCCACAATATAAAAATGGTCTTTAAAATGGGGAGTTAAATAGGGAGGAGGTTTTATACAAATGACACTTTATAAAAGTGTATTTTCTCTGAACCTGAGATCATAAAACGTATTGGGTATCTTGTGTCAAAAAGACATGGGGCTAAAAATGGGTGATTTGGTTGAAAATCCACTCTGTCTTCTGCCCTTGAAAAAMCAATTAGTCATGTCTTGAAATGAGTTACGGGAAAAAAATAAATCATGCTAATCTTCTCTGACATGCCTCTCCCTGGCCAAAAATCCCACCCGTCTCTCCAGCTGACTCACGCAGCCCACTGCAGCCTGCTCTTTGCCCACGAGAACCTGCAGTAAYGTGCGTGGGCTGTGCCGGTACGCTGCTCCTCAGGGCCATGCGAGAGGTCCTCATCCATCTCGCTGTAACAGAATATTCTGCCGCCTTGCTCGGCTCAGCGGCGTTTGCCCAGCGCTCTGTGGCACACGAAGCTGGTACAGCTGCACTCGTGTCGGGCAGAGGGAAACTGGCACGACGGCGCTTGTTGCATCAAGTAGGTTTTAYCCATAAACTCATCCAGCTCTGCGTTTACCTGCATATAACCCGTATTACATTAGTAATGGTGCTGGTTCAATGCCATTCATAAGAATTAGTGCGTTCCTTAGCTATTTAACTTCTGGTTGGACTATAACGTAAGTATATTCGCTGGAGAAATATTCCTTTCAAAATCTTATCTTATCTACTTATGCATTTTATAGGCGTTCATATGAAAGCAGCCCATTTCCTTGAGGGATGTTGAGGATCGCAGTGAGTGATGATCATTTATATTGGGGCAGGAGGTTTTCACACTTCATTTGCAGATTCTTCCCTTACATTTATTTATTTTCCTTTACCTAAGTTCAGGGCTCCACAGGAACATATTTCACATTTCTTATTTTCCCTCATTTGACACACTGGGTTGCAATGTGTCAACAAGCAGATGTCTATTACTGAGTGTGGTTACTACAACTAGAATTCTCAGCATATGCCTTCTATAGAAAACTCATGTAACTTTAAAGATTTAAATTTATCGCTTTTTTATTGAAATTGTCTTTTCTCTCATCTTCAAAAAATCCCCAAATATTAATCCTTGCAACACACAGCCCATGTGAAAGGTGTATGAGGTGCTACTAATTGCATTCAAAACCCGCAGCATTTACACAATATTCTCAGAAGTGGTTACGATGGAAATTTTTATTTATTAAAAAAAAAAATTACTCAACACTGGTGCCAGATAGGATTTTGTAATAGGCAGGAATGATAATTTTGTGATATTTGGAAGTTCTTGGTTCTTATTCTGGAGCCAGAAGGAAAAAGAAAACCAGCTGCTGTGCGATAGGAGATTCTCATGGCCAGCAGTGCTGAGGCAATCAGCCCCAGGGGCTCCCCCGGGTGAGGCGTCAGCCTGGACTCCTCCTCGGGAAGGGTCTGCTGGGGAGGGATTCTCACGCTTCCCAGCGGAGCGCCGCAAGGGACTCCCAGTCTCGGACCCATTCATACCTACATCGAAGCTCATCAACACTTTTACTAGCCAGGTTTATTTTTAACCCCCGTATCATTCCGATGGACCCAGATTTGAGAACGGTTACATGCCCACGCCGGAACACTGTGGCGCTTGTGGCGCCCTTTTATCAGCTGCAGCTAAAGCAAGGCATTTGATTGCAGTGCGATGGGATAAACGGAGGTACTAAAAACTGTGCTGACAGCTTGTTTTCACTGCAGTTCTCCCTTGCTTGATATCAGCAAACGGACCTGATGCTGACAGCAAGGAACCGCTGCCCTCCACACATCTCAGCAGCTTCGGATGCAGAGATGAGCAGCAGCTACTGCCTTCCTTCCAGTTAGAGTTTGCTCCACAAAGCCAGCGCTTAAAAATGTTGCTCTATGATTGGTCAGAGACAGTCACAAAAACTTTTTTTTTTTTTAAAAAAAAGCCCAGACACTCAAAAGTATTTAAGTATTAAGTATTTTATTAAGTATTTTACATAGAAAAAAAAAAACCTAGGAATAGTAAAGGGTTTTTTTTTCAGTTGTCAGGCACCAAAACTTTCTTTGTCTGCATCATTTCCTAAACGTAAAGACAGCGTGTTGCTGTCTGCACGGCTTCCTAATAAATTGCCAACTTCATCTTCAGCCTGGCTCCTAGTCTAAAAAAGGAAAAAAAAAATCCCACGGAACTTTCTTTCCCCTTAAATAACGAAGCAGCAGGAGAATTATTTATATATACACACACATACGAGTGTTGGACAAGCGGCATCAGGGCTGGCGCTTTCTTAGGGGTCAGCCGCGAGCCTTCGGTGAGTTCGCTTGGCAGAACTTTGCTCCCCGAGCTCCCCAGCTCAATGAGCTCGTTACGTGATAACGGCAGACACCCTCCGCGGCCAGGCCATGCCATGCCCCTTTATCGTCCTAAACGACTAGTTAACTCATTTATGGAGTGTCCGCGCAGGCTTTTACCATAGCTCACCGAGGCTTCCAAAAAGTGCTTTTTTTTTTWTATATCCCGGATGATTAAAATAATCAAGGCAGTTTCAAAGCACTTTATCTCCGGAACCTTTTGCTTTCCCTCGCGCTCAGGAGGGTTTATCAAGYTCGCTTTTGAACCCAGCGCAGCTCCCGCGGCAGGACAGCGGGGGTGTTTTTCCACCGCGGGGAGGGAGGCGGCGGGGGGGAGGAAGGTGCGCTGGGTCCCGCGGGCTGCCGCGCACGGGGCCGGCGGGCCCGAGGCCGCGGTGACGGCCGCGCGCCCCGCGCCG